>CM041776.1:515018269-515590375 GCA_023374045.1 Limonium bicolor | reverse complement strand
TTGTTCTCTTCGAATCTGGAAATCAGCTCTTCCCAGACCAACTCGGCTGAGCTATTGAATGCGACACTTTCAGCAATGTCTCGTTCGAGTGCACTGAGCAACCACGAGATAACCATGTTATCGCATTTCTTCCACTCCAATGCTCGATCAGCAGGGAAGTTCTCCTTTCTCGCCGTCCCGTCCACGAACCCTAGCTTGGTTCTTGCGCTCAGAGCTATGACCATACTCCTCTTCCAGGCAGCAAAACCAGTCGACCCGTCGAATTTCGTCCCAACCAGCAGCATTCCTGGGTGATCTGAGTTGGGGAGAAATAGAGGGTCGTTCTTTGAGTTCGCTGTTGTTCGTTTGTTGTTTTCGTCACCACCTTCGCCACCGCTGGCGATCTTCTCTCCTTGGTCATCTCTGGCAATTTCCCCTCAATCTCTTTCGACATCTTCGAATCCAATTAGGGCTTCAGTAACTGGCTACACAGCGCACGACTTCTTGGGCACACAAGCTCTGATACCATGTCACGATGTGCCGGTTTTGGGACTGTATGCGAACAGAAAGATAGAGTAGATAGGTAGAAGAAGGAGAAGAACTTTCTTTATTTCTTGAATATGCGGGATTACAAGGTTGAGTCTATAACCAGAGAGAAATGACATTCTCTGTATTTCTTTTGACTAAAGAGTAACGAAGTACAGATTAGGATATTTATGAGAGGTATACTATAAGTGACGTTGCATACACTAATTCATACATATATATATCCTAACAGATATAGGTTTGAGAATAGACTTGCTGAAGTGGTGGGAATGATAGGGGAAATGTGCCAGTGATGAGTGTCCAACTAAGCATGTTTTAGGGGTGTATTTCATATGTTTTATCATCACTTTCATGCTTATTCTCCACTCTAGCTAGTTTTCATCTAGTTTTGTGTTTTATTGATGTTTTATCCAATTATTACTGAAACAGGAGAAATAACATAGCTATAAATAAAGTAGACAAAGAGACGAACGTGTGGGTATAAATGGATCCAAAATCGGAGCTATAACGAAGAAGATAGAGCATTTTGAAGTCCGGTCCACCTAGGAGACCTCCTATGTAGGTCTGTCAAAGTTGGATTTCTTCTCTGTCGCGGACCTCCTCAGCTGACTGCCCCATAGGGGTGCTTGACGCGTATTTTTGCCCATAATTGAGTTCTAAAATGGGAATTTTGGGGACACTTCTCCCCATTCTTACACAACCCGACTCCAAACCAAAACCACAAGAGGAAGGGTAAAAATAGAGGAGAAAAGAAGAGAAGAAAAGAGGATAAGAAGAGGAGGAAAAGCTTGAAGACTTCACCTCCATTGAAGCTCCCAAGCTCCTCCCATGGCTATTTCTTACTCTTTCTTCCTCCTTTACTCTTTAATGGATGTGTAGTTTCCTTATAGCTTGGGATGGGAATTTTGTTTCCCAAAATCCTCAATTATTGGATCTTGAACTTGTATAATGCTTTATTTCATCCTTATGCTTAATGAAGATAATTATTGAGTGTTTATGACTTCTAAACTTTTTGCTCATGATATGGAGATTTATTTAGGTTTGCTTAACTAATTGTCAATTTACTCATTTGGATGGATTAACGTTTCTGATGAGTTTAACATTAGTGTAGATTTCTATCAACATGTGATTCTAAGATAGAAACCTAGACCTAGGGGAATACATCAATGTACTTGAATTTTCATGATTTTGAGATTATACTACATTGCAACCTTAGAGGAACTTAAGCTTAGTGCTATCGATTGATCTTGGCCTTAGCTGATTGAGAAGTCCTGGTTAAAATTGTTAAGATTATATGCTTAGATTAGGTTGCTAATTAATTAAGTGTTCCTGTTGTTTAGCTATAAGCTCAAGATTTGACGGTTGGTGGTAAAGGGAGGATGGGTGCAAAGATCCATCTCGAGCCACATCTATCCTAATTTAGCTAGTTTAATTTTATTTCCTTCCTTTATCTTCCCTTAATCAAGCCAAAAACTCAAAAACCCCAATTTACATCTATGCTCCTTTATTTACATCCTTGCACATTCACTAAGCTTATAATTGATTAGATAGTTATGAAGTCCCTATGGATATGACACTTGTTGTACTACAATGACTGAGTTCACTGCCCATAGTTAACTAGATAGTTTCACTATTATTTTGCACAAGAAGTTTTTGGCCCCGTTATCGGGGACATCGGTCCAACTGTCTGGTTTATTATCTGTTTAGTTTTTGTGCAATTTTTTTCATTTCCTTTATTTGCTTTTTTGTGTATAAATTTGTGTTTTTTTAGGAACCTATCTCTGATGGATGGCCATGATGATCAAGCAGAAGGTTGTTAAGACTATACCTCTAGGGCAACCAACGACCAATAGATTGATTGTCACGGGTGTGTTTCCTTCCATATGTGCCCTCCTTGTGATGATCTAATCCCAAGATTGGATACTCTCATGGAGGACCGGTTCTTATCTGTCAATCCAAATCCCACTGAACAAGACATCAACCAACAGATCGTGTGACAAGAGAGTGGAGGAGACCACGAGAGTGCTCATTGTTTTGTGATCACGACAAGGGTAAATTCACCCACTCTAAAGGATCTTACTGATAGAACGAACACCATCAACATGAACCAACTAAAGCTCTACACTGAATTGGTAGAGGTAAACGCGATGATGGAAGGTATGCTAAACCTTACATCATTGCAACCGGAGAGAGTAATGGTTCGTAAAGTGGATCACCTTGTTGAGGACTTGAGTTGCTTTCTATCCTCTCCCCCATTTGAACCTGAGCAAACACCATTCAACCATCTGCCTGAGCTTGAAGACAAGCCATCAGAGGATAGCTTCCACCTTGGCTTCATGGAATCTCCTCTTTTTGAAGTCAACTACCAATATTTCCCCTCCTTCACCATGCTTTACCTAGAAGATGAGGATGTTTACATTCTCAAATCTAAGAAAGAGTAGCCATCTACCTTTGAACTTCACCTGGAGGATCAAGGCCTTCCCCACTTGTGCATCAATGAAATAGGGTGGAAACTCAAGGTTCACCCGCTAAGTGTGGAAGCCACTTTCCCCTTTGATCCCGGACCCAAGTTTGAAGACAAAGTCTGCACCGGAGTTCTCCCTGCACCGCTCATTGAAGATAAGGATGCCTTCATCCTTAAATTCGAAGAGGAGGTTCCACCAAAATTTGATCCTCACACCAAGGATCTACAACCTCAACACTTCCACCTGAAGAAAGATCGGTGGAGCTTGCACTTCTACATTCTAAGTGTTAAGGTAACATTTTCTTTTGATCCAGGTCATTTTTAATGATTCATGATGCCCGCCCCACCCACCCGTTAAAGCCGAATTCAACGTTCATATTAGATCCCGGATGACTTCAAGGTGGTATGGTCTAGCTAAAGACCTTAAAGTCAGGCAGCTTCCCGAGAGGCATAACTTATGTGCTATAATGTTGTTTGAGTGCCATGCATTTTCTCTCTGTTTGCTTCCCAAAAAGGTTTTCTGGAACCTTCCCTGGTTTGTTTGGTGAACAATGAGGCCATTGTTCAAGTTAAGTGTGAGGGAGTTACCTTTTTGGTGAATTTTTTTTGCTTAAATGCTTAATCTCTCTACTTATCTTGCATTTGTCAAAAATAAAAAACTTGGACCCTTGTGATGTGAGTTGTTCTCATTAAGAATAAATACTATTATGAATTGTGAGATAAATTCTAATTTTTTTCTTTTTGATTGCTTTTAAGGAGCATTTTCATGCGGTGTGGCCAAGTGATCTTAAATAGTTGGATTTTTATTGCTTAGGGGTTCCTTCTATCTTATCTCTTAGGGATTTAGGAGTGTTTCATTGTGAAAATCTCTAAGGAACTTGTGAGATGCCATTAGTAACCAACAATGAGAGTTGGGTGTTCTTAAATGCAAAGGCTACATGCCCAATTTTTATTTTTTCATCTCTTATGCAAAACTAAAACAAATGCATAAATCTATTTTTCCTTTTGTTTTCTTCTCAATGCCTATTCTTGAGAGAAGTTAGCCATGGTAAAAGTTCTCCAAGTCACCCAATCTTTAGAACTTTAAAGCACTCTGGATCATGCCCTGAAACTCTATATTTTGTTTTACCATAAGCACGCCCATGCCACCACTAACAGATGGTTCACACTCCTCAAAGATTTAATCATTTTTTGCTTCTTCTCTTATCCTACAATTCATGTTAGTATTTGTTAGTCTTGAGCATTCCTTACTTGCTTGGGTGCTTGGTTCTACTTGAGGACACACAAAAAGGTAAGTGTGGGGATGTGAAGAGTGCCCAAATGAGCATGTTTTAGGGGTGTATTTCATATGTTATATCAACACTTTTCATGCTCATTTCTCCACTCTAGCTAGTTTTCCTTTAGTTTTTGTGTTTTATTGGTGTTTTACATAACAATTGCTGAAACATGATGAATAACATAACTATAAATAAAGTAGACAAAAAGATGAAAGTGTGGGCACAAACAGATCCAAAATTGGAGCTATAACGAAGAAAGTAGAGCATTTTGAAGTCCGGCCTACCTAAGAGACCTCCCTGTGGGTCGGTCAAAGTTGGATTTCTTCTCTGACGCGTATTTTTGCCCAGAATTGAGTTTTAAAACGGGTTTTTGGGACACTTCTCCCCATTCTTACACAACCCGACTCCAGAACGAACCCAAGAAAGGAAGAGAAAAAATAGAGGAGAAAAGAAAAGTAGAATAGAGGAAATGAAAAACAGGAAAAGCTTGAAGACTCCACCTCCATTGAAGCTCCTAAGCTCTTCCCATGGCTATTTTTTACTCTTTCTTCCTCCTTTACTCTTTAATGGCTGTGTAGTTTCCTTGTAGCTTGGGATGAGGATTTTCTTTCCCAAAATCCTCCATTGTTGGATCTTGAACTTTAATAATGCTTTATTTTAGTCCTTATGCTTAATGAAGATAATTATTGAGTGTTTATGGCTTCTAAACTTGTTGCTCATGATTTGGGGATTTTTTAGGGTTTACTTAACTAATTATCAATTTACTAATTTGGTTGGATTAACATTTCCGATTAGTTTAACATTAGTGTAGATTTTTATCAACATGTGATTCTAAGATAGAAACCTAGACCAAGGGGACTAAATCAATGTACTTGAATTTTGATGATTTTGAGATTAGCCTACATTGCAACCTTAGAGGAACTTGAGCTTAGTGCTATCGATTGACCCTGGGCTTAGCTGATTGAGAAGTCCTTGTTAAATTGTTTAAGATTAGTATGCCTAGATTAGGTTGCTAATTAATTAAGTGTTCCCGTTGTTTAGCTATGAGCTCAAGAGTTGACAATTGGTGATAAAGGGGAGGATGAGTGCAAAGATCCAACCGAGCTACATCTATCCTAGTTTAGTTAGTTTAGTTTTATTGTTTCCTTTATTTTCCTTTAATCAAACCAAAATCCCCAAAACCCCAATCTACATCTATGCTCCTTTATTTACATCCTTGCACATTCACTAAGCTTATAATTGATTGGATAGTTACGAAGTCCCTGTGGATACGACACTTTGTTGTACTATAATGACTGGATTCACTGCCCATAGTTAGCAAGATAGTTTCACTATTATTTTACACAACAACCAGTAGTACCTGTGTTGGTGGAACAAAACATGACACTAAATGATAGTAATGAGGAGAATGAAAGTTAGTGTTCTAGAGTACACGTCGATCAAAGAATAGCATAATGGTGCCTTGAGACATGAGGTAGTTGGACAAACTAAGTAGGTGGAAGTAAACAAACAGTTGGATTTTGAAAAGGGTAACACGGATAACGGTAGCCATATTCCATAATCTCCATAGGTGAGAGATCCTTCATTGGGAGAATCAAATAATTAGAACAAGATGGTAATGAATTCAACAATTGGGGAATGCGGCAATTATTCTCAGTAGAAGTCGAGCAGACTAATTGAGAATTGGTAAATGAGACAAGAAGGGAAACAACTGATAGGGATAATAACAACTTGAATGGCATTCAATTAATAGCGGAGCTAGTACATAATACTGAAAGTAGAGTTTTGGAAGGAAGAAAAGATCAGAACATAAACAACGAGGATCAAGAGAGGAGTGAGACGGATGAAACAAAAGTGCAAGACTATCTAAGAATCGCTGAACTCCTAGGGTGTGGTTTGAGAGATAGAACACGAGCTAAAGATACCATCTATAAGATGCTTAAACAGATTTGGATGTCAACCTTTTACTATGGTATAGGCATATATGATGGGCAAAAAAACGAGCTGATCTTCAATGACAAAATAATGAACACAAAAGAGCCCTAAGACATATCAAGATGGATGTGTAAAGATGGACAAAATCTTGGTGGCAGCAGCTGCCGATCCTGGCTAAGATGTTCGTGAGAAACCAAAATGTTGCAGTGATAGCCAAATGTGCTTAATTGTCTCTCATTATCTTGGCCATGTGCCCAACTTATAAATAAATGAGGGAAATTTCATGAAATGTCACTATATTTTTGGCTAATTCATGAACTGTCCCTAAAAAAAGAAAGTCACGAAATGCCACCATATTTTTGCAAAAGTCCATGAAATGCCACTATAGTGATTGACAGAAGGAAAATGGCAAAAATACCCATACTAGTTAACAAAGTACTTTTAGAGTTCACAATATGCCCCTAAGTGTTAAACAATTCACCCAAAATTCACAAAAAAATAAAATACTATAAATATAATATATATATATATATAAATTGAAAAATAAAAAGATTAAAATATCATAAAATATTGAAAAAAAATAAATATTTCTGATATTTTTTAAATCATTCAGTACTAGAAATAATCTAGAGTTTTGAACACATAATTTATATCAATCTTTATACTAATTATACCAATTAAGTACCATAAATTTTCAAAAAAAATTCAATCAATTTAAATTATTTATTTTTATGATAATTAGAAAATTTTTAAATTTTTTATTCTAAATTGCATATAACTTTATGACATAATATTTTGTAGATAACAAAATAGTTACTACAAAATAATATATTTTATTTCTTCTCAATAAAAGTTTAAAATATAATTTGAGTTATTTTGAGTAAATAATTCAAATTGGTAGAAAAGAATAATATAAAAATGAAAGGTACAAATTAGGGTACTTAATTGATACAAATTAGTAGTATTGAATAATTTAAAAATTATAAAAATAGTTACTATTTTTTTTTAATTTTTTTTCAAGTTTTTTATAAGTTATTTATATTTTTATTTTTTTGATTTTTTAGAGAAAATTCACAATATACCCCTTTTTTCTTTCGTAATTCACAATATATCCCTGTTGGTTTTCGTAATTCTACTTTAAACATGCTTAAATGTTGTCCAAAATTGAGGAAACTTTACATGAACGATGCTAACGTGTTATATTTTGGTCCAATATAAAATTTGAAGTTTTTAAAGCTCATATATGACATGTGGGACCAATGAACATGTCACAATTTCCATTGGGTCCCATATGTCACATATGAGCTTAAAAAACTTCAAATTTTATATCGGACCAAAATATAACACGTTAGCATCGTCCATGTAAAGTTTCATCAATTTTGGACAACATTTAAGTATGTTTAAAGTTGAATTACGAAAACCAGCAAGGATATATTGTGAATTACAAAAGAAAAAAGGGGTACATTATGAATTTTCCCATTTTTTTATGAAATTTTTAACACTCAGAGACATATTGTGAACTTTAAAAGTACTTTATTAACTCCATGAGGTATTTTTGTATGTTTTCATTCTGGTCATGACTATAGTGACATTTCTTTAACTTTTTGTAAAAATTTAGGCTCCGTTTGATATTGTCTCTTTTGTGGTATAAATGTGGTATTTTTGAGTTTGGCATTTTTATCACCACTGCCAAACAACAATTTTCAAAACAGCTACAAATATACCAACATAAAACAACCACAAAATAGCCAGCAATTTACGCTGCAAAGAGAATGAATACCGTAAACAGAGACGGGGCCAAAAAACTGTAATTTGGGGCGAGAATATTTTAATAATATTAATTAATTTTTCATAAATTAATTTGAATTTTTAATAGTTATAATTATATTTTAAAAATGATATTATATATTAAATTTGACACAAAAATTAAATTAAAATTGAAATATATAAATTAATATATAAAAAAATTTGGTTTCCCTTTTTTTTTTTAGTTTATTTATAAAGATTGGTATACTAAATTATAAGTTAATGACAGTAATATAGAATAATAGTTTTAAACTAGTAGCGTTTTTCTAAAAACTTATACTAAAAATTATTTCGAGTAATTCTAATATTTTCTAATTTATAGAATCTGTAATAAAAAACTAAAAAAATATTTATATCATTGATAGAAGGGGTACATAATTACTAAGAATGACATAATAATTCATTTTACTTTTGACTATATTGCTAAAATAAGGTATACAATCTTAATATTTAATTATATACATATAGTAATATATAGGTCATATTTTTAACAACTAATTGTATATTATTTTGCATCATGTAAAAATTAATAAAGTTCACTAATTATTTGTTACATTTTCCTTTTATTCAAATGCGAACAAGTAGTCTGGTGTGTTAAACCATGTATAGTTACAATTGTTGTTATCCATTGATATAATTCTGGTTGATAATAGTGAAGTTATTTATATAGACCTTAATATAAATATTAATAAAAATTGATTGTAATAAAAATTGTTGTTTTTGTAATTAATAAATTATTTATATACTAATCCCCATATTTGCTAGTAGTTTCTTTATTTTCATCTTAATAAAAAGTTATTTTCAAATGTAATACACAAATTTTAATTGTAACACAGAAAATGATAAATGCACTGCACGTAATTAACTTATTCAAATACGCCAAACGAAACCGCCAAATGCCGAACACCAGTTTTCAAAACAACCACAAAACAGCCAGCATAAAACAACCAGCAAAACACCACAAAACAACCAACCAAAACAGCTACAAAATACCACAAAAAAACCATACCGAACAGGGCCTTAGTGTCATTTTATCACTTTCGTTTTTAGGTTCATTTTATGAAGAGCAAAATATATAGTGACATTTCATGAAATTTTTCAAAAAATAATAATAATGTGACAATCTACCTAAAAATGCCAAGCATGAACGATTTTATGTGTGTTTCTTTTATGTAACTAGGGATGAGCATTTTGATAATTCGGTTAACCAAAATCCAAATTGTAAAAAAAGGATTTTAGTTAATTCGGTTTTTAAGCGAATTATCCAAATTTTGATCAAAACCGAATTAACTGAAATCCAAATTATCCAAAATCCAAATTTTTTTTAAGTTGAAAACCAAAAACTGAACTGAAATTTTGGATTTCAATTAACCGAAATTAAAAAATAACCGAAAACCGATTTCATAAATCAGATTTCAGTTAACCGAAGTAAAAAAAAAAAGCAAAACACATTTTTTTGTTTCATGTTCATCATGTGCAACAATAATAATCATAAGCTACTACAAAATTATGAATTCCCTAGTTGTCAATTTATCACAACATAAACAGAAAGAACTCACTCAAACATTAGACTAGTTACATCAAACATTAGACTAGTCACATCAAACATTAGACTAGTCACATCAAACATTAGACTAGTTACATCAAACTAGGGATGAATATCGATTAATGATGTTCCAAAACTACCAGTTATATATAATTAATTTGACAAAAAAAATAGTGTGACATTATATAATTGAAGGATTGGAGCAATACGAAATAGAGTTTTGAATTTTGATGTTTTGTTATGTTTGAAGAGTATTAACTATTAAGGAAATATTTAAGAATTTTTCTTCAAAAAGAAGTTTAGATAATTTGATTAACCGAATTTTATAGGGTTAAAACTGAAATCAAAATCAAATTATAATTTAAATTCTAAATAACCAAAATTTTAAATTAAAATTTAAAATTCAGTTAAAAATCTGAAAAAAAACTTCTATTAATTTCCAATCGAAATCCTCACCCCTATACGTAAATTGGATTTTCCTCTTCCGTACTCCCGTCGTCGATGGTTTGTGTATTTTGTCAATTACTACTTCAATGTGACCCTTTTCTTCTTCCCTTCCTCACACAGTCTAAACAAAGCAACAAAAAGAAAACTGTCGCGCTTCACAAACACACTCCCCCACAATTCAATTCTTTTCTTTATCCGTCGAAAAGTGGGCCGAGGAATAAATTTTTTTTAGACATAATAGATTTTTTGTTTTTAGTTTGGTCCTATAAATCTTTTCCACCCACCCAGCTTCCCTGAAATACTCCTCTCTTCTTCCGTTTCACTCTCCTCACTTGACTGCCCATCCCTCCGGCCTCCACAACAATAACAGCAAAAAATTCAAACCAATTCGCACCCTGTACCAGCACAAATCAACCTTAAAAACCAAACCCTTTTGAAAATTAATGGAGAATACAATGGCCATGGCTGCTCCATGGCGAAGGCTGAACGATCCCTCCGACACAGGCGGTGGCTTACTCCTGAAACCACCTGAAACACCTCAGGAACCCATGGAGTATCTCTCACGCTCTTGGAGCATCTCTGCACTTGAAGTCTCTAAAGCACTTGCACCCTCTAAGATCATGCTGTCCAAGGCGATGCTCTCCGGCCTCGGCCCCGCTGGTGTTGGTGGTGACTCTGTTATACTGGAAGATTTAACCGGTGAGGCAGCCGATGAATCCGTACATCCCGCACCGCCAGGGTCTTCTGCTTCGGCCGCGGTGAGTGGGAATACCTTCTCGTTTGCTTGCTCTGAGACATCGCAGCTTATCATGGAACGGATTATGTCGCAATCGGTGAGTTAAAATTTGAGATGGGTCTGTTTTCTCGTGTGTTGTTTTGGAGTTGTGTGTGATTTTTGGGTTGTTTTTGATATTTTCTGTCGTGTTTTCTATTTCTCTGGGTCTGTTGTTCCTTGTGACTGGCGTTTAGTTATTTTATTCCTATTCCTGGGAACTCGATTTTTTGGCTTCTTCGCCTGATGGTTTATTTGTTTTACTACCTGGGTTTCTGTTTAATGAATTGGCCATCATTCGTCTCGATTTCTTTATTCAAGAATTCCAAGCGGTATGATAATAGAAACAGTATTTAATTTTCGTCTCTGTTACCCAAGTCTTACTTGCACGTAATTAGCAAGATGTTTACTAGCCGGCTCATAGAACAGGTTGGTCTAGATTTCATGATTTAGGAGTAATATTATCTTTATTTTGGTTCCTCTTCCTTTTTTGGGGTTTCGCACTTCACTCACAGTAGTATTTATTTAGCTAACGAAAGCAGAGTTTTGTTCAGCAGGAAGTCTCACCGAGGACTTCAGGGCGGCTATCACACAGCAGTGGACCGTTAAATGGCTCCTCAACAGACAGTCCTCCCGTTTCTCCATCTGAAATCGATGATCTTAAGGTTTGTTTATGTTCTGTTCTGTTCTGTTCTCTCACTCTATTCAGCTCTCTTTTAAAAGTAAGCGGTAAGCACGCTGTGAAAGCGGGCATGAAATTGCAATAGTGACAGTAAACAAGTAAATAAAATTGAGTGTTTAGTTAGGAAGGAAGAAGTGAGGTGGAAAGAGAGAGAATTCTATAGAAAGTGATAAGTGTTTGGTTCGTTTAATGGGCTACAAAGCACGAAGACTGCTGCTAATACTGTTGCCCCTCAACCTAACCCAATCACCATATTTTTGCAGTTGTAGCACTGTACAGGCAGAGCAGTGTGTCCTTCGCGATATCTCTGCTGCTGCTGCTGCAATCCATAACCCTTTCTTTTCGTCCCCACTCCTGTCATTTAGTTTTATGACACGTTTTTCCATTTCAATATTAAGCATATAAAATAAAATAATTTTAGAAAACTAAATTTTATAACATATAGTTTATCATGCAAAGAATCATCTGCAAAATTTAAAATTTCAAAATTAATTTATCTTATATGTTAAAAATTGAAATCAAAGGTGTATTACCAAACTAACTGGTGTAGGGAGGGAGGACGTATTACCCTTCCGTATTTGTCCCTCTTAAGTGAAAAATAAAATAAAAAGGTTTGCAGACCGGTCTCTGCTTCTTCTGTCTCCTACTACTTCCATAAAAAAAAAAAAAACAACAGAATTAAATTGGGTAACTTTTCCAAGGACTCTTTTGTTTTTTAGTAGGATATTATCCGGTTTAAATGATCTTCTTTCTTGTTTGCTATTCAACAGTAATAAACAAAGAAAGACCTTCCACCGGATCTGCACCACTGCACTGTTGTGTAAATCAACCCTGCTTACTTTCTTTCAGACACTATCTGAATTTGCTTCCTTTCAATTTCCCACCTTCTGAAATTAGTATCCTCCTGGGTCAATTACCAAGACATCTTTGTTCTGTTCTACCCAAAATGTTTAAATGAAATAGAAACTCCCACTAAAAAAGTTGGCATAATCTGATCTTCTCATTAATAACAAGCTGTTTATTTGTTTCTAATTTGAGAGCTTGGTCTAGGTTATCATTTCTTTCACTTAGGGTGTATCATTTCTAGTAGTTATCTAGTTCAATAGATTTTTCGGTGACCACTTTGGCTTAATTAGCCTGGCTAGTAAAGGGGGGACTACCATTAGTGGTTGGGTTGGGATGAGAATTATTGAGATGACAGCACGCTCGCTCAATAGCTCAAAAATTACTTACAGACAGCCCCCACCAGTTATCTTTCATTTACTGTTCATAAAAAATGATGACAAGTGTGCGATTCGATTTTAGAAGAAATCATATTCATGCTTCTATTCCAAAATGATGTCCCATCGTCCGGAAGATCTTAAAATTTTACCATTATTTGAAGTTAATCATGGTTTGTATGTAGCTATAAAAGGAATTCAATTAAAGAGCGCATTGGGTAGGTAGTGTACTTTTTTTTCTGTCTGTTTTCTCTTTTCAACCCCCGAATTGCATGCTGATTTATCTATCTATTTATCTGAAACCACCTAAGTTTTGATTGATGAATTCTATCTCCAATTTCTTTCCGTCTGTGTTCAATCACGTATTAAATTCCCGTTCACTTGTTTCCTGGTACCACTTCTACCACTGACTGCACGGCATTTATTGCTCTACTCTTCTGTAATTTTCTGTATATACAAACAAGTTTATTTATTTATTTTTCTTTCGTCAGCATTGCCGCTTGAACAACCAATCATCCACCCAATACCGCAATACCGCCTCTTCTACCATACCCACCACCTCAGCTGGCGGAGGAAAGACAGTAGGAAGATGGTTGAAGGATCGAAAGGAAAAGAAGAAGGAAGAAACACGAGCCCATAATGCTCAGCTTCATGCTGCTGTCTCAGTGGCTGGTGTGGCTTCTGCTATAGCTGCCATTGCTGCTGCCACCGCTTCCTCATCATCTGGGTTGAATGGGAAGGACACGGAGTTGGCTCGCACTGACATGGCTGTGGCTACTGCTGCCACTTTGGTGGCTGCTCAGTGTGTTGAGGCGGCCGAGGCCATGGGTGCTGAGCGTGAACACTTGGCTTCTGTTGTTAGCTCTGCTGTTAATGTCAGATCTGCTGGTGATATCATGACTCTAACTGCCGGTGCTGCCACAGGTACCGTTGATTGATTTGATAAATTTGTGAATTAGATACACTTGTGATCTGCTCTAAATCCTGGTATGTTAACAATGTCACAAGTTGTGACCTACATATTTGTGCTGGGAACTTAATTTATTGACACCAACATTTTGCATTGCAGCATTACGTGGGGCTGCAACTCTAAAAGCTCGCGCATTGAAGGAAGTGTGGAACATAGCATCGGTTCTGCCAATGGAGAAGGGCATGTTGATGGGAAGTGGTAATGGAAGCAATGGAGGATCTAGTGGAAGCCACAGTGGTGAGCTTATCCCAGATGAGAATTTTCTGGGTATATGCAGCAGAGAGTTGCTTTCTAGAGGATGTGAACTGCTGAAGCGCACTAGAAAAGGTATATTATCTACTATTTCTTAAGATACTACTAGCCAGATTTTTGATATTTTCTCAATTAATTCCTAAAGTTGATCAATTAATCTCGAACCAAATGTTGATTGGATATTCATTAGGTGATCTCCACTGGAAGGTTGTATCTGTCTACATTAATAGGCTGAACCAAGTAAGGGAACTTCTTCTCTGCTCAAATCTTTCTTTCTTGTTTTTTGCCCGTTGGGAAATGTGTGCAGGATAGGATGAATGATTGCTTGATTTGATAGACCCGTCGTTCCTTGATAGGATAACCATAATAGTATTCAATAAAGGTTATAATTAGGGTTATGTTGATTAGCGGATCATTTGCAGTGTGATTAGATATTTTCAGGGAAGGGAGAATCTTCTTCAATGAGATTAGAATTGGGATGCTCTCCATCTATCCATCTGTAAGAAAATAAATAAATGCTGAAAAAGATGAAATTTAAAAAAGCAAAAGTAAAAGGGGGGATCATAATGAAATTCAGATGAGCACTTTGCCCTCTCTGTTTTGTTGGTCATCATTATTATTCCCTGTTTGTTTTTCATCAACCTAACTTTTTGTTTTATTTATGAAAATGTGTAAACAGGTTACTTTGAAAATGAAGAGCAGACATGTTGCTGGGACCATCACCAAGAAGAAAAAGAGTGAGTAGTATAAAATTAATTTCTTTTGTCTCTTTTATACTACCTCCGTTCCAGTTTGAGTGTTCTGTTTGCTTTTTGGCATGTTTTTCCACTTCAATATTAAACATGTAAGATAAAATAATTTTATAAAATAAATTTCTACAACATATAGTTTTTCATATAACTTTTCTATTGTAAAACTTAGATTTATAAAATTATGTTATCTTATATGTTAAATATTGAAAAATGATATGTCCAAATAGTAAACGGACAGTCAAAGCGGGACGGAGGGAGTATAATGTGGAAAAAAGTTGCTGCTACCAAACCTAGCTTACTCCTCCATACAATCTATCTCAATATTATTGTGGAATGGTGGGCTCTTTTTTTTATCATCAATCTCAACATATTCTTCCCTCACTTTACCTTTAACTAACTTGGGGATTGGAGAAAGCTATTTTATGTCCTTTGTTGTTAGTGAGTGATTTTCAAGAGGGATCTTTCATCTCCATCCCTCCCGCAATAGCTAATAATGTACCATTTATCTTTTGAATCTATCCCACTAACTAACACAATCATCCTCCTTTTGTTGAAAATTCCAGATGTGGTGGTGGAAGTGGTGAAGAACATGCCAGCCTGGCCAGGGCGCCACCTCCTAGAAGGCGGTGAGTACAGGAGATACTTTGGGTTGAAAACGGTGACGAGAGGACTGGTGGAGTTTGAATGCAGGAATCAAAGGGAGTATGAGATCTGGACTGATGGTGTTTCCAGGCTTCTTGCATTGGCAGCTGAAAGGAGCAATGGTAGGTATATGTGATTTCAGAGACAGTACTACTGTTCCACTTTTGTTGTTTGACCAGCCCAACACCTTCTAAAATTACCTACTACTTGCCTGCTCTTAAGTTTTTTAAATTTGGTAGAGTATATTTTGGATTGGGGAAGAAGTGGAATGGGGTTGTGGGTGTAAGTAGTAAAGTGGAATTTGTCATCGTTAGGAGGGTTAGGAAATGGGGCTATTCAAATCTTTGTTTGAAATATTTTGTGATTGTGGTGGGCTGGTCTTATTATTAATATCTTTGTTCTTTTTTGGGTTATTTTTGGCTTTTGGTGTGGGTAATGTTCATTTTGGGGGGAATGGTTTTCCATGTATAAAAGAAGTGAAAGGTCTATTATTCTCTATATATCTGAGTTTGGCTCTTTTGTATGACCGCAAATATGCTCTGCTAGTCTTTTTTGTTACGTTTTGTATCGAAGCATTTTGGTTGCTTTAGCTTGAGAGATCTCTAAAATTGCTAAGAAAGTAACAGAAAGATCCATCCCCATGTGAAGTGAATCAAAAATCTGCACGGCCGTTTGATGTTTATGCTTTGGAGAACGCAAAAACGCACAAGAGTGCTTGGGTTGTGCTGTGCATAGTAAGGTCATAAAAGCAGTCAAAAAAGTGAAAGGGACTGGTTAGGACACCCAAGAAAACAAGTTCTCCCTAAGGTGGGCGCCCTGTCTCTCTAGGGTCTTTTCACTTTTACCCTTTTTTTTTTTACATGAAAGTGGATCTTGTTCCTAATTAGATCAATTTCAAGCTTTTGTATTCCTATTCTGTGTTAGATCCAAAGTCCTAAAAAATCCCACTGTGTAACTACGAGGTGACCGTCAGTGTGAATGCACTTTTCTACACTTTTTTTTTGTGTTCTATACCGTTTATTTTTTTTGAAACCGTTCTATAACGATAATTTTCTTCTGAAGCTCTTGGCACCCGCACATATAATTAGATTATTCATGCAATTCAGTTTTGTTTTTTAATAGTAGTTACTAACCATATTAACAAGAGTGAACATTATTTTTATTTTCTTTTAAAGACAACACCAACTTAATTGTAATTGTTCGAAAACTTTCCAAACCCTCTTAAGTGTTTTGATGATGGCAATTATGATCTCGATTACTAATGTGTATGTGAGCTATGTAGGATAGCAAGTTATCTATTGAGATCGAAGTTGATAGGCCTTTACTGTCGCAAAGCTCTAAGAGAGCTCTGTACAGACATTGTTTATATCACTAGCCGTTCAGCCTCGCATGCGAAAAACAGAATAACATATCAGACTTTACGTGGATAAGAAGCAAAGATTATCCTCGCTTTGCCATTCCTGAAGTCAATTTGAAGCAACATGTAGAGTTTTAGACTTGTCTACAATCAAAAGTTCAAATGGAGCAAGCTGCCATGACAATTCGATTTTATGCATGATTGTCACTTGCACAATTCACTTTCAGGCGTTGAACAACATGCTCTGAGCTTAAGGAAGCCTACAAAATGGCTGACGTGAAAATCGCAAAGCTAATCTTCATCAACACTTATCTTCTAATGACAAGAGTGAGATTCAAGACACATTAAAAAGCAGAAGATTGACTCATTGATTTCTAGGGCAAAAATGATAGCTATTTAATAGGGGCGTTGATAGAAAAGTTCCTTGCGTACACAAATAGAGATTCGACTAATTATTCCAAGTATGAGGAAGTGTGAGCTAATATTGTTGTGTCATTTTATTCACAGTGAGTGAGAGAAATAGGATTGTAATTCGGGTATTGTTCATAGGTATATGTTAGTGAACAACTGGTGAAATGCATACGTGTGATGCTTCTATGATAAAAAAAAAAGATTAGATTGAGTGGTCTCATTCTATTTATGGTTCCTTGACATAGTGGGTTTGTTCACGAGAAACTCCCTTGCTTTAGGTGGTTAAATAGGTGTGGTAAGAAGCTTTCATACATTGTGCATGTGAGAGAAACATTATTGCAAAACAATCAATACAAAACCATTTTTTTCATACATCCTCCATGTGTCATCCACACCTAATCTAGTAATCATCTCACTTAGTTCGAATTACAAAAGAGAAAAGTCTTAAAATAGCAAATCACTCATTCAACCCCCTCGACAGTGGTAGTTAGCGAGTGTGAAATATATTTAATGAAATTCATGAATATGGTCTTGTTTCCCACTAGTTATGAATAAATCAAATTGAACCATGTTATCTAACTTTTTTGCCATATTAGGTTACTAGTCATTAGGATTTAGAGCTATTTTAATTATTTTTTTGTGGCCTACTTAATGATTTACTTTAACTGAATCACAAGCTGAATTATTCATGAATTGGACAAGTGAATTTAGGCAATATCATACCAAACACAAAGCGCTCATTGTCTCTCATGTCTTTACAATTATATGTTATGGAGCCCATCGTGACTTTTAGACATGATGAGAGGGTTATAGGTACTCCCTTGTGAACGATGAATATGTAAACTCATTATCTATATGGGTAGGGCAGACACAATATATAGTTAAATTAGTAATGGCAAATGCACACTATATTTTGGATGTTGAAACTAATTGTACTAATTCAAACAATGAGGAGCTGTTTAAAAACATAAAACTATAGGAAAATGATATAGTATATGATATAAAATAGAAAAGTCAAATTGAAATTTTAGATTGTTTCACAACAAGTGTGATACACAATCATATAAAGAAAAATAATTATTAAAACTTTTTGTTTATTCTTTTTCATCATGGTATCCTGATATAACTGAGACTACAAAGGCACAAACAAACTTACCTTACCCACATTCTAAAAAAAACGAGAATCTTACAAAGTTTTCTTATCCAACAATGCTTATAATCCTACTATGTCCTTCTTGTGTTCACTCTCGCTTGGATAAATCTTGACCTTCACTTCTATCCACAACCAAGACAAAAGCTTAGAAAACTAGAGGGTTACTAGGTTTTGTTGGAATCTTAGGTTTTGTTGATAATGGCAGCAAAGTACGTCTGGATGACAGAAGGAGTCAACCTGTGAGAAGGACTTCACATGTACAATGAAATAAAGATGCAGCGAGCCAAGAACAAGTTCCACTACAAAGAAAAGTCTTACTAATTGAAGTAGCAGCGAGAAAATGCACACTTAAAGCTAGAATGTGAAGAAATCAAAGGAAATAACCACCAATCACTCTCAAGGTCAACCAACAAAGTAGATCACAGTTTAGGCATGTAAGAGTGAGTCAATAATGTGGCAGTTGAGTCAAAACGAGTTAAAAGTGTGGCAGTTGAGTTGTTCCTGCTCTTCACTTAGTGGGAAGAAGTTTTTTTGAGTCTTGACATATATTCAAGTCACTAGAAGTCATTTGTTTTGGTTAATACTTTCACTTACAAATTTCTAGAGAGGGAGAATCATATTGAGAGAGACTGCCTTTGTAAAGTTAGTTTTCATAAGCTTGTGCACCCAAATACTCTATTCATTTTATTGACCCATACTTAGAGGTTTGAGTGTAGGTTTTAGGCAGTGTCATTCTGTCTAACCCCAAGTATAGGAAACTAGGTTGTAATTCTCTTTGAATTATCAATACAAGTTTTCTATTCTTGTATATCTTGTCTCAAAGCTTCGACATTCATTTACTCCGACTAAAGCAAGTCTCTCTATGTATAATAACTCAGGCCAAAGAGAGTCGTTCTGTGTCTAACAACTCAGACTGACTCGGTCAGCACCCTCGATTCTAATACGTGGTATTAGAGCCCGAGTAGGCTGACATCTATTCATCTTAGAGACAAACGAAATGAAGTTCATATGCAGCTCATTACATTCCATCTACGACAGTTGGTTCACAAGGGAAATGATTCGAAGCATAATTCAGAAGTCATCGTTTGCTTCCAATGCTGTAAAGTGGGACACTTTGCACGAGACTGCCCAACCAAAATAAACAAAAGCAAATAGATCCAAAAGTCCTTCTTAGCGAATGCTGCATGGGGTGACTCAGATCCAGACTCCAACACCTCTGGACTAATGTGTCTTATGGTGCATGAGTCATCCAAGCAGGTCATACTGACCTTGAGGTAACAATTTCACATCTCGACTCTGACCTTTTCAATATAACTCCTACTGTTTTTGATCAATAAAACCTTGAGAGAATAAAAAAGGGAGAAACAAAGGTGTCAAAAGGAAATGTCATGTCTGAAGAATGTATTAGAGGAACTTCAAAAACAGTTGACAGAGTCCACTACGTTGTGTGACTCTCTCTGGTAGGAAATGAAGATCACAAAACGAGACTCAGACCAACCCAGGATGAGTTGTTGTAATCAAAATCAGTTGCTAACAAACTCAACTCCCAAATAGCTGAGTTTAGAGGTAAGTCCAAGGAGACACCACCAGCCTTTCAATTCAAACTTGTGATGTCTGTAAAAGAAGTCAATGCAGACCAAATTCCTGAAAGGGTCCGTACCAAACTTGAAGAAATCAAAGAGGACAAACTCGTTCTTCGGAAAGAGGTAAGGAGGCTAACCGTGGAGCTAGAGTCTGTCAAGCCAGGCTCCAGTCAACTGTTGAAGACTCCTAAGTGGCTGAATGGTAAGAACGACTTTGCCAAAGGAGTATCACGGACATACGATGCTAAACGAATTTCAGAAGACAAAGTTTGAAAACAAGTTTAAATAGACTTATTAATATGTTCAACTTCCTCCGTCCAAAATCTATGGCTATTGTGGTGGTTTTGGTCACCAAGACTATGCCTGTGATAAGTTGAGTCGTCATTTGTCTTTTAAAATGCTTTGAATTTCAGCAATTTTAGAAGCCCGAGAAAAATTGATAAAGTGGCTCTAAAAAAGGGGACCCCAGTATATCTGGGTCCCTAAAGCTAACAAATGTTTTTTTTTCAAAGGTAAGTGTTGATGAACTTGTGCTATATTCCAAGTAACCCAGATGACGTTCACTTCACGTTTTTCTCACAATAGAGGTCAATTCATCTTTGGAAACAATAAACAAGGTAAACTATTCAGATTGCTTCAGCTGGCAACACCTTCACTTTTTTGTCGATAATATCAAACAAGGTACATCTCTCTTATTATGATCTCTACTATCTAGTATTTTGTTTCTCTTGTTGTTTGTTAGCCTCTTCATCAAAAATTTGAAGGCCGATGGACTTCAAGTTGGAAACATGTATTTGATTAACACTCAAATTCTTTAAGTGATACAGGTTAACTATGCCTAAGCGTGCAACATAAAAATCAAATCTTTGGCATGTTAGGTAGAGTCATGCTCGTTGTTACGTTTGTTAATACATGACTTCAGTATAAATATGCAAGCACACTTTGTCTGCGATCCTATGGCCAAAATCAAGCAGACTTCGTTCTCTAACCATATAGATTTGAGTTATCATTTTTTACAAGATTGTGTGAATAAGATCTTATAGTAATTTAACAATGTTTCTACAAACACTAGCTTGCTGATATCATCATCACGGCTTCACCCACATTTGCATTTGAGTTTTTTTACACACACCTTGGCATGACTTTCTTTGATTAAGGGCAGCTGCATCTTCTCTTCCTCTTGGAAGCATAGTCTATGTACTCAGGTATGGTATCTTCTTTTCCTCTTAGAAACTCGCCAGTTTTATTTAACAAATTCAACCAAAACATCAACATCAACCATCCCACAATTCCAGTGCCCATCTCACCACCTTACCCCACCTCCATAGTCGATTCCCCAACCTACCTTGAAATACCCCTAAATTAATTTAAATTAATTTAGGGGATTTCTTTTATTAAACCTTTAATAATACTATTAAGTATTAAATTATTATATGGAATTGTGAATATTAAATTATTATATGGAATTATGAATATTAAGTTATTATATGGAATTATGAAATTTATTTAGGGGTTTTCTCCTATTTAACCCTAATTATTATATATTATTATATAGTATTATGAATTTAATAATAAGATTTATAAGTCCATAAATCTTGGGAAAATTTCTAAACACTCCAACTATATTATAAAGATTTTAGGAAGTGTTGGAACATTGTTTTGAAACATAAAAGTCAATATAAAATTCTAGAAACCTTAAAGCTTATTAAGCCTTGCTAGAGTTGAATTTTTGAGAATGGTCAAACCAGGCCATGAAACCTATACCAATAAATAGGTTATGGAAAACCATGAATATCGATAAAAAGAACGTCAAAAACGGATCATCCTAGCCAAAGTTATGCTAGATTGAAGTTTAGAGTCAAAAATTTGAAAGATGCCACGTGTCACTCTGTCACAGGTCGCCAACACTTAGCCGATTCTATCCCTTGAATTTCGGTAACAGATTTCAGTATTTTGCCCTAACTTTAGACGGCTATATCTCATTCATCTCTCCATATTTTTCAATGCCGTCTTCTTTGTTGTCTTCTCCTACATTCCCTCTAAACAACTATAACTCATACAAACCCTAACTCATTCTGAATCAACCGGAAAATCGAGTCAAAGTAGCCACCCTGCAAAAACCGAAACTGCAATTCCAGTTTTCTCTTCGAATCAGGTAACTTCGATCAGCCATAACTTCTTCGTTACTCATCTAAATTCCATGTTCTTTAGGTCGTTTTGAAGAGCTCTAATTCCTCTAAAACTTTCATGTTTATGGTTTAAGCCAATTCTCAACCGATTGGAAGGGAAAGGTGTCTAAAGTTTCGGTTTCGCCAGCACATAAAATAATACCGAAACTGTAAGGTAAACTCGCAACTTCTAGCTATAATTTCTTTCTGTGTGATGCGAGTTAGGATTAGTTCTTGCTATCAATACGTAGATCTAAGTTTGCTCTTTCCAATGAGCCCTTACTCATAGCCTAACTCGATTTGTACTGCTAGTTATAGATCTTCGAAGTTGGCACCACGAACTGCTCAAAGTTCATATTTTTCCAGATTTACCGAAATCGAATCTCTCCGTTTTTGCAACTCCGGTGAGTTTCCGATCAAATTGCCCCGTTATTGTCATTCGTTATCATGTTACCGACCTAACCCATGTCTCAATTTAGTCAATTACGTGTTAGATTAGGAGAATTTGATAGAATTGTTGTCGAATCGAATTCTGTAAACAATACGAACCCTAACTTCGATTTGAATTCGTAATCCACTGAATACTGCATTATAATTGGGGAAATTAGTATCATTAGAACCGAAATTTGATTTCGAAACTATAGAAACAAGAATCACTCGATTTCGTTCTGTAGATTAGGAGATATTGATGATTTAGTACTCGGGTTGGAATTTGAATTCGCTGAAGAACTGGGAGTACAGGGGCCATCCGATCTCGTTTTAAAAGATTGGACGGCCGAGATTAGATCGGGTTAATTAAGAATTGTTATAAGTTTATTAAATTTCAGAATTTGGCTCTAACTTGTTGATTTTAGTTAATGGCCTTCCCGAAGGTATTTTGACTTGAAATTTTAACCATAGATTCCTTATTTAATCTAGTTTTTTTTATGTAAATTATTATGGTTTTGGAGTTTTTAAACATAAGTTATGATTTTTGCAAGTTACGGGTTTTCTGGAATTATTTGGCTAAATTAAAAAGATATTTTTATGAAATAAAATTTTATAATATGTCTAAAATGTTATAGTTACTGTATATTAAATTTGGGAATTTTTGGGCAATGGTAAAAGGTTTTAAAAATTGTGTTTATGAGTTTTTCATAAGAATAACCTATAATATACGGTTTTTAATGTAACCTAAAATTTAAAGTATGGTTTGTTAATTAACTTTTAAGCTGGGGAAAATAAGGGAAACTAAATTAACATTTTATAACAGTAAGTTTATAAATGTTTGGGTATTAGTTTTTATGAGAAGTGAAATTATTTACATATATGTATATATATATATATACTTATATGGTAGATTTAAAAATAGGAACTTATGTTAAAACAAGGAATTTAATTATCTTTACGTTTTATTTATTATATTATATGGGAGTTAATATTTTTAATTTAAACTAAGGAAAATATATATATCTATATATATATATATTTCTATACATATATATAAAAGGAATAAAATAGTAACTTAGGTTAAATCAAGGAACTAAATTAATCTACATGTATATTAGTTATATAGTAGGTGGTTAATATACTTAATTGAAACTAAGGAAAATACTTTATTTTATAAACCATATTTCGGATGTGGATATGTGTAAAAGTTAATATAAATAATTAAATGCAATAAAACTACATAAAGAATGTCTTGAATAAATCCTAGTATACATATACAATAAATACATAAATAAATAAAAGACATAAAATACCTTATAGCAAGTAGAATATGAAGGAATTAATAAGTTAAACTAAACCTATACATAATACTATTAAAAGAATATTATATGAGCTAGTATTGAATTGTGGTTATGAAATTGAACTTAAAGAGTTTCTTGGATTTCTAAGATTTATATAAACCATATTAGAATACATGTGTAATATTATTTGTCAAAGACCATAATGTAAATCTATAATTTGGTTAGGTAATTAATAAGTTGGGACGTAGGATATTTGTAATTAGATTTTACACAAATAGAACTTACTATATAATTAATGAATAAATGTAATACTTTTACATCTAAATGTTCTTAATATATAAACAATAATAAAATAAATAAAATACTTTTACATCTAAATGTGAGGTGGATTAGTAAGTCTAGAGTTAATCATTTCTTAACATTTATGGTATTGGAATATAATTAATGTTTTAAGATAAAATCATTAAAAGGGTTATGATATAAAACTATATTAAACCATGATTTGGAAATTCATCTAAATAATAATCCTTAAGTTTCCTGGCATTAGATAAGCCATATGAAATACATTTATAACATCTATTACCAATACTTAGGATGTGAGTTTACAATTAAGTGAGGTATTTAGTAGTTAGAATTTATAGAAGGTTTATAAATAGGAATTTGATACTTAAAACCTTTGAACCTTTTGTTAGATAAAACTAAGTTACATCAGATATTATATTGATATACTTTACGGTAATGGGAATTAATGATAGGTTATTTGAATATAAAATATGAGAATTTTCATATAATTAACAATTTCGCGTACGAACCAGAATTTAATTCTTTGATACATTCTACTCTATGTAGATATATTGTCCATCCTAAATACAATAAAGGGAATTAATTTATTAAGTTATTCCTTTGAAACCTTAGGCTTTGTAAAATAATTTAAAACGTATTTAAGGCTTAAGTTTATTGAAGTTTAGTACAAAAGGATTATACATAGTCTATAGAGTGTATGTGTGTAAAAATAAAACATTTAGGAGATTAAAGGTAAGTAAGGATACATAAAAGGTTATATTTAAACACCTTATTATATACGTAATAATTAAGCAAATAATGTACCTTGTGAATACTAAATGTAAGAGTTCGATAAGTCTAAGTTAACTATAATATAGTTGTTTCAATATGAGAGGTAATTCAACATCTTATGGCAAGATTATTAGACGGTTATAATAGGAAGTCATTCTGAACTAAGGATATGATAATTGAGTTTAGTGGCTCAATTAAGTTATAATAAATTGTATCTACAACATTATGATTCCAATATACAAGATAGATCTTAATTAAGTTAAGGGAAAGACTTAATCATAATGGGTTGTCTAGTAGATATTGTTTAAATACATAATCTTTACATTGTGAGATAATAGTATAGTATTCTGAGATGAGTCCATCATAGGTCATAATACAATGTTTATTCTAAATTAAGAATAAAGGTATTGAGCTTAAGATTATTATCGAAATTCTTAGATTTAATTATATCATAAACACATTTATGATATAGAGGTCTCAAAAGTCTTGAATGTGAGGATTGTGGTTAAGTATGAATAAAGTGGATAGGAGTGGACAATTAGCAAATGTTGATCGAATACATTCCTTGATCTTACCACCTTGGGCTATACAACGTTCTCAGATAACACAAAGATTATACATAACATTTAAGTGAGGGCTTAAAAGATAATTGAGACTTTGAAATAAGAGTAAGGAGTTTATTTAAGCGTAACATAGGCTACAAGTGATTGATGATAGATTACCTTTACTATTCTTCAGAGTACTGTTGATTGTTTGCGCAAGTTGATTAGAACTGCTACTGTAACACCCCTACTACGCACATAACACTACTTGAAATCGCAGTGGAATTTAAACAACTAAACAGTAACTAAACGAATGGTGCTACAACGCCGTCAACCACCCACGTGGTTAACAAGGCTGAATAAATACAAGTGTACCGGTCTGATGATCAGACTCCCGAGCATAGAACTAATAACCATATATATATACATTAACAAAATACCGAGTGTTTACATACATCCTTCACTGTAAAACATCGCTGTAAACCATCACTGTAACCAAATATATAACGCCACGGGAGCACAGGCGCATCCCGGGCCAACATCCAAAAGTAATCGAAAGTAACCCTGCATCCTAGGATCTAAAGCCACTCCGCTTCCTCGATCCTCATCCTGCAGTAAAAGAAATATGGAGCCCCCGAGGGGGTCAGGAACCCTTGGCTGGTATGGTTAACGCGCAGCCCATCGGCTACCGGGATGCGCGCAAACTAATTGTCATGATAACATGGCATTCATTTTTAAACACACAACTTATACATATATATCGTAATATGGGTATTGTACACAACATCACACACAACACACAATAACAATTCCATTTAGGAAGAGAACCAACACAGTTAGTCCCCATAGAGAGCCTAGAGAATGTTGCCATGCTCATGCTAAGCTCGTTACATAACTCGTTACCGTCCTGTTAGATTGAACGGATAACTTAACACAAGGTGCCTCGGATATAGTGATCCAAGCCCACCGAAATAACACATAGTATGCCCCTGTGGCCCGACGTGAGTCAGTAAAATAGCCTTGGTTAAGCTAAAGGGAAGGTTGGAAACCAAATTGGAAAACAACCATAACATACAAAGAGAATCGAACCGGTTATGACATCGACTCCCATACTCACACGCGTGGCCGGAACAGACCGGACTCCTCACTTCCCCCGTTAGCACTTGTTAGCAGTTCATTATTGAACTCAATACACAATTCACAACAATAGGTCAAGTCTTGTTAGACACACACAAGGGAAGAGAGAGTCATGCTTAACAACATAATAATATTTAACAACTGTAAACTCTTTACTTGGTTTATTCTTACAAAGTCATAAACACACGGAAAAACAAGCAACACACAAGCCGGTGTAAACCGGTAGGCAACAGACTGCAAGAAAACCATACCTTGGTCCTTGCCTCGATTGATTTCCTCCGTAGGTCGCTCCTATACACGATTAATACGTCGGTTAATTATTTATTTAACTTCAAACTTACTATATGTTTAACATGATTGTATGACATGTTTTTAATGTCTAACTTACCCTAGGTTACCTTCATTATACCCCCTAGGGTTAACTACATTTGTCATATTCTTTGTTATATTTTTTTTTATATGTTTTGGTATGTCCGACCCACTACTTGGTCGGACCCTTCCAGTGGTTTTCGGGTTTGGAAAAACTTAACTTGTCCAACCCATGTCCGACCCACCCTTCTGGGTCGGACCATTCCAGAGAATTTCATCGCCCTTTGAACACAAATGTCCGACCCACGTCCGACTCACTCGACTGGGTCGGACCATTACAGAACCTTCACCGCCTCACAAAACACGACCGTCCGACCCACGTCCGACTCACTCGACTGGGTCGGATCATTCCAGAACATTTTCCGTCTTTCATAACATGACCGTCCGACCCATGTCCGACCCAACCTTCTGGGTCGGACCATTCCAGAACAATTTCCTGACGTCTAACAGAGGCTGTCCGACCCAAACTTGGGTCGGACCCCTGGGTCGGACGCCATCTAAACTTGCCCAAACTTTGTTAAATCTTCACCAAACTTCTCCTAAAGCCTCTTAATGTTTCCTAACACCATTTGGTACACTTATGTCCTCATACAACATCCATGAAACTCATTTTCTAATTCCTTAAGCCTTTACTCCTTTCCTTGTAAAATTCCTTAACACTTATAACATTTTATACTAGGTTTCTAAATGGTGTTCTCACTATGATAACTACTATCCCAAAATGCTTTTCCTCATCTTAACATCATCTCTTAAGCATTATTTCTTACCAACCTAAACCCTAGTTGATGTCTAAGTCCCTTTGTTTACCTAGAACACCTTAAGACATTATTTCTCCTCTTGTAAATACTTAAGCATTTCCTACATTTCTAGTTCACCAAACCTTATGCAAACACTTAGAACTTCTTGCTTCTTACCTAAATTTTGACATGGATTCCCTAGAACATTACTAAGCCTAAACACTTGTTTTCTCCATTAAACACAAGAACACCTAAATCACCAAGAACACTCTCATACACAAACTTTCACTCAAATCACACTACATTACCATATAATGCATAATTTAAATTGCATGGCACTTAGGCCCTTAAAATGCATGGCTCTTAGGCCCTTAAAGTGCATAACTCTTAAACACTGAATTTCCACAATATATATGCCTTTGACCTGCAAATACATACAACAAGACATATGTTCTTTTACTAGTCTCCTTGAGAACATTTCACTAGGTCATTTACCATTTGCTCTTTAGGTAGTTTTAACAAGCATTATAAGCTCATTTCTCCTAAGGCATTAAACTACATTAGGTTAGTATTTTTACCTCTTTTCCACACAACTTCTTTCTTGTTTCCTTAGTACACCGGTAAGGTATTTGATTCCTTGTCAACTACTAAACAATGTACAAACATTGAAATGAGTATACAAGCTCCAAGCTTAAACTCATTGTAAACCCTAGTTTTTACATTGTTTCAAAAACATTAATGTAGTTGTTTTACCTTGGTCTTTGAAGAGAGTTTGAATATCTATGAAGAGAGGACTCCACCAAGTCCTTGAAAGGTTGGAATGAAGCTAAAACAAAGCCATATAAAGACCCTTCAATGGGTTTTCGGTCACAACAAAACATGGAGGAAATGAAGTTTTTTTTAGATTCCTTACCTAGAAGCAAAGGAGAGTAATAATATGTAGAAATACAAGCTCAAGCTCCTTCAATGGTGGAACTCCATGGCACCGAAATGGGGCTCTTGAAGTTTTGAGAAGATAGGAATGAAGAGCTTGATGAGACTAAGAGAATGGTGGTGTTTGTTTTTGATTTGGTTAAGTGAGCTAGATTTTACAAGAGATCAAAGAAGAGGTTTAATGTGGTGGTGTGATATTACCGTGGAAGAGAAGAAGAAGAGAGGTTGAAGGAGTATGGAGCCGTGTGAATACAAGGAAGAAATGAGAGAATGAGATAGACTTACTTTTTGAAGATATTTGTAGTAATAAAGTAAAAAGTAGTTTAATTAGTTTTCTTTATTTACTTAATATGTTAACAAGAGAGTGGTGAGTCACCACACTTAAGAAAACCGGCCCCCATTATACTTAGGGGTATTATAGTCTTTATTTGTCAATTTAATTACTTATACAAACATATGTTACAAAATAGCTTATTAAAATCACTATTCATAAAAACAAGGCACTTAGAAGTGAAATTTTTGATTTCCCATTGATATAGACCTCCAAATGTGATACTATATAGTACACATATTAATTAAAGAGTAATGATGGACATTTAGCCATTCAAAACTCATTTACAAGACAATTTTTCGAAAATGTGCTTTAAGACTCTTAAAGCACATTTTGTGTTTTAACTTGTTTTCAAGCTTGGTTTTCTTTGGTAATTGGTTTAATATGTTCATTAGTATATAAATGAGGTCTTGGTAAGTTCATTAGGTCTTAACCAAGCTTATCCCAAGCTTAGAGCACATTTTGGCTCTTATTGACCTTAAAGCACATTTTGTGTTTTCTTTTGTTTAAATTTGTTTACTAATGTTTCTAAGACTCTTTTTAGTCTTAATATACCATATTTAGGTGTTTAAACAATATACTAAGGTTTGGGTATTTCAATCTACCCCCCTTAAAAGAACTTTGTCCCCAAAGTTCATACTTCCACATATCCCAAATATTAGAACATGGGAACACATATCAACAACACTTCCATATCACATTAACAACATCTTTACATCACATCGGACACATGGTCCAAACAACAAAACATCACAACATCATTCAGACTCAGCGGTCTGTAACATTAACAACATAACAACACACACAGACAATGTATCCAAATACATGTCATACACATAACCGAAACGGCTCTACCCCCCTTAAATAGGGGTACGCCCCGTACCCTATACATACAAACACTAAGAAGTAAACAATGACGGGTACTTCGCCTTCATCTTATCTTCCAGCTCCCAAGTGGCCTCCTCAACGTCCTGGTTAGACCAAGAACTTCACCAGTCTCACGACTTATGGCGAGTGTCTCGAGTCTTAGTATCCAGAATCCGTACCGGAGTCTCCACTGATCGCATGGTCGGCTCTAAGGTTAGCCTTTCAGGCTGAAGTACATGAGACGGATGAGACATATATTTCTTCAACTGGGACACATGAAATACATCATGTACCTTGCCCAGCTCGGCGGGTAAATCAAGTCTGTAAGCTACCGGGCCGATCCGCTCCGTCACAACATAAGGCCCCACATATTTTGGGCTCAACTTGCCTTTCTGGCCAAAACGAAACACTCCCTTCATGGGGGATACTCTCAAAAATACCTGATCGCCCACGGCGAACTCCAGGTCACGTCTGCGCACATCTGCGTACGACTTCTGTCTATCCTGAGCTGTTTTCATGTTAGCCCGGATCTGGCGAACTTCTGCCTGAACTTGTCAAGATACTCTGGTCCTATAATGACCGTCTCACTCGACTCATCCCAGCATAATGGCGTGCGGCATGGTCTACCGTACAAGCCTGGAAGGGAGACATCTTGATCGAAGCATGGTAACTGTTGTTGTAGCTAAACTCGATCAGATGTAACTTGTCAATCCAGCTGGTCTGAAAGTCAAGTGCACATGCACGTAGCATATCCTCAAGTGTCTGAATGGTGCGCTCACTCTGACCATCGGTCTGTGGGTGAAACGCTGTACTCAATTTCAGTTCGGTACCCAATGCTTCTCGTGTAGACTTCCAATATCTGGATAAGAATCTGGTATCTCTGTCAGATACAATCGTTTTCGGTACCCCATGGTGCCTTACAATCTCTCTGTCGAAGAGTTCTGCCAATTTTGCCACTTTCCAGGTGTCCTTCATCGGTATGAATCGAGCCACCTTGGTCAGTCGGTCAACAACAACCCAAATCATATTCAGACCTCCCCTTGCAGGCGGAAGCCCTACTACGAAGTCCATAGATATGTCATGGAACTTCCACTCAGGCACTGGCATTGGCTGTACCATACCACCAGGCCGTCGGTGCTCAAACTTGACCTTCTGACAAGTGAGACACCTCAACACATAGTCATTCACATCCTTTTTCATTCCAGTCCACCAAAAATATCTTTTCATACCTTTATACATCTTTGAAGCTCCGGGGTGAATCGAAGTAGTAGAACAATGGGATTCACTCAATATGCGCTCCTTCAACTCAGCGCTACTCCTAGGTATACACAGTCGGCCATTAAGCCTAATCAGGTCATCATCGTGGAGTCTGAAGTCGTACTTCTGACCCTCGAATGTGCCATCAATAAGCTTCTGTCTAATCTCCATCATGTACTGATCCGTCATCTGAGCACTCCGCACCTCTTCAACCAAGCCAGTAAGAGACTAGCGAATGGAGAGAGTGTGCTCGGCGACTCAATGCGTCAGCTACCACATTTGCCTTACCCTCTTTATATTGCAGATTAATGTCGTAGTCATTCAGAAATTCAACCCACCTTCTTTGTCTCATGTTCAACTCCTTCTGAGTGAACAAGTACTTTAAACTCTTGTGGTCAGAATAAATCGTCACACTTACCCCATACAAGTGATGTCGCCATATCTTCAGTGCGAAGACAATGGCCCCCAATTCTAAGTCGTGGGTAGGGTAGTTCTCTTCATGCTTCTTCAGCTGTCGGGAGGCGTAAGCTACGACCTTCCCGTGTTGCATCAACACACAACCCATACCCCTGCCTGATGCGTCGCAATAGACCTCAAAACCATCTGGACCGTCTGGTAGTGTCAGAACCGGTGCAGATGTCAGAGCATCCTTGAGACTCTTAAAAGAACTCTCACAGTCGACTGTCCACTCGAATGGTGCATCCTTCTTCATTAAGGAAGTCATCGGCTTCGAGACACTGGAGAAGTCCTTCACAAACCTCCTATAATAACCTGCCAGACCGAGGAAGCTCCTGATATCGGTAACTGTCTTCGGCCTAGGCCAGGTGCGCACTGCATCTATCTTTGCCGGATCAACAGCGATCCCGGCCTCAGAAATCACATGTCCAAGAAAGGATACTTGGTTCAACCAAAATTCACACTTTGAAAATTTCGCATACAACTGGTTTTTCCTCAATGTTTGTAACACACTTCTCAGGTGGCTTTCATGCTCACCTCTCGATTTCGAGTATACAAGTATATCGTCGATGAAGACTACCACTGACTTGTCCAACTGATCTTGGAACAAGCGGTTCATTAAGTCCATGAACTTTGCTGGTGCATTTGATAAGCCAAACGGCATAACTGTGAACTCATAATGCCCATACCTAGTTCTGAATGCTGTCTTTTCGATATCACTGTCACGGATGGCAATCTGGTGGTATCCGGATCGTAGGTCTATCTTGGAGAATACTGATGCTCCCCTCAGCTGATCAAATAGATCGTCGATGCGTGGTAAAGGGTAACGGTTCTTCACCGTAACTGCATTCAGCTCTCGATAGTCAATACACAGGCGGAGGCTACCGTCCTTCTTCTTCACGAAGAGGACCGGCGCTCCCCATGGTGAAACGCTAGGGCGGATGAACCCCTTGTCGAGTAGGTCTCTCAGCTGCTCCTTGAGCTCAGTCATTCTGCTGGAGCCATACGATAGGGCGCCTTCGCAATTGGTCCGGTGCCCGGAACCAAATCAATCTCAAACTCCACTTCCCGTGCTGGCGGCATGCCCGGCAGTTCCTTAGGAAATACATCAGGAAACTCCGACACTACCGGCACATCAGGACTAAACTCTGGGTCTCTCTCCAAGTCCTGGACATAGCAGAGGTATACATCACTCCCTCGTCGTAATTCACGACATAGCCATGGCGGTGATGATCTGAGTCGAAGGCTCCCTGGGCCTCTGGCGGTAAGATATAGTAACCCCAGATGGACTCCGAAGAAGCAGTCGATGCTCGGCACACAGGATTCTGCCCTTGTACCGCTCCAACCAGTTCATCCCGACAATCACATCAAAACCAAGTCCGTCGAACTCTATCAAGTCGATCGGAAACTCTTCACCTCTGATTCGTACAACAGCATCTCGGTGGTAGCGGGTACACCTGATCCGCTCTTTCGATGGGAGAGTGACCAAGAAGTCTGGCATCTCATCACCATCTAACCCCAGCCTCTTCGCAAAAGATAGCGAAATAAATGTGTGTGAGGCTCCGGAGTCGAACAAGATCGAAGCGTCCACGCCATTGACTGGAAAGGTACCGGTGAGGATTGTGCCGCTCTTGCCGGCTTCTGCCTCATTGCAGACACTCAGTATACCTCCCGTTCCGAGTGCACAGCCTAATTCATTGGCAAACTAATAAGTATTGGGTAACAACACGGTTTATATGCTTCAAACAACTCCACTTTATTCATTAACACACTCTTTTTACAACATTCATTGGCTTATATTGTCGCCATGATTAACACTTACAACATCCTTAATACACACTGGTTTATCACATCACATAATTACAAGGCTTAAAACTGTCTGAAGGTCAAATTCAAACGTCCGGGTTTCATGTGTGTGACATTGATCACTGCCGACGGTGCGGTATTCAGTTTGATCTTCTGATGCCATGGTATAGCATCCTTGACTGCCCACCCATGATTAACACATCTCCCGATTTCAACACTAGCTTCTTTGCGAGGTCAGCACGCTTCTGCTCGCCATACACAAACACTGCGGTATCACCAATGGACCAAGACACCACGGGTACTCCCTTACTTAGAGACTCGGGTGACTCGTCCTTGTCTTGGTGTAAACCTAACCGTCCACCTTTCTGGTAGAAGTTCACAATGCATAGATCTGCTTTCACACTTGGAATTGAATCCGTTTCAACTTGTTGAGCAATTCCCACGGCGTGGTTAACGACCGCAAGGAACTCCTCAGGTATACTTGGTACTGTTGCTCCATCTTCAGCTCGCACTTCTTGATATGACTTGGTGTAAGGGTTCCAGTCCTTACCCATGCACATCATCTTCAATTGCATTCTTGATCCGTTCGGGTATTCGGGTGTGTAGAAACCTCCTGGTTTTGCTCCAAGTTCGTCGCATCGTCTGATGATATGGATTTGTGCTTCCGGTGTCAGGTATCCATTTAAGAGTACCATACCTGGTTGGATGACCTGACATTGCTCCATTGGAAAGTCGGTGATGTTGATGGTGGTTTCTTCAGGGTTTGGTGTGGGTGGGATTGGATAACATATATTGAAGGTTCCTTTAAGTTTAGAGTACTCTAATTAGGTGACCTTCACACTATACTTTAATTATTTACTCACATGGTTGTTTACTTAACTCACTAACACACATGCATGTAATGCAGTATGCAGACACTTATCACATTCAACAGTTTAGGGCCTGTTCTGAGTTTTCTCCATAAAGCTAGGTTTGGAAGCTTTATCATAAAGCTTTGTGTGGTTAACCAATATGAGGTTGACAAGTTTGCTTTTTTATATATTTGGTCAACACTTTAACCAATAAAGAGTTAACATGTGTCACATTAATCTCAAAGAATGGATTAATGTGCTCATAGAACGCAGCCTTAGGCGGTACCTGGTCTAGAAGAGGGCCCTGGCGCCTCAGACCGGTCCACCACATTCAGGGCGGTCTTGCTGGACCCTGACCCCTTCCCCTTCTGGGCATCTGTGTACCTCTGATCTGGGGGTGGCTGATTCGCCGTCTTCTGGCCATCGGTGGTCGCAGTGGCCTTACCCTTCCATTGCCCCTTGGGCCTGTAGTTTCTACTGTTTGGGTTCTGCCAGCATTCGTAGTCGCGGTGACCCATCCTCTTGCAGTATCGGCACTGCACATCATTACCCTTGCAGTCCTTTCCGGGGTGGTTTCCGTTACACCACTTGCAGTAATAGTGGCGCTCCGGTCCAGAGCCCGTGCTAGCTGCTATCACAATACACAATCAATACTTGTTTCACAACTTATCAACATACACTTCAACTTATCTCACAGGATTAGGTAATTACCCTTAGGTGGGTAAGAACGTAGGGGCTTGGCCGCATACGCATAGGTGAGCTGCAGAGGCTCCTCAGCAGTGGTGGTCTGGGTCTGGCCCTGGCCACCCTGTTGCTGTCCTTTCTGGGACTGGGGGTATGACTTCTTCTTCTTTCCTCCCCACTGCCCTTGCGTGCCTTGGCCCTCGTTCATAGCCTTGCGCTTGAGCGCACTCTCCTCGTCCCTCAAACGGACGGTGATCTCCACAATTGCAGCGGCATGATAGCACTCCTATATTAAGGGTGTCAGTTATGCCCCGCCAAATAGATTCACAACACATTAACACATTGTACACACTTATTCACATTACACGGTAGTCCCATTACCTGCAAAGTGGTATATCCAGTAGGCCCCATGCCATAGCGTAGGCGATAGTTCAGTCCGTTGTAGAAACGGTTCACAAGAATCCGGTCTGAGTAACCCAGATCCGGTAGCAGGTGGATAAGTCCGATGAAGGCTGAGTAGTACTCATCTACCGTCATCTTATCCCCTTGCCTCAGATTGTCCAGCTCCAGGCGCTTGGCCTCTTGCACGTGTATCGGGTAGTATTTGGCTCGCAGCAGAGCCGTGTACTCCCTCCACTGAAAAGTCGGGTCAGCGACCCTGCCCTCTCGTACTAGCTTCCACCAGCTCTGTGCCGAGCCCTTCAAGTAATATGCAGCAAGTCGAACCTTGACCTGCTCAGGTACTGCTAAGGTTTCGAAGGCGGTCTCCATTTCGGAGATGTACGCCTCGAGCTTACGGGGATCGGTCTCTCCACCGAATGAGGGTGGCCTCAGATCAGCCAACGCCTTGACCCAGTTGGTCTCTCGTGGCGGTGGCGGTGGTGGTAGTTGAACTCCGGGCGTTTGCCCCTGCTGAATCGCAGCTACAAGTTGGGGTACCATTTGGGCTACGACGGCTGCTACAGCCTCAGCCATAACCTGGGCCGTAGTGTTCTCGCCCTGGTCACCTGTATCTCCATTGCCACGGCCTCTACCTCTCGGTCGACCTGACATCTAAATTCACATGAATATTCATTAGCAATATGCTTGCACACTTATCGGTCCAACGGTGGTAACGCTTCCCGATAATAAGGTATCTCCACACTTAGTTAGTGGTTAACCTTTCCATAACTGTTCACTTAGGTAACTGTAGTTAGGTTTCCTAACTCGGTATATCCCTAAGCTCGGTATCTAGTCATCAGAGCGATACTTCGCTCTGATACCACTTTTTGTAACACCCCTACTACGCACATAACACTACTTGAAATCACAGCGGATTTTAAACAACTAAACAGTAACTAAATGAATGGTGCTACAACGCCGTCAACCACCCACGTGGTTAACAAGGCTGAATAAATACAAGTGTACCGGTCTGATGATCAGACTCCCGAGCATAGAACTAATAACCATATATATATACATTAACAAAATACCGAGTGTTTACATACATCCTTCACTGTAAAACATCGCTGTAAACCATCACTGTAACCAAATATATACGCCACGGGAGCACAGGCGCATCCCGGGCCAACATCCAAAAGTAATCGAAAGTAACCCTGCATCCTAGGATCTAAAGCCACTCGCTTCCTCAATCCTCATCCTGCAGTAAAAGAAATATGGAGCCCCCGAGGGGGTCAGCAACCCTTGGCTGGTATGGTTAACGCGCAGCCCATCGGCTACCGGGATGCGCGCAAACTAATTGTCATGATAACATGGCATTCATTTTTAAACACACAACTTATACATATATATCGTAACATGGGTATTGTACACAACATCACACACAACACACAATAACAATTCCTTTTAGGAAGATAACCAACACAGTTAGTCCCCATAGAGCCTAGAGAATGTTGCCATGCTCATGCTAAGCTCGTTACATAACTCGTTACCGTCCTGTTAGATTGAACGGATAACTTAACACAAGGTGCCTCAGATATAGTGATCCAAGCCCACCGAAATAACACATAGTATGCCCCTGTGGCCCGACGTTAGTCAGTAAAATAGCCTTGGTTAAGCTAAAGGGAAGGTTGGAAACCAAATTGGAAAACAACCATAACATACAAAGAGAATCGAACCGGTTATGACATCGACTCCCATACTCACACGCGTGGCCGGAACAGACCGGACTCCTCACTTCCCCCGTTAGCACTTGTTAGCAGTTCATTATTGAACTCAATACACAATTCACAACAATAGGTCAAGTCTTGTTAGACACACACAAGGGAAGAGAGAGTCATGCTTAACAACATAATAATATTTAACAACTGTAAACTCTTTACATGGTTTATTCTTACAAAGTCATAAACACACGGAAAAACAAGCAACACACAAGCCGGTGTAAACCGGTAGGCAACAGACTGCAAGAAAACCATACCTTGGTCCTTGCCTCGATTGGTTTCCTCCGTAGGTCGCTCCTATACACGATTAATATGTCGGTTAATTATTTATTTAACTTCAAACTTACTATATGTTTAACATGATTGTATGACATGTTTTTAATGTCTAACTTACCTAGGTTACCTTCATTATACCCCCTAGGGTTAACTACATTTGTCACATTCTTTGTTATATTTTTTTATAAGTTTTGGTATGTCCGACCCACCATCCGACCCACTACTGGGTCGGACCCTTCCAGTGGTTTTTGGGTTTGGAAAAACTTAACTTGTCCGACCCATGTCCGACCCACCCTTCTGGGTCGGACCATTCCAGAGAATTTCATCGCCCTTTGAACACACATGTCCGACCCACGTCCGACTCACTCGACTGGGTCGGACCATTACAGAACCTTCACCGCCTCACAAAACACGACCATCCGACCCACGTCCGACTCACTCGACTGGGTCAGACCATTCCAGAACATTTTCCGTCTTTCATAACATGACCGTCCGACCCATGTCCGACCCAACCTTCTGGGTCGGACCATTCCAGAACAATTTCCTGACGTCTAACAGAGGCTGTCCGACCCAAACTTGGGTCGGACCCCTGGGTCGGACGCCATCTAAACTTGCCCAAACTTTGTTAAATCTTCACCAAACTTCTCCTAAAGCCTCTTAATGTTTCCTAACAACATTTGGTACACTTATGTCCTCATACAACATCCATGAAACTCATTTTCTAATTCCTTAAGCCTTTACTCCTTTCCTTGTAAAATTCCTTAACACTTATAACATTTTATACTAGGTTTCTAAATGGTGTTTCTCACCTATGATAACTACTATCCCAAAATGCTTTCTCCTCATCTTAACATCATCTCTTAAGTATTATTTCTTACCAACCTAAACCCTAGTTGATGTCTAAGTCCCTTTGTTTACCTAGAACACCTTAAGACATTATTTCTCCTCTTGTGAAATACTTAAGCATTTCCTACATTTCTAGTTCACCAAACCTTATGCAAACACTTAGAACTTCTTGCTTCTTACCTAAATTTTGACATGGATTCCCCTAGAACATTACTAAGCCTAAACACTTGTTTTCTCCATTAAACACACAAGAACACCTAAAATCACCAAGAACACTCTCATACACAAACTTCACTCAAATCACACTACATTACCATATAATGCATAATTTAAATTGCATGGCACTTAGGCCCTTAAAATGCATGGCTCTTAGGCCCTTAAAGTGCATAACTCTTAAACACTGAATTTCCACAATATATATGCCTTTGACCCGCAAATACATACAACAAGACATATGTTCTTTTACTAGTCTCCATGAGAACATTTCACTAGGTCATTTACCATTTGCTCTTTAGGTAGTTTTAACAAGCATTATAAGCTCATTTCTCCTAAGGCATTAAACTACATTAGGTTAGTATTTTTACCTCTTTTCCACACAACTTCTTTCTTGTTTCCTTAGTACACCGGTAAGGTATTTGATTCCTTGTCAACTACTAAACAATGTACAAACATTGAAATGAGTATACAAGCACCAAGCTTAAACTCATTGTAAACCCTAGTTTTTACATTGTTTCAAAAACATTAATGTAGTTGTTTTACCTTGGTGTTTGAGGAGAGTTTGAATATCTATGAAGAGAGGACTCCACCAAGTCCTTGAAAGGTTGGAATGAAGCTAAAACAAAGCCATATAAAGAGCACCTTCAATGGGTGTTTTCGGTCACAACAAAAACATGGAGGAAATGAAGTTTTTATTTAAGATTCCTTACCTAGAAGCAAAGGAGAGTAATAATATGTAGAAATACAAGCTCAAGCTCCTTCAATGGTGGAACTCCATGGCACCGAAATGGGGCTCTTGAAGTTTTGAGAAGATAGGAATGAAGAGCTTGATGAGACTAAGAGAATGGTGGTGTTTGTTTTTGATTTGGTTAAGTGAGCTAGATTTACAAGAGATCAAAGAAGAGGTTTAATAGTGGTGGTGTGATATTACCATGGAAGAGAAGGAAGAAGAGAGGTTGAAGGGAGTATGGAGCCGTGTGAATACAAGGAAGAAATGAGAGAATGAGATAGACTTACTTTTTGAAGATATTTGTAGTAATAAAGTAAAAAGTAGTTTAATTAGTTTTCTTTATTTACTTAATATGTTAACAAGAGAGTGGTGAGTCACCACACTTAAGAAAACCGGCCCCCATTAATACTTATGGGTATTATAGTCTTTATTTGTCAATTTAATTACTTATACAAATATATGTTACAAAATAGCTTATTAAAATCACTATTCATAAAAACAAGGCACTTAGAAGTGAAATTTTTGATTTCCCATTGATATAGACCTCCAAATGTGATACTATATAGTACACATATTAATTAAAGAGTAATGATGGCATTTATCCATTCAAAACTCATTTACAAGACAATTTTTCGAAAATGTGCTTTAAGACTTCTTAAAGCATATTTTGTGTTTTAACTTGTTTTCAAGCTTGGTTTTCTTTGGTAATTGGTTTAATATGTTCATTAGTATATAATGAGGTCTTGGTAAGTTCATTAGGTCTTAACCAAGCTTATCCCAAGCTTAGAGCACGTTTTGGCTCTTATTGACCTTAAAGCACATTTTGTGTTTTCTTTTGTTTAAATTTGTTTACTAATGTTTCTAAGACTCGTTTTAGTATTAATATACCATATTTAGGTGTTTAAACAATATACTAAGGTTTGGGGTATTTCAACTACAGCGTTACCCAGGTACGATTTCTCGTACTCAGCTTGATGTGTTTTGGACTTTATGGAATGTTTGGTACGATTTCTCGTACTCGATACTTTTGCTGATGGACTTTATGGAATGTTTTGGAACACCAACTGATCTTGAATGGATTTCAAAATGAGACTGTTGTGTGACTAACTGAGCTTGATGTGACTGTAGACACCAAAAATTCTCACCCCATAAAGCAAATTCTGAAATAATAAGAGGGGTCGTCGCCTTTCTTTTTTCAAAACATATTAACGTGCGTGCTAAAACGAAACCATCATTTTATAATCTTTTTCAAAACATTTCAGAAAAAAAAACACAATTCTTCAAAAATGAATTTCCATCGACGGTCCAGTTTCAAGGTCGTCCCCTTTTTTTATTCACTTATTTTACTATCTTATTTTGTTTTGTTATATTCTATTTATTTTATTTTATTTTTATTCATCTATTCACTTTTTCTTATTATTTTATTTTATTCTACTATTAGTATTAGTATTTTTATTTTCATTTCTATTTATACACACTCATTTTCATCTTTCAAACTCAATCCACACTTAGTTGAAATCTGGCCTAGCCCAATTCCTTAAACCCACTCTATTTTCAGACCTTGGCTTCAAAAGCCCACATTAAAACCCAACCCATCTCCAAAACCCTAGCTGCCACCTCATATCTTGGATTCACATTATAAAACATCCTTAAAAAAACCTACAGTGGGACGGACACCGATCCCGATTCCGATGCCATTCTCTCTGTCTATTACTCTTCGTTCTTCATTTTCGAAAACCAGAAGCTAGAACCCAGGCTCTCGCTTCAACTCCTCCATCTTCATTTCTGAGTGGAGCAAGTTTATTACGTTTCATTCTCTGCTAAAAATCGATTTCAAACTCTCCATCCCTCTCTCTTCGATTTTCCCTTTCATTTTCCAAATTAAGCAAGAGAGAAATGAAGAATGCGGCTCTATCGGAAATCTATTCCGAATGAGAGTCGTCTCTCTTCTGTTCTCTTCTTCACTTCAGGGGAATTCCAGTTCCAGGATTTTGCACCCCTGCCCCGCGTGTTCATCTTTTACCATTGCTTGCCGTTTCCCATGAACATCGCCAGATGAACCCAACATTTGGGTGGTGGTTTAGTAAACGACATCGTCGGACTCCCGATGCTAGTGTCGTAATTCTTATTCCCTTCTTGCTTTATGTTCTTTACATTTTGAAAGGCTCCGGGTGCTGGAAACTCGAGATTTCAATGAACATGGTATTTCTACGTGAATGCTAAGCGTATCTATAGTCACGAGATCGTCAAAAAGGAAAACGACATAATTTGCCATTTCTAATTGCGTAAAGGGAGCCAGAAACTTCCTACCTTGTTATGTTCATTCGATGTTTCATCTTACTTATTTGTACTCAATCCATGATGGGTTCGGAGTACTCTTCTGGTTGCACGCCTGCAATCGCGACCTTGTAATACCATCGGTAATCAACTCGAAATTTGGGTTGTGAGAGGCACTATTCACTGTTATTCCTATCTAATGCTTTATTTTCCTTCGGTTTCATGAATGTTCGTTTCTGGTGTCGTATCGCTGCTCTTAATTCGATTTGGAAGAAACCGAGTCTGTTCTTGTAAAACTCGACCGATTTAGGGATTATCTCATAGGCTGATATGTAATCACCTTGGCTCGAATATCCACTGTCGCTCTGTATGTTGAACAGATTATGTTCATCCTTGCTTTGAGGCTTGTTTTCGCAGTTAATTGCAGGAAATCCTGATCGCTCTATCTTCTATAGTCTTTATCATCTTCCTGAATGATAGTTTGATCTGGAAACCGTCGACTGAGGGAGTCTTCTCCTCCATGCTCTGGTGCTACTTTCGAAAATTTGGAAGTTCACTCTGAAGTGGCTCCTTCAAATTTGACGGTGAACTCCTTGACATGACCTAAGTGGTGAGAGTTTTGAGGCCAGCGTACTCGCATTTTCTGGAAATCTTGAGATGTCTGTTCTCTCTTTTTCGGTACTGATTCTGAACTTGGAAATTCTTTAATCCTATATTGTTATGCGCCGGTGATATGTGTAAATGCTTGGAGGTATTCTGTATTCAGGTTTGAAAATTGGCTGCCATTTTGCCTACCGATTCATCTCTAGTCTGATCTCTTACTGCTCCTTGCACCTCTCAATATGTTTGAGTATTCAATTCTATTTACTTATCACTACCCGTCTGCTTATCCCGTCGTTTACAACTTGCCTGAGGTACTCTGGCTTCGAACTGGGATTGGATCGGGACTGTTGGAGTTGAAGCTGATCTTAGACTTTGAGACTGGGCAGAGTTTGTTGGTCTCTATCGGTCAGCTATTCCCGATTTGTTTCCTGATTACCTGTTTAAGGAGTGTCTACTTCTCGAAATCGATTTTGGTCTGGAAGTTGTGTTGTTTCTCATGATTATTCTTGCTCTTTTTTATGCTGCTCGTTGATCTGAAATTAAGTTTCAACTTCTGTTAATCTTGGTTTGCGCCTTGGTTTTAAGGTATTGGAGTTAGATTTCAATTCGGCCAGATTTCTCTTATGCTATGTGGTTCGAATCTGGTTTTGGTCTCAACTAACAATGATTTTTCTCGCTGATTTGCCGTTATTAATACCCATGTTGATTTGTTCTCTTTGATTCATCTCTGCGATATACGTGTACATGTTTCATATCTAGCTTTGTTACTTTTTGTTAATTTCATTGTATTTTTATTTTACTATCTAAGCTCTAGTTACTATGCCCTTAGGTCCAAGCCATTAGGATAGTGGGGTCCCCCTGGCCTGATAGACTATTGGCCTATCTCATGGTGGTGACATCCTAAACCTTAAAACACACATTATGTATAAGCAAACAATAATCCCTTTAGGATAGAGAATGTTCCCCTAGCCTGATAGACTATTGGCCTATCTCATGTGGTAACATTCTAAACCCTAAAATGTACCTAATATATGTATATATATGTATCTAACAACCTCATTCCCGTTTCAGATCTTCAAACCCTCTGATTCAAATTCTAGTTACCAACACGTGTCCTTGCCCTCCATCCTCAAATTCAGAAATTGTCTCTCGTAATCATCTTGTAAAAACAAATCCCAACGTTTTTTTTTATAAACTCATCTCTAGTCTGATTTGTTCTTGTAAATCTTGTTCCCAGCCTAGAATTTTCCCCCATTCAAACTTGGCCCAGTTGCTTAACTCGGCCCAAGTCCCAATTCAAACCTGGCCCAATCGTCTCAAACCAACTCAAGCCCACATCGGCCCAACCTATTGCCGGCCCAAATCCAAGCTTGGTCCACTCCCCAACTCGGCCCACCTCCCCAAGGCCCAAATCGGGCCCACGAATCAAAAACCCAATCTAGCCCCAAATCAAAAAAGCTCACACCAACTCAAACAAAAAACCAAGACCATTAAAGACCCATGTCTCAAACAAGGCCCAAAGTCCACAAAGCCTAAGTCCATAAAAAAAATCAAGCCTAAGTCCATAAAAAAATCAAGCCTAAGTCCACAAAAATCAAGACCAAGTCCACAAAAGTCAAACCAAGCCTACAATAGTCAAACCTTGACCTGACTTTGACTTTGACCCAAACCTTGACCTAGCTTTGACCAGGTCCAGCTTTGACCAATCTGAACCTTGACCAACCACACTTTGACCTTGACCTAGCTTTGACCAGGTCCAGCTTTGACCAATCTGAACTTTGACCAACCACACTTTGACCTTGACCTAGCTTTGACCAGGTCCAGCTTCGACCAATTTGAACTTTGACCAACCACACTTTGACCTTGACCTAGCCTTGACCCGGTCTATGCTTTGACCAATCCGAATGTTGACCTTGACCTCGATCCAACTTTGACCCAACACGACTTTGACCCAACCCGAACCTCAATCCAATTCAAACTCTACCTCAGCTTCAATCCAATTCAAACCTGACTTCATTCCAATCCAGCTCAAACCATTTAATTCAAACCCAATTCACTCAAACCCAATTACATTCCTTCCAATCCACCCGACTTGTAAATTCCTTTCAATTTCCAAAAACCAAAAAAAAAAAAAAGAATTTCAAACCATCATTTTATTCAAAAGAAACCATTTTGTGGAATTTTAAAAGGAAAAACTCTTCTCACATCACAGAAAACTCTTCTCAAATGCAGAAAGTTCTTCTCACATATACAGAAAGTTTTCTCCTAAAACATTTCTCAAAATCAGTGTTTCTTTACAGAGAATTCCGAACAACTTTTAAAGTTTTCTGACTTAGTTTTCAACTCCAAAATAAAACCGTTTTCGGGGAGCAAGAAATGTCTAACCCCTTCAAAAGCATTTCCCCCATGGTTAGAACATCACTTGTCTTCCTTCCCAAAATAAAAATCCGAGGCGGGGCACTGGGGTCATAACCTCCCTTGTCGCAGTCTGGATCTCTTTAGGCGGGGCATTAGGGTGACAAACCTCCCCTAATTGCAGCCTAGATTTTTACAAGGCGGGGTGCTAGGGAAGTAACGACCTTCCTAGTTGCAGCCGGGATTTTAGAATCGTCTAACTCCCTTCCGCTCGATTTCAATATTTTCGGATTTTAATGTTTTAAAACCCGGGAGTTAGAGACGTTATTAGGGTTCGACCGAGAACATCTCATTCATGGTGTTTCTCTCTGAATCCTATTTTTCGACATAAATTCATTGCCCCATCTTTCGAGCCTCGGCACTTATCATTAATTAAGTGTCGTGTTCGAGGGGGTACATAGGGTAATCCCTCGGGATTATCCGCCCTTTACAACAAAAATGATTTTCGATTTTAAAATCTTAAGAGAGACAATTCTAAATAAACCAATCCAACCCTTCCCATAGAACCTCAGTCACGTAGGTCCTTCAATTCCTGTACTCCCGAACTCCCTTAGTCATCAAAAACCTGGATATCTTCAAAATCCGAACACCTCTCAACTTCACAAAATGACCAAAATACCCCTAAGCTTTGCAAAATGGCCAAAATACCCCTCAGCTCCATAATAACCAAAATGCCCTTTTGCTCCTCAAAACTTCCAACATCCTTTTAACCTCGTGAAAATCGAAACAACCTCAAATCTCTCAGCATTCAAACCAACCTCATCAATCAATATCTCAAAACCAGCCTATTTCTCCAAACTCTTCTAAATCATCTAATCCTCAACCCACACTCAATCCTATCCTTTGGCTTTAAAAATGAATCTCTCTAAAAGGTTTTGAAAGAAGGTAATCCCGACAATTGGAGACCGAGGTTTCCTCGGGCACCAATCCGAAGTCGTGGTCGTTGCCACTTCCGAGGGGTGTAACCCAGTACGAACCCACAATAGAATCTCTGCAAATGACCAGCTAAGTCCTATCCATAAGCATCAAATTCAGAGTCAACCAACGGTTCTTAGAACCCTCCTTCCCTTCCTTCCTAGTATCTTAGGTCAAACTAGGTGGCGACTCTAGTTAATTCCGCCTTATAGAGGCATAAGTCCGCGTGGAGCCCATTGAGAGCGGGTATAGTGCTCACTAGCATTCCCCTTATGCTTTCTGGGAAAGACGGATGATGTAGTAGGTATTTGAGGGATGCCAGAACAACGGGTTTTCACCCTCCACAGAATGGCATTTTCTAGGATCTAGGCTTCTCAGTCAGACCATATTCAGATAGACCCCCCTCATACCGAAAAATCACCCTCCACAGTGACTAACTGAGCCTGTATGTGAAACTTCCTTGGTTATTGGTTCCTCCTATCTAGTTGTTTCGCTAGATATTAACTGCCTAGGGTTTACGCTTCTGCACTCTGTAGGACTGAGTGTTTTGGTATTGCTCTTGTACAGTTAATGATCTAGTGGGGTGACTGGGAATATAGGAAAATATCTGGTAGTGGTAATTCTTCCTTTGGATAATGGGTAATGTTTCAACCATGAGTCGAGTTTGATCAGCCTTATTGGAAATGGATTCTTTCTATTGGATATTAATTGTTGAGGGTTTACGCCTCTGCACTCTGTAGGACTGAGTGTTTTGGTATTGCTCTCGTGCAGTTAAAAATCTAATGGGAATATGGGGAAAGTGTTATCCAAGCATTAATCCAATGACTCGCAACCTTTCAAGCAAAACAAACCTCTACCAACTCAACCACTATCATTGTTGAAGCCCTCGGCACTACAACCAAACCTACTGCCACCACCACTGAAGCAAAACCCACTACCACTGACACCGACACAAAACCCCACATCACTATATCTAAAACGGTAATACCCCTAATTCGTAAATTTGCATTAATTACAATCTCGGCACAATCTTCCCAACTTAATACAATAGTACAGCGGAAGAACTATAACAAACACTAACTTAGGTGCTACTGCCACTACTCACCCATGTGAGTAATGAAGCGTCCGATCTCCATAAGGTAGGTAATGGCTGTGTTTTATGACTTTCTAGGGTTCTTCTTACTGTCTTTTGCTCAAGGGTTAAGGTCCCTTATATAGGCATCTCTAAAGATAGAGTAAACTCGGTGAAAACCAAAGTTTACTGAGTTTTGGACAATGCTATGAAATTTTAGCCATGTGTAGAGGAAGATATTTCTGATTTTTCTAGGGAGAAATTAGAATTTTCAGATAATGGAATATTTTTAAATTCAATTTCTCGTCAACTCAATCAAAAATTACTAGGAAATTATTGGAAATTCAAAAAATCAAAATTCTAAAGACATTATGCTCTAAATGTCATCCTCTATCATGTGTTAAAATTTTAAGACATTCTGAGTTGATTGGAGTCATATTCGGAGGAGAGAGAAAGCTCACGGGGTAGCTTAGGAGCCCTAACAATTATGAAAAAATTCCCTAAGAATGACTAAGCTGTTACTAACACTCCGGAACACGCTGATAGTACCGGGATTCCTCATCATTTGATCAAAATACTCTTTGCTACACATGCCTAGAGACTCTAGCCCAGGGGTCAAAATTTTGGGTATAACAAGACTCCACTCCGCATTCTCGATTCGAAGACGAGGGAGACCAGGAACAAGACCATCAAAATGGTCAAAGTCCTTTGGTCAAACCATGAGGTGGAAGAGGCCATATGGGAGTTGAAGGACTCTATGAGAGCCAAGTATCCAACGCTCTTTGATTAGCGTCTGTTGTATACTTGTGGGGTACGAGGGCGTAACCCGTTTTAAGGGGGGTAGAGCCACTTGGCGTGCATGTGTGTGCACTAGGTTTGGTTTGGTATGTATGCTATGACATACTTGGTTTTGTGATTTGGTTGTATGTGCTTATAAGCACTTGTATATGATTTGGTGTATATGTATACATTTTGGTGTTGATGTATTCTTGTGATACTTAGTTATACATATGTTTGTGGAAAGTGGAAGGATTATATATGGATTGAAGAGATATGAATTGAAATGATATGAACACCTCGGGGAGGTTAGTTAGGTATTGATATGGAAATGAAATGGGGTGCTGATGGATCACCAATATCCATATATGAACAAGGAGAATTCCACGAATGTTGGCCAGGTGTTGTATAAGCATACTATAATGATTGGGAATGCGATATCGGATAGATATACATTATTAGTGTTATATCAGATAGATATATGCTATCGGGACTTGATCCCCTAGGATTAATATTTGAGGAAGATGACCTCGGGATGAAGTCTCTTTGAGGGGGTAGATTGAAATACCCCAAACATTAAGTACCTTAAATAACAAGGAAATAATTAAATGAAAGAGTTAATCAAAGATTAAACATCAAGGATAAAGGCTAATGAGCCAAACTCATTAAGTAAAGTTATAACCTCTAAACATACATATATAAACAAATATGTATAGTCCCAAAAGGAGCACCAAACTCCACATAAAATAATGGACTAAAGAGGGAACATTAATAAGGAGAAAACAACTCCTAAGATTAATGCAACATGTAACACATTAACTCATGGATTAAGATCACAAACAATGTGATAAGACTATGTACAATATTTTATATAGTCAAAATAAATTATAAGTGCAACAACCACTTAGAAATACACCTAAGGACAAGTAACAACATGTGTCACAACCTAACAAATAAAACAAGTCCAAATAAATAACATGTAAAACTTTAATGTTATAAGTTTCAAAAATTACAAAAAACCCCATAAATATCTAGTGAGGCTGCCAGTTTTAAGAGGGAAAGGAGAGAGGGAAATCAAGAGACAAAAGCAAAAGCAACTCTAGGATCCAAAAGCCTACATTACCATAGACATGCTTTTGCCACTCATTACTAATTACACTTAAACAAATCAAAATAAACACTCTTCCCTCACAATACATTGCTGGTTTTGAAGAGTAAAAAAGGGGTTAAAAAGTTCTTTTTACTTTTAAGAGAGAAGCTTCCTAAAAGCAAGTCAACTTACCTTGGGAACTCCAACACACACACACTCCTCTTATACTCTATCATCCATTCTTTATCACTTTTCCACTCCTTGCTGTGACAACCTCTCTTCCTCCCTCCATGCCAGCCGAAAGTAAGTGCTCTCTCCCTTCTCTTGTGTCTTCATTGAAGCTACATTGAGGATCATAAGTTCTACGGCTTAAAACACTTGTTTTTGCCTTCATTATTCTTCTTTCTTCATCAAGAAATAAAGTGTTATTTTATCCTTTCTTCCAACAGCCAAAAATATGCTGTGTTTGGTGGTGAATAAACTGGTTGTCAAGCATAAAGAAGCCAAGCCAAGTTCAACAAAGTTAAAGGTAAAAAGATTCTTTAAGGTTCCATCTTCTTCCTTGTTTAATTATGGCCTAAAATCACTTTCTTACACCATTTTTATCCATATTTTTACACACAAATTAAGCTTCATCCACTCCTCTTGTTGGCCGAATTTACAAGCTAGACAACAACTCCAAGAGATTTCAAAGGTAAATCATGTTTAAAGGTTTCTAAGTGCCTTAAATCTACGTTATGTCTATATATCTATACAAGATCTGATTTTATACATAATTTTCTCTAGATGGACGAAATTTGAAGAGGAAATTCCATTTTGAGCCTCAAAGGTAACTTCTTCTCCTTAAAGCACATTTTTGTGTTTTAAGCTCTTGTTTATGTTAAGGAGTTACAAAGACCCAAACTTGTTTCCTTTTTATTTTCCTAGAGTGTGGTAGAAAAACAGATTCCAAACCTTAGTAAGGTGGCCGAAAATATAAGAGGTTCAAAGGTGGAAAAATCACTATTTTACAAGGTAAACACTCATCTAAACTCTAAAACTTGTAAAACACCATTTAAACTCTCGATTGATGTAAAAATCTAACTCCCCTATGTTATTAAATGATGCTGGGAGTGAAGAGGAGAAAAACTCAATTCGGAACACTTAAGGGTAAGTATTACCTTAAAACACATTTTTAATGTTGTAAATGTTATTATTGTGGGGTGGTTCTGTATGGCCGAAATTAACCTGTTAAAAATGGTCCATTATGACCTAATAATGAACATAAAATGATATAAACACATTTGGTTATGTTAGTTGATGAGTTAATGACTTAAATGTCAAAAATATAAAATTTAAGGGCTTAAATTGGTATAAACCGAAAGTAATGGACCTGGGACTAATATGGCCAAGCCTTGGGGTGTATTTAAGTGTATTTTGAGAACCTTTAAAGTTTTTGTTATGGTTTTTACATTAGCCAAATTTTTAGGCTTGCTTTATGAGCTTTAAAGTTTTTGTTATTAAGTGTATCATGAGTGGTTTGGGTACACTTAGGAATTTTGGTAGGCTTTAGAAAATATTTGGAGGGAATTAAAGGAAAAAGGTACCTTAAATAACCTTAGGAATTATTTAATGATTAATGATGATATAACCTGTAGTTGAGTTAAAGGTTTTAAGGAAACGAAGTGGGGAGTATGATATATGAATATAGCCGAGAATATGTGGCAACTTTGATGAATATAAAATTATAAGTTTAAGGAGTTAAATGAAAACTCTAGAAAACTTTAGGGGTAAAGTCATAATTTCGGGAAAAAAGTGGTCAAGGTAGATTATTGGGTCAACTTGGGAAGTCTTAGGGGCCTTGCCCAAAGTTGTATAAAAGAAAAGGCTTAAATTGGAATTGTAGAAGAATTTGAGATTTAAAATGTAAAGTATAGAAAAATTGGGGGTCAAAGTGTAATTTCTAGAAAAATGTGGTCTAGGCAGAATAATTAAGTCAAACATAGGTGGAAGTTGATGGTTTGACCAATTAAGAGAATTAAGCAATGGAAATATGAATTAAGGAAAAATTGGATGTCATTTGTAAGTTTAGGAAAACTTATGGGGTCAAGATGTAATTTTAAGAAGCTTGGTGTAAAAATCAGAATAGCCCAATGTAGGGTGTGTTCAAAAATTTTTGGAATTTTTGGGTGGATTTTGGATAGTAAATTGAAAGATTGTAAAGGATATAAGTTAGGAATTAAATTGTAATATTTATAAAATATGTGGATCACTTTGTAAATTAACAAAAATTGGGTGAAAACTAAGAAATGACATTAGGGGTCTGTTTGGCAGTTGAAATAAATTGGATTAAAGCTTTAGAATAAAATGAATAAGGGGTTAGAATTATAAGATATGATAATAATACAATTGTAAGTTTAGATAACATTTGTGGACAAAAGTGTAAATAACTAAATAAATAGTGCTATGCCAAGAATTATAAGGAGTTAGGAATGAATATATATATAAGGTTGAAAGATTACATGACATAGCACTTAGACTATGGTCATAAAGTCATTACATGGAGTTAGTACTAATTATAGGAATTTTATAATTCATATGCAAAATATGAATACATTTAAGGAGTTATAATTATACACTAGAGTTGGGAATATATGGTTGACAACCATATTAAATAACATTAGATAAGAGATCTAGATGTTAGTATGTAAGAATAATACAAACTAGAGAACTTGTAACTCACATAAAATTGTGGGAGTTATTATGAATTAAAGAACTTTATATTTCATACGCGAGAGTATAAACACTTTGAATATAATGAACTATATAATATGGTGGGAGAATGAAATAACATTAGGATGTAATTTAATGTGAAGTGGAGAACTACATTGTATAACCTTAAACATAAAGATTTAATGTCATAGTATAAAGAATTATACAGTAATGGAATTATATAATTTAAGGAATTATATTATGAATTATAAAAGGGTGTTGACTTGTATGTTTGACCACGTCAACCAAATTGACCAAAGAGAGTCAAGTTGACCAACTCATAACTTAAGTTAATACTTAAAGGTCAAATCACATTAAATATCATATAGTAACAATGCCTATATGAATGCGTATATATATATATATATATGTATAAAAGAGATAAGTGATGAGAATTATACAACATGTTAGATACTAACATACTTAATGGATTAAATAAACTAATCCCGAACTTGTTTAAAACCTGAATGATAATAACAATCAATCGCGGGGTAAATACCAGAGGATTAGTGAAGGTACGGGATACTGACTTGGTTAATGTTATAGAGAGCTAATACTTAGCCTCGTATTCCAGAGCTAGAGATTTAGAGGACGAGCTTGGGGTCACGTGTAGCGTCTTCCACGCTGGTGAACGATATCTTAATGTGTGGTCCGAATGTTCCTAAGGATTTTCTTGGGTTCGGACATTTGTGTGAATGCTTGATAAGAGTGATATGCATGCTTGTATACTGAAATTTTTACATGATTTTAATTGTCGACTATTCCGCGATATTAATTGTGTGTGAACGTCTTTCGGACTAAGGAAATACTAAATATGAACTTGAATTAAGTTATGGTTATTTGATAAGGAAATACTGCTCACAATGATTAACGAGATACATGACATTATCCTTAATCACACTAAGTAATTAACTTAGTTAGAGGATCGGTAACACCATTCTCACGAGCACATACATTAGAATATGGAAATGACCTAGGTGACTTCTAGGTAATGTGTAAGACCTAAAAGGCAACTATATAGATAGTATATTCACTATAACCTAGGAATAGATCTTAGGTAAGATGATTAAGCGAACTTAATCACATGGTCGAAAGGAATGGTTCTAAAGGGAAATCCAGGGGAACCATCGGTTACCTAGTTGCACATAGTGATCACTAGAGAGGATTACCGAATAGGGTCCACTCGTTATCGAAATCCAGCGAGCCACATTTGATTGTTGGTCGGAGGGCACTGCTGTTGGTGCATGTCTACGGCCGATAAAGACGCCTTCACAAAGGTAAAGAGGAAATCAAGAGGTCTTCGGATCGTTGGTTGGAGGGCACTACTGTTGGTGCACGGGCCACTACCCTATTGCACAAGGAGTATGGAACATATAAACGGGCTGTCTCAACATGACGCTTGTCAAGAGTTAAGGAATTAAGGATTAAATAAGTGAATAAGCACACACTAGTTATAAGTTATTATGAGACATCAATAACACTCGTAATTATGGATAACGGATGAAAGGGGCCTTGAAGGCAGAATAAACGAGATCCGTTCGATAGAAACAATACTTGTTTCATTATCTTATGCACTCACTATTACTTTATGTGTATGCATGATTATGTGTGGAACTGTGTGTGATATATTGGATGAACTGTTGGTTGTTTGCTTAATGCATTTACGGTATTTATTATGTATATCTGTAAAACGGAACATCATGTAAATGAACTTCATGTAAACTTGGCTAATTAACTTAAGGCGTTTACGGGTTCATGAAGATTACACTTTAGCATATTCAGCGGTTGTGCTGAGCCTTTATGGCAAACATATTACAGGTGTTTGATCGTGACTGAAGCTGGAGTGCGGGACATTCTGGGTAGTTAGCAGTATATTCGTTATCGCACTTTCAGTGTTTCTTTTGTATTATACCGCGGATGTATTATGGAGTTTAATACAAGACTGCTCACTAGATACGGATATTGGTTTGTAGGTAATGGCTATCTCTCCTCATCACTGCGTGTTAAGTTATTATTGGATTCAGACACTTCACTACTCACATGGGTGAGTAGTAGTGGTAACACCATTAGTTAGAACAATTGGCTTTATTTTCTGCTGCGACTCATTATTTAACTATGCTACAACGGTAATTAGTATGAGATTACGAGTAGGGATTTTACAGGATCCACATCACTGCCTGAAGTGAATGCAATAAATGGCCCAATCCATGGTCGTGGTCATGGTCATAGAGGTGGATATGGACGTGGATGAGGTCGTGCTCATGGACGTTGGAAGAGTAACGTACATTATCGTGACGACTATGTCCGAATGCGTCTCCGTATCAAAGAGTGAATACAAAAGGTGGACACTCTAAGAAGAAAGAAGAATGTGTATGCCACCGATGTGGAGACAAAGGCCATTGGGCTAAAAGCTGTCGCATAAGTAAACACCTTGTTGCTCTTTACTAAGCCTCCTTAAAGAAAAAGAAACAAGGGGAACATGTGGAGACATGTGGAGACATATACTGCACAGGATATCTCTAATCCTGGTTTCACACACCTTGATGTGGCTGATTTCTTTACCCCTGGTGCAAGTCTTGGTAACTTTATAGAAGACCCACCAAAGTCTAGAAATGAAGGCATCACGCTTAGAGTTATCTTATCTCTTTAGAACGTTTGTGAACAATTTTTTTTATTTCATTGTTTTGTTGGTTTTTCACTAGTTTGGATCATACTTCTGTTGTTCTATTTAATTTTGCTTTGGAAGATTTGTTATTAGATCGTATTATTTATGGATTAAATTTTTTATTCATCTTACTGAATGAAACTTTTTATTTTTTATGAAGAATAATTATCATTGAAGAATGTCAGTGATGGATGGTGAAGACGTGCTTATTGATAGTGATGCAACACACACAATTCTTAAGCATAAGAAATAATTTTCTTATTTACGAAATTATGCGGCAAAGGTTACTACCATATCGACATGGTCTCCCCTATAATTTTACACTCTCACCACATTGTTTTACTCACATAAATGATCCACACCACCTGTTTATAGTCAATATCAATATACCCCTCTCTCATACACAAAATACCACACTAACAACATTAAATTCCTGCACTCAAACATTAATTCCCATCCATGTTTCAACAAGTTTTAATTGTCTTTTAAAGGTTCAAAATACTCATATCCTCCTACACATTACACTACTACTACATTACCATTTTCATTACTAATTTCAACTTCCAAAAAAAATCTGTTACATACATATATATACAAGGTTACACAAAAGAGCATCCTTACCTTGTTTCTCCTTCTAGTTTTCTTTCTTCCTCTTGCTCCTTCCTTCTCTCTCTACCGGTTATAGTACTTCACCCAATCTATCATTATAACCCATACATACACACCATTTCAATACTAAAACTAACCCTAAACATTATTTAAGCTTTAATGTAGGTTTTAGGGTTTAGAATTTTCATTACCTTGCAAGGGTACAAGTGCTGTTTGGAATAGCTCAAGAATAATGTTTCCCACCTTCCAAGAGTGCCAAAATCGGCTGGGTACAAGAGGAGCCAAACAAGGTTTTAGCTAGATTTTCGTTTTTCCCTTAAGGCTATAAAAGATGGAGTTTTTAAGAATATTTTTACCTCAATAGGACAAGGAGAAGAAGGTGGTTCTAATGGTGGTCTTGAAGCTCCAAATGCTCCACACCCATGGAGATGAAAGTTCTCCTTTTCGAGTTTTGAAAAGATAGAAATGTAGCTCTTGATGAGAGGCTTCCAATGGTGTAGTTTTTATAATTTTTGGAAGAGATTTGAGGGGGTTACAAGAGGAGAGAAGAGAGGTTTTGTGTGGTTTTGTTTATTTCACCATGGATGTCGCATGGAAGAAGGAGAAGAGAATAGAGAGTGAGTGAGGGAGGCTGTGTACGTGAGGAGAGAAATGAGAGATAGGAGAGAGAGAATGTGAGAGTGTAGGGTAATAAAGTAAGGTGAGAGTTTACTTTATTGTTTTTGTTTTTTTGTAAATAAGAGGGAGTTAGTGAGTGTGTGAGAGAGGGGGATGGGGGGGGGGGGGGGGGGCGGCTGGCACCACACACACACACAACTTCACTTTTTATTTTAAAAGTGAACACATAAGTTTGGTTTATTTATGTTTCTACCCCACAACTTCCCGTTTTTGACAGTTTTTTACTAATTTCTCGTTTTATTGATTTTATTGGTTCTAAAGCTTCACTAATATTTATTAATGATTATTTAGTTGACCAAAATTATTACGAGTCTATTTGACCCGCTTAAAGTCACGTTTTCCCGGTTACCTCGAAAACGCGCTTTAAGGTTCGTTAGTGATTTTAATCCGTTTTAAGGATCCGTTTTCTTCGGGAGTCGTTCCCATATATTATTTAGGTCTTATTAAACCTTTGGGATCCATATAATACTCTAACCGAGGTCTCATACCTCCTATGGTTATTTAACGCTTATTTAGCGTTTTCCGCTTTTTAAGCGTTTATTTATTCTTTTGGATTTATTTTTCCTTACCAGTATTAATTAGGTACCATTAGGCCCTTAAATACGTATTAGATTAATTTTAAATCCGTATATTTAAGTTCGGGGTATTTCACGGACCAACACCAAAAATCAAATGTGAGTTTAAAAAGTGGATTTTAAGATGGGGAATTGAATGGTAATGATATTATAAGATTGTTAGGACTTGATTAATGACATATGAAGGACATTAGGAGTGTAAACAAGCTTAATAAATAATGTGGAATAAATAACTTATGTGTATGCGTTTGAAATACAATGAGTTAGTAATTGTAAAGCGGGAAATGCTAAAGATGAAATGAGCTAGGTTCATTATAGAGATTTAACCGTCCGATTCCATGTATCTGATAGGATCCGAATAGTTGGACTCTGAAGGAGAGTCGGTGATCAAAGAACGACGGTGAATGTATGATTTTCTCATGCCCTGTATGCTACCGAGATTACCTCGAATTGTGTGATTGTGTGCTTGTTTGCCATCACCTAATCAAGATAAATGCACGAATATGATTTACTGCATTTCTTTATGTCTTGTGACTGCTTGAATGTCTTACGTGAGTTGATGATTGTCTAGGAACTAATCTAACTCGGCACTTGACATAACTAACAGTGGTGGAACCTAACCGCTTGATATGCGCCATGTCCCACGTACGATTGAATTGTGAGTTGAAATCTAACTAACTCACTGACTGTATAATATTACTAACCCGAGAGTTGGGTTAGAGGGATTATGAATCACACGTGCAAGGAAGAGGAAACAACAGAGCGTTTGTTTCTGATTCCATGGTCGAACTCCCTTGTCACAGGGCCGTATGCCACATAGTGGTGCCCTGCGAGGCCGTGTGCCACATAGTGGTGCCCGTTTGGAGTGAGATTGGCAGAGCTTACTCGTCTAAAGAGGTAAGCTGGGTATCATGGCTTATAAAAGAAATAACCCGGTGGTGAGATCTATATATATATATATCTCAACCGAAGGTCATACCGACTTAACTCTAACTTATCCAAGAAGTAGGATATTTAGAGGGTGTGATGGAGATAGTGAATGTGACTTGTGAATTGACTTTCACTCTCATGTGTATGCTCTGTGTATGAATGTTGCTGGTGCATGCTTATTATATTGTTATTACTTAGCATGATTGTTTGTAATAAAATCAACTTCATGTATGCGATAAAGTAGTCGGCGTACCCCTGTTACACGCGGGGTATGCGAATTTCATGCCAGTAATTTGTTGAGCCCCTTGGGGCCACTGTTTTTATTTCAGGTAACCTACAAGGCTGATTGGTCGAGTTTGTGACTGGACTTTTGAGCTCTTGTTAGTTAGTAATACTATGGTTAGTGTACTGAGTTGTACACGGGCTTGTAGCCCTTTTTGAATAGGCCGGTGTACCACGTTGTACACGTACTAGTATTTTTGGGATTGTAATAGAATACGATGTATCCGGATTAAACTCTTGTAGTACTCGGTAATTGAATGGGGGTTGTATGATGTTATGTGTGTATTTATGGAAGCTCGGTATATTTTTAGTTTACTGGACCGTAACTGTTGTAAGTTAAGCCTTGTTAGTCGCATGGGCGGCTAACGGTGTTGTATCACCTGCCGGTTGTAATTAAAAATTCTGCTACGATTAGTAAGATGACCGAGACGATTAGACCATAATTAGAGGATTAGCGGTATGGGTGTTACAATACCTCCACCGCAAATAACCAAAATGGGACCTCAAAAAAGAGTGGGAATATATGTTGGGTATGAATCTGCCTCGATTATTAGATATCTTGAGCCAACAACTAGGGACTTGTTTACAGTTCGATTTGCTGACTATCATTTTGATGAGTTATGTTTCCCACCATTAGGGGGAGAAAATAAGCAATTGGTGAAGGAGATTACATGGAGTGAACCTTCATTACTACATTACGATCCTCACACTAAGCAATGAGAACTAGACGTTCAACATATTATTAATCTCCAAAAGCTGGCAAACCAATTGCTTGAGACATTTACTGACCTAAATCAGGTGACATAGTCATATGTGCCAGCTAAAAACACTCCTGCTAGAATTGATGTCCAAATAGAACAGATTGCAAATGAGTCTAACACACGTATAAAGCGTGGTAGACCAGTCGGATCCAAAGATAAAAACCCTCAAAAATGAAAGGGAGCATGCATTAAAGATGGTCTAAGTGAGAAAGGTGAGACTCTTGAAGAGTCTGTAGACATGATAGTTGCAGAAATGTAGAACAATCAGGTACCTGAAATGAATATTAATAATGAAGAGATCTCGATCAACTATGTCATGACTAGAATTCGATGGAACCAACATGAAATTGACGTCGATGAAACTTTTGCATATAATGCAGCGCTACAAGTTATGAATGATGAAGAGGATCATGAACCGAAGTCTATTGAAGAATGCAGATAAAGAAATGATTGGCCGAAATGGAAAGATGCTATTGAAGCAGAATTAAACTCACTTAAAAAATGTGAGATTTTTAGACCAGTGGTCCATACACCCAGTAAGGTAAAATCAGTTGGTTATGAATGGGTGTTTGTGCGAAAAAGAAACGAGCAAAATGAAATTGTTAGATACAAAGCTTGTCTAGTTGCACAAGGTTTTAGTCAAAGACATGGTATTGACTATGAAGAAACTTATTCCCTAGTTATGGATGCCACAAGTTTTAGGTACGTGAATAGTTTAGCAATCCAAGCAAATCTTGAGTTTCGTTTAATGGATGTGGTTACAACCTATCTATATGGATCATTTGATAGTGACATTTATATGAGGCTACCAGAGGGATTTAAATCAAGCCCTGGATAAAAATTCTCTATTAAATTGAATAAATCCTTCTATGGACTAAAGCAGTCGGGTCGTACGAGATATAATCGCCTTAGAGAATCCTTGATTAAGAAAGACTATAAGAGTGACCCGATTTTCCCTATATATTCATAAGGAAAAGTGGATATGGGATTTTCATAATCATAGTCTATGTTGATGACCTCAACATAATTGGAACATCTGCAGAACTTCAACAAGCTATTGAATGTTTAAAGTCATATTTTGAAATGAAAGTTCTCGGTAAGACAAAGTTCTGCCTTGGACTGCAACTCGAGCATTCACCAAGTGGGATATTCCTACATCAGACTCAATATATTACAAAGGAGTTAAAAAGATTTTATATGGATCATGCTCATCCATTGAGCTCCCCAATGGTTGTTAGGTCCCTGGATGTAAACAAGGACCCATTTAGACCCCGTGAAAGTGACAAAGAGTTACTTAGTCCTGAAGTCCCATATCTAAGTGGTATTGGAGTATTAATGTGCTTGGCGAGTCATACTCGACCTGATATAGCGTTCTCAGTAAATCTATTAGGAAGATATAGCGCTGCTTCAACCAAATGACATGGTCTTAAGCATGTACTCCGTTATCTTTGAGGTATAATGAATATGAGGTTATTCTTTCAGACACCTAAGTCTAGTCTAGTAGGTTATGCTGATGCTGGCTACCTATCTGATCCCCACAATGCAAGGTCATAAATAGGTTGTGTATTTACTCATGGAGGCACGACCATATCATGGAAGTTTATAAAGCAAACGAGTGTCGCCACCTCCTCTAATCATGTAGAAATTCTAGCGATGCACGAAGCCAGTCGAGAATGTGTTTGGTTGAGGTCCATGATCCAGCATGTATAAGAGACGTGTGGCCTATTATTTGATCAGAAAATTCCCACAACATTATATGTAGACACTGTTGCTTGTATAGCTTAGATGAGAGACGGGTACATCAAAGGAGATAGAACGAAGCACATATCTCCAAAGTTTTTCTACACCCATGAGCTTCAGAAGAATGGAGAAATTGATATAAAACAAATCCGTTCAAGCGCGAATTTAATAGATATATTCACCAAGTCAGTTCCAACTTCAACTTAAAAATTTAATCCGCAAGATTGAACTATATAGATTCAGAGATTTGAAGTGACGTTTAGTTCAGGGAATCAAATCGGAGATTGGACAATTAAGATTAGACTATAATTGCACTCTTTTTCCCTTAGTCTAGGTTTTTATCCCATTTAGTTTTTCCAAGCAACGTTTTTAACGAGGCAATCAATATCGAAGATTCAAGGGAAGTATTATATATAATGAATGTCTGTATTGCCTCTATTAGGTTATCCTCCTACTTTTCTATAAATAGAGATCATTGTACTCAATTATAAAGTAATGAAAATCTTTTCATTCTACTTTTTCTCATTTCTCCCAGTTAGATAAATAATATTCACAATACAGATACAAATAGCACGCCAACAATAGAGCATTAATTGTCAAAGAATTACACTAAATCTTAAGGGCAACAAATAATTCGAAACGACAAAGAAGAAGAAAGGTGGAAGGTTACATATATGACAAATTTTTTACTATACCCTATTGTAATATTAATTACATTTTTAGCATTACAAATTGTACATTCGGTAAGAAAAAAAAAATACTATAGTGTCTCTACTCAAATTACCGATTTGTTATATACTAATGTATAGTTTTTATTTACTCCATATAGTATTTATTTACTTAAATGTACAGTTTTTTTATGTCATATGTCCATTTGGTGTAAGATATATTTACCTATTATTTAATGCAAAGAATTAGTCGTCCATCCCATTAAAGATAGCAAGAAGAGCAAGGAAGAGGTTAATGATGTCCATATAGAGAGTAACTGAAGCCGCGATGTATTCATCGTAAGTATACATCTCAATCAGGCTGTAGGTATCGTAGATGATGAATCCACAGAAGATCAACGCTGCTAACAGCCCAAATATCATCATCGACAGCTTCCCCATTGGCAGAAAGATTTGAATCAGTGAAAAGAACATCAACACCATCAACCCTGCGAACAGGAATGGTCCTAAGAAGGAGAAATCTTGGCCTCTCTTTGCTGCCCAGAATGTGTAGACTGTCAAGCTTACTACCATCACCGTCGTCAATATCAGAGCCTCTAGGATTATTTTCCCTTTCACAAAGGCACATGACATACCGACGGAAAATGCGATGGCGACCGTGAACAGAGCAAGGAGGATGAAATTAGCTGGATGACTCTTCCGGTAAATGAACAATGGACACATGACTGCACCCACAGCAGCACCGACAATTGAAATTTGAATCAAATTAATCAGTCAAAACTCAAAAGAACGAAACCACACAGCATATAATGGTAAGTAAGCAAATGGTAAATATGATCATACTTATGAACGGGGAAATCACGACGACAATGTAGATGGCAAATCCGGGGATGGTGGTGACGAGAAAGCGGACCAATTGAGGAAGGTTGCTGACGACACCAGCGACAATGGCAGTGAGGAACAATTGGACGGAGACGATAGAGTACACCTTCCGAATAAACTGCCATCGGAATTCAGGGTTTTCGGCCATTGACGGGTACATCCCCATGGGTCCAGTCTCGATGTCGCCGCCTCCCTTGCTCGTCGTCCCCACAAACATTTTCGATTTTGCTAGATAGACGACGCACAAACCCCCACAAAATCCACAAAGCCGGAAACGGAGATGCGGAGACGGAGATTGTGGGGATAGAGAAAAATAGGGAAATCTAACTCGTTATCGACGGAATGGGAAATGAGGGGAAATTGTATATTTATACAATTATCTTTGTTGGTACATCTTCTGATACGCGGTGTGTGGTATTTGGGCGAAGGAGGAGGAAGAGCGCCCGCGGTTGGTTAGATTCTGTTGCCATCTGATGTAAGGAGGGGGAGATTCATAACAGAGAGAAAAACGGAGGGGATGAAGTTGCGGTACGGGTTATTCCTGCGCGGGGCGATATCGTGTTTGAATTTATATCGTCTACATATTATGGGTCCTAACTTCAGGTAAGGCCTATTGTTGATAGAAGGGCTCATTTAGTAGTCAAGTCAGCCCATGGAAAGTTTACAAATTGGGCTTTAATTCCTGGATAATCTGGAGTCAAGGTTCTTATCGAAATTTAGAGTGGGTTGCTTTCCATTGCAATCGTTGATCCAAAATATTTGGGATACTTAGGGCTTAAAAGTTTTGAAGAATACAGCTAAGATCTTGGAAAAATATGATGGCCCGCCCATGAAAATTGGGACATGTCTATTAGGTTGCCATTTGTTGTTGTTGGAAGAGAACTATTATCATTAATAGATCCAAATAAAAGCCTTCTTTCCCAGTATCCGTTCGAGCTTGAATTTAGCGGGTACGATAATCGATCGAGTAATATAATTAAAGAAAAATGATCTTTTTCCACAGGCATCAAACGAAAGCTTGAAACATCAAGAAATGAATAAGGAAGGTTTGAATTGGTTTAAAACAACTTTGAAGTAAGTAATTAAAATCGATGGATTGTGAATAAAATGATGGAATGCATCTGGATGGTTATCAACCCAGCCAACCCTCATCTTATCTTCAACATAAGTCACTCTATTTCTTCCAGTAAATTGGTCTTCCTCTACAACTTCTATTTCACCAAAATGAAGCAATAGGAGCTTGAATCTTCTTAACCAGAAATGTTTGAAATCTATTAACCCCCATGACATAGCTAAGGTTTTTTTTCATATGTTACATTTATTTTTAAACTTTCATGATTTTAATTACTTTGTGTGTGATTTTTTGCTTTATAATTTTTAGCCATGTATTAGAATTGTTTCCAAGTTTTATATGATTTTTAATTATTATTTGTGTATTTGTTAAGTTTTATATATTTTTTGAAAAAAAAACTCTTGACCATATACCTCTATGGTTATTGCGGGGAATATGGTGCAATGGGTAAAATAAGAATGTGATACTCTAATATGTCAGACTTTGATCAACAAAGGGTTATTTAATAATGAAAATGAAAACTTAAGAACATTTTGTAGTAAGTTGCAAACCGTTGGGATATTATGTGAAATTCGGTCAAACCTCAAGGATATTTGGTGAAATTATTATTAAATTTTTGTGTTCATATATATCATTCCCACTGTGAATAAGTGAAACTGTAACTGCAATTTTTTTTATTGCAATTCAATTAGGTTAGAGAGTAGGCATAAAGTGTTACTAAGTTGATTCTTAGGGCCCCTTCGTTCATTACATTCAAATTTTTTGTTATATTAATCTGCCACAAGCCTACGTCTTATTTGTTCCTTTTTTTAGGAGGATCACTAAGCGCAATCGAAATTCCAATTCCCTAGTCGGAAAATGACCATTATGCCTCTGCTTCAATATTTTCTTAAAATTATCATTTTCACCCACAATTTGTAACGTATTACGAGGTGCACCCAAATTTTATTATATAAGGAAGGTGAATACGTTATGAAATCATATTCAAATTCAGAATTCTTATAGTTAGAGAAAGGAAGAGAAAATGGTTTTGAAAGGTTTGAAAAAAAATTGGTAAGAAGTGCAACAAAGTTGAAGGAAATAATGAAGGTGGCGATCCGGAGATATAAGACGAGTGCGCAGATGATGTTAACACTGAGGAGTACTCATGAGGGGCCCATTTTGAGGTATTTTTGCTAGGTTTTTTTTGACAATTTAGGTGCTAATGTAGGCAAAATTTAAAAAAAAAACTGTCCGAAAAGAGCAAAAAAGGATTCCCAAGTAGTAGACGGAACCCGGCGCCACCGCCGGCCTATCACTCATGGTGCGGGTGCCGACGTGTTTGTATTTTTGTCTACTTTGTCATGATCTACTTTGCTGATAATTTGTTTGATATATGTGTTATTTCTTCTTAAGTACATAGTTTTCCCATTAATTGTTTCTACATAGGGTGAGATGATGGTGAATTTGATGACAAATTAGTTAACATAGACACAGGTCATCTGTTTAATACGAGCCAAATATTTATGGATAGAGAGGAAGCTACTACCCATGTGATTCGCATCACTCGGAATAACAACATTTTTTTAATCAGACAGACTGTTAGGGATGATGGTGAATTAATATTGACTTGTGAGAGGTACAATGTCCTAATAGCAAAGGCGAATAGTCCTCATCTAGTCAAATGTGGCAGCACACCATGAGAAATGCAACTGCATGTTTCGCCTAAGCATCCGCAGTGCGAGGGCTACAAGGTGGTCTGTTCTGGTAATGCAGTCGATGCACAACCATGAGTTGGCTAGTAATCTACAATCACACTTCGTGCACCCTCGCTTTAGCATGGATGAAAGAGCAAGTATGAGAAGTCTACACAAGAGCGGAGTTGCGCCAAGGTAGTTGTGGGCCCAATTGCATGACAAGAACCCTGATAGCACGACCGATAAAACATTGATTCATAATCTGGTTGCAAAATTCAGAAGGGAAGACCGTGGCGGGCGTGATGATGTAACATCATTCATGCACTCATTGGATGAACGTAATTACAGTTGGTGGTTTGAGAAAGACGCGAGTAAGTGTTCGCACATTTGTATATGGTGCTTCTTTATTTAACTCTTCTTGTCATGGATAGTTTGTATTCATTAACATAATTTTTGTAGGAGATAAATCTAGTTTGGGTCTTATCTTGTTCGTGCACCCTTTTCGCTCACGCTTACTCAGATGTTCCCGTATGTGGTGCTCGCTAATAGCACTTACAAGATGAACCTATACAAGATGCCGCTAGTAAAGTTCATCGAAGTGACATCGTGTGGCAAGAACTTCAGTATAGCATTTTGTTTTGCAGTCAGAGAGGAAGAGTCTGCATACTCTTGGATGCTTTACCAGTTGATGAAGTTGTTGACCTGCCTCCCCTATGTTTTTGTCACTAACAATGAAAAGACATTAGTGAAATCCCTTTCAGTGTGATGAAGTTGTTGACCTGCCTCCCCTATGTTTTTGTCACTAACAATGAAAAGACGTTAGTGAAATCACTTTCAGTGGTATTTCCTTCTGTCCCACATCTTCTATGTCGGTAGCACATCTCCAGGAACGTGGCGGTGAAAGCGATGAAGATCTTGAAGGTTGACACAACTGCAACTGAAGCAGTAATGTATCGTTGGTAGCAGCTTGTTTACACCCCTACCCTTGCACAGTTTGAAGAACTATACGGACGATTGGTAAATTCGTACGGATTTAAACGTCCCTTCGTGGTGTATTTGAATACCACGAGGCTAAGTTAACGCCAAAATTTTTGTGAGCCATGGGTAAAAAATGTCATGCATTTTGGCAACACATCTACCAACAGGTTTGTTTAAGTTAAATTATCAATATGTTTTTTTGTCTAATTTTGCAGTTGTCCCATTTCTTTGTAACTAATGATGTACTCGTGTGTAAGGTGAAGAGCACGCACTCCGCTCTAAAGTGCTGGCTACACGCATCCACTAGATCTCTGGACACGGCCTTTGACAGCATACACAGATTCATTGAAGACCAATGCTTTCACATAAAACAAAACTTTGAGTGTTCCCTTGACATAAGAGTTTTGGAAGACCAGCAAGTCCCTTTTTTGTTTGTGATTGGTCAGATGAGCCTTAAAAGCATGGAATTACTTAAGAAAGAGCTGAGAAGAGGCCGTTGCGATAATGATTACACACATCCATCTCAAGCTGTTTGTACATTTATTTCGACGATGAGATTATCGTGCGCGTATCCTCTGTATCAGTACATTATGGCCCGTCAGAATGCACCAGTTGAAGAAGTCCACATTTTCTGGCGGACACTCAGGTATGACCATGAACACAAGTTCGCCGCACCTCGCCAAACATGTGAAGAGTCATATACCACTGAGGAACAACTCTCGTGCGTCAGTCTCTGGTATGAGAACCTGTCTGATCGTTTTGATCCTACATCAATTGAACAAGTGTTCAATGCGTGGAAGCCACTTTGGGAGCCCACAGATGATCCCAGTGGGTTAGAGCCACCAAAGGTGTAGGTGCCTAAGGGAAGGCCGCGCAAGAAGCGGCCCAACACTAGGGACAAGTCCGAGCATGAACATCTTGGTCTCAGGAACCGTGGCTGAAATACCCCGTACTTAATTAGGGTGATTAAATTACTCTAATACGATATTGAGGGCCTACTAGTGCCTAATGAATTTTGGTAGAAAGAATAAATCCAAAAGAAACAAGAAAAACGCTTAAAAAGTGAAAAATGCTAAAACGAGCGTTAAGTGACCCTAGGAGAAATACAACCTCAAAGAGGGTATTAAATGAATTTAAAAGGCTTAATAATGCCTAAATAATATATGGGAATAATTCCCAAAGAAAACGGATCCATAAAACGAATTAAAAATGCTAATAAAGCTTTAGCGCACATTTTTCGAGAAAACCCGAGAACGTGACTTTAAGTGGTCAAACGAACCTGTAAAAATTATAGTTCATCAAATAACTATAAATAAACATTAATGAGAGTATCATAACCATTAAAATTAAAGAAACAAGACAATTCCGGAAAACGGGCCCGGTTAGTGAATAGTGCTAAACCGGGTAAATTAACGAGTGTTTTCTGTAAAAGACGAAAAACGCTCCAGCTTGTGTTATAATAGTGGGCCGGTTTTATTAATGTAGACAGCCCCTCACACATGACTAGTTAGCTAATTAAATAAGTCAAAGAGCAAAAAGCAAAAAGGGTACAAATACCCCTTTTTCCTCTCTCTCCTCCTTTATTTTCTTTTCCCTCTTCTCTTTCCTCTCTTTTCCTCCTTCCTTGCGATTTCTCCCTCCTCCCTCTGGTGCAGCCGATCTTGAGCTCTCTCCCCCTCCTTCCATGGCTTCTCCTCATCCTCCCTCATGCTCTAGCTACATACAAGCTCCAAATCAAAAATAAAATACATATTTGAACTCCCCTCATCCTCCTCTACCTTTCTCTCTTTTCGGAATTGCAAAAGGATGAGTTTCATCTCCATGGGTTTTCTCTATTTGAAGAGAAAATGGCATCAAAGTGTAGCTTGGAGCCTCCTCTTTCAAACAAGGTAAAAATCTCGAAGAAAAATTCACTTTCCCTCCATCTCTTGGTGTAGCCGATTTTTCACCATTTTAGATACCTTGTTTCTCCTTGTTTTTGAGCTTCATTTCAACCCTCCAATGGTGGAGTAATTCCCTTCTTGATTCAAGGGTGAGAACCCCTCTTAAAAGGCTCCAAAAAGGTAAACCCTAACCTTGTGTTTAAGCCTTAAATTGATTTAGAGTTTCCCAAGGGTTTAGAGAATTAATTCAATGCATTTTTGTGTTTCTTGAATTTTGGGATGGAGTTTGGAAACTCCATTCCCTCTTGACCGATTTTGAGAAGATGAGGAGCAAGAGGAGAATTAAGGAGAGACTTGTAAATTAAGGTAAGAAATCTACCTTAAACTTTGTTTAATTTGCTTTAGGAGTTGGGAAGGGTTAAATTAAAACAATGAACCCAAACTATGTGAATTAATGTAGTTGATTGAACTTGAGGGTAATTGTGAACTTGTGTTGATTTAAGGGCTTAAGTGCTATGGTATTTGAGATTTGAGTTATATTGTTGTTTGGATAATTTTGAGGATATATTATGTGCTGGTAGGACCCTTGTAAGGGTGTGGCTAGATTAGGAATAAAATTGGTGAGATTTGATGGTTTGGAGTATGTAGATTTATGGGGAGGTTATGGCAAAATTTTGGTAGAAAAACAAGTGTTTAAAGATGACTTAGGGTATTGGAGGAACTAGGTGTTAGTAGTGTTGTTTGGAGATGATTGGTAACCATGGAATGGTAAATGGAGGGTGGATAAGAGAGGTGTAAAAATCTGTAGGAAATAAGTATTGAAATGCTTTGGAAAAACTAGAAAGGGGCAAGTGTGCAAGACTTAGGAAAATGAGAGGTGTACTTGGGTTCAGTTAATGCAATTGTCTAGGAATGATTTGTAATGGTCATTGATGCATATTGTAAGGTTGGAAAGGGATAAATCAAACAAGAAGAAGTTAGAGTTGCATAAGAGTGCAAAATGAAAAATGTAAGAATGCGAATTTGAGCAAGAATTGAGTGGTGGATTAAACCAATGATTTGGACTGGTTTAGAGCACGTTTTAGGGTGATTAATCATGTAGAAAACTTGTGGAAAGATTAGGGAAATTTTGAGGGTGATTTAAGGGTTGATTAGGGGGTGAAAAACCACCCTTGTAGCAGGTTTTAGCAGGGTCCGGGACTTGGTCCTTGGACAAAGTCCCGGACCAACCATTAAAAACAGACCGAGAGTTTATCCTGCACTTGGTCCGGGACTTGAGAGATGGACAAGGTCCCGGACCACCCATGTAATTCAGGCCGAGAGTTGCTACCCATGCTTGGTCCGGGACTTGAGTTTGGTACAAGGTCCCGGACCACTTGTTAAATTCGCCCGAAAGTTAGACAATGCATTGGTCCGGGACTATAGGTAGGGACCAAGTCCCGGACCACCCCCAGATTTCAACAAGAAGTGTTTTTAAGGGTTCTAAACATGGGGGAGTGAATGGTATTGGTTTTAGATGATGTTTAGGAGTTGTTTGGTGACTTATAAAGGTCCTAAGAAGTATGAACAAGTGTTGGAAGTGAGTGAGCAAGTTAAGGAGTTGAGTACACTGAGTTAAACCGAATTAACGGGATAACGGGGTAGGTACGGAAGTAGCAATAATGTGCATACCGTGACACCTTAATAATAATTGAACCATTTGACATGTAATTAGTGGTTCAAGAATATGATTCGAGGAACAAGGGTGAGCCAAAGAACATGAGAACCCCCGGTAAAGATAAACCCCGGTGAAAGGTATGATTTCCTCATGCTCTATATCCTAACTTGGTTACCCCGATTTGTGTGCTTGTTTGATTGTGTGATCACCTAACAAGATAAATGCACGAATCGGATTGTGTGTACTCTCTTGTGTTTGCATTGTATCGTTTGTGGTTGGATTGTATTCCATTAATTAAAGTTTGTATAATTCATGAAATGTGGATTGGGAATGAATTGCTTGATTATGATTGTGTTTGGTGGTGCGACTCATAGTTGAGTCTTGTGTGAGTAGAGACTCGTAGAAGGAGTCAAGTGCGAATTAATAGAATGGTGGACATACACTACAACTATTGAAACCTTACGCGGTAACCTAAACCTACGGACGCACTAAATCGTGACAGAACATACGGGAGTAGCAACCTCCTGATAATGGCTAGAGAACCGAAACGACTAAATCCACACGATAAATATTAGTGGAAGTATATGAGTAACCTCTAACGGGAGGATTGGGAAGTTGTTCGAAATACGAACCTTGAGTAAAGTAATGAATGATAAGGGATCACCAAACCCCTTAGAAATATGGTCGAACCCCAAAGAGAGGAACCGACTAACATGAGCAATGCCCCGAACATGAGAGTATTCAATAAGTGGGTTGAAACCTTAAATCTTAGAATACTAAACATTGAGGAATTCCCTAAGCCAATAGATGCTATCGAGAGAGATACTTCTAGGCTAATCCTTGAGATTGTGAATTGACTCCGAGAGTGGAGTTGTGGGAATTTGAGTAGTCCGGTAGTGAACCAGACATTTGAGTATTTGAGGAGCTAACTGTATAGCCCTATTTGTATTTGAGCCCGGTGGTGGGTCTTGTGTATGACCCTGCCCGGAGGTCGTGAGATCGACTTAACATGTACCTTGAGTATTGAGTATGGAATCCAGTATGTGAGTATTGAGAATTGAGTTGTGACTTGTGGGACTTGAGAATTTGAGTTGAGTGGGGAATTGAGTTGAGTGTTGTAGACCTTGTTGAGATTGTGAGTAAGAGTACCCAAGGGAGTGGGTAGTACATGAGTAGTTGAGTAAGGCATGGTGAGGTAGAAACCCTCAAGCCTAATTAAAGAACATATTGAACCAACCCTTGATGTGTGTTAGTGCTTGTGTTCAATGTTGAACTTGATTTTGAATGCACATATATAATGTATGTTGTATGCATGTTGTTGTGATAAAATGAACCGCATGCTCTCGACCAATTAGTCGGCGTACCCTCGCTAGTACGCGGGGTATGCGAAAGTCATATTCAGCGTAAGCTGACCCTGTAGGGGGAACGTTTTTAGTGTGCAGGTACCCGAAGAGAATATGATCACTGTAGGAGACCGACAGCTAAGCCGGACACCGTTCGAGAGTAGGACGGGGTTGTTATTGATATGGGTAGTGGTTAAAGCAATTGTAATTGTTGTATTGTGGAATTGTAAGACCGAAAGGTAGTTGTTAAACTTGGGAATTGTAGATACTCGGTATAGAACGGATTTGAGATTGTATTGTATATATTGGATATGAAGGTTGTATTTAGTTTGAGGATTGATTAAGTGAAGGAAGTATCTTTTGTATAGTGTACTCGGTAAAGACCCATCAGACCGATATTGTATTTGTTGTTGTAATTGAGTTTGGGTTGGCCTTGTTAGTCACGTGGGTGACTAACGGCATTGTTTCACCCCCGGTTGTGTTAGAATTTCCGCTGCTTGTGTAATGTTAATGGAGACGGGTTAGGAGTTAATGGTGTGATTACCGGTAGGGGTGTTATAGTGGCCTGCCGATGTGACGAAGCCAATCTTAGCGACGCCTTCTCGCACAAGAAAGCCAATCTGAACGTGGGTTGTTGATGCAACACAGTCAATCACAACGATGGTCATCTGGGCGATAGAGTCAAACTGGCGAATGCAACAGAATCAGTCACATCGATGGTCATCAGTGCTCGATCACACATTCACACCCTGAACTCCTCTCCGTATTGGGACGAGTTCAGTATGTTATTGCTTGATTACATTATAGGTTACAGGGAGATATGGGACGATGGAAACTATGGTTTTCGAGCTATCGCCGATTGGGTGTACAACGATGAAACTCAATGGAAAATGGTTAGACGTGCATGCATAGATGAGTTGAGGTGTAGATCAGACTAGTGGTTGGCGCGAGCACAATGGGACTGGTACGATAGACAGTACACATGTCTGGACTGGTTTGGAGATACGTTTGCACCCATGGAGCATTGGATGGAATTTCTAGATATTGGGCTTATCTTGTGCACGGTGTACAACATAGTTATTATCAGTTTTGCACCAAGCGGCGGTCATATGGGGGGAGGCTTGATGGGACTCCCGCTACCCGATGATCATCTGTTGACGCTCCCAACAATAGAGGTCTGTATTGCTTTGGTCTGCAACTAATGTCATTTCGTCCAAATACAGACAATCGATGCTTGCCTTGTCCCGTGTCTAAATCCTATGTGGCGAAAATGGCGTGATCCCGAGGTTGCGCATTATGCATCTCCGTACACAGCACGGCGCGAGCACTGGTTACAGTTGTTTCCTCCGGCCGAACCGGGAAGTGGCATTAATTTAGGAGATGAGTGAGCCATGTTGTTTGTTGGGAATTTTTTGTAAATGTAGTTTTACATATTATAATTAACCGATGAAATAGTTAGATGTACATGACATATTTCAAAGCATTGATCTCAATCAACATGAAATGTACAAACTACAATCTGTTTGACATTTACATTTACATATATATATATATATTGTTGTTACTAAGAAATTGCTCATCTTTAAAGTCCTTAGAGACGAGGAAATTGTTGAATTTGATCAACTTCTTGTTACACAATACAACGATCAAGCATGTTGAAATGCAATTGACTACTTGTAAGATAGTAAAACAGTCAAGCGTATTGGAATTTAATCAACTTCTTGTTCAAAATTTCCAATCAATTCCACTAATTTCTTATACGTTGAAGAAGAATGTATTAGAAATTATCAAAATTGTCTATCATTTCCACCAATTTCATGTCCACTGAAGAAGAATCTATTTGAAATTATCGAAATTGTCTATCTCCATCGGCAAACCAATCTCATTCACCCTTTTATATTGTTCACCAGTGATCACAGTGCGAGTAGAGAAATGTTATCCTTTGCTTACAAACAGAGTTCTCATCTTCTCTAGCCAAGTGTTTGTAGATGGCTGACTGGCACAAGTCTATAACTTTCAATGACATTAACTTTGTCTTCGAAAGTCATTTTTTGAGCTATCTCCATCGCCAAACTAATCTCATTCACCCTTTTATATTGTTCACCCGTAAAGTTTACAAGCTACAATTTGTTTGATATTACAAATACATAGTTCTTATTGAGGGCACTGATCTCAATCAACATAAAGTGTACAAGCTGCAATCTGTTTGACATTTTTCTATAGCATGACATTGTACAGGTGATGAAGTGTTCTACAAAATCGACTGAAAAAGCTAGAGCTGAATGTTTGGAAAAGTTCACTGTTATTATAGCATGACATTTTACAGGTGATGGAGTGTTATACAAAATCAATTGAAAAAACTAGAGTTGAATGTTTGGAAAAGTTCACTGTTTTCTTTAGTATGACATTGTACAGGTGATGAAGTGTTCTGCAAAATCAACTGAAAAAACTAGAGTTGAATGTTTGGAAAAGTTCACTGCTTTCTATTGTATAACATTGTATAGGTGATGGAGTGCTTAGCAAAATCAACTGAAAAAACTAGAGTTGAATGTTTGGAAAAGTTCACTGTTTTCTATAGCATGACATTCTACAAGTTGTTGGTCTGGAGTGTTCTGCAAAATCATCTAAAAAACTAGAGTTTAATGTTTGGAAAAGTTCACTGTTTTCTATCACATGACATTGTACAGGTGATGGAGTGCTATGCAGAATCAACTGGAAAAACTAGAGTTGAATGTTTGGAAAAGTTCACTGTTTTCTATAAGATGACATTTACAAGTGATGAAGTGTTATGCAAAATCAACTGAAAAAACTAGACTAAATTTTCTAATCATTTTGTCTTCAAAAGTCAGTTTTTGAGCTATCTTCATCGGCAAACCAATCTCATTCACCCTTTTATATTGTTCACCAGTGATCACAATGCGAGAAGAGACTAAATTTTCTAATCAGCCATATTTGTAGATTCATATTCCTTTGCTTACTAAGAAATGACTCATCTTGAACGACCTTAGAGATGAGGAAATTATTGACATCTGGGGTATATTAATGTGAAAATGTTCAACACACATTACAAACAACAATTTTCAACCGTATGCCCAATACGTGTGAAGTATTAACGTAAAGTTTACAAGCTGTAATCTGTTTGACATTTACATATACATAGTTGTTACTAAGAAATTGCTCATCTTTAACGACCTTATGGACAAGGAAACTGTTGAATTTAATCGACTTCTTGTTAGACAGTACAACAATCAAGCATGCTGAAATGCAATCGACTGCTTGTTAGATGGTAAAACAGTCAAGCGTATTAATATTTAATCGACTTCTTGTACGACAGTAAAACAATAGAGCATGTTAGAATTTAATTCACTTCTTGTTCGATAGTACAACAATCAAGCGTGTTGGAATCAAAATTATAGAATAATAAAGTAGTTACAAGAATCAGATTTAGGCACGTCCTCTCATTGCCTCTACTCTGTAGTGTGAAATGTTTACTCTATGGTCAGCCACAGCCCTACCTCGTATCACGACGGGGTCTTCGAAGTCTGAATCATCCTCATTCTTGACTAGAATCTTAATTTTTCAATGATTTCTTGAAGGTCTAGATAGTTCCGGATCATTAGGCGTACATCTGTATCGGTTAGTATGTTGGCAACCGAGTAAGTTTTATACATCTTGGTCCATTCTAAGGTAGGCGATCGAATAGACGTGCAGCTGAAATTTATCAAAATGTGATCGTACAACGTGGTTTAATGATGATGTAAGATGGTTAACGCTTCTTGGATATTGAATGTCTGCATCGATCACTGTCCAACCCGGACCTTGTTGGAACCGTCCCGCGTACTACGTAGCTGTGGTGTAATGGTTCACATGAATTACAGCAGGAATCGACATCCTAATGACATAAAAAAATGAATTATTTGAAAAGAAAATAAACAAATATTATACATACACTGACCACAAAGTTTAATCATCCATACAAGAAAAAAAGTTCAACCAACAAAAAAACTGAACAGTCTAATACCCATACCCACCTGATAAGTGCAAAATACATCTATTTTTAGGGCTTTAATTCTTCCTATTTTCACAACAATTCATGTTGTATTTCTCACGTATCATATGTTTTCCTTAGATTTATGTTTTGATGTGAACTGATACATTTTATATGTCTTATGTAGTGAAAAGTCTAGGAAATGCGTAGATTTTCTCAAGAGGATCTAACGCAACAAACAGGGAGCAAAACAGAACTTAAACGAAGAATTTATGCCCTGTTAAAGTTGTGTCTGGACATGCGTCCGAATATGCATGTCCGGACAAGTGCCGAAAGTTATATATATGTCCGACCCATGGAACTCTCGCCTGGATGAGTGTATGGAGTAAAAAAGCAGAAAATTAATTATGCACATTCACGTGGGCTTTCATTCACATCAGCATGGCTCCTATTCACGTGGGCACATTAATTATAATTGTTTCATAAGAAGGCCCATCATGAGACTTTTATGTCAAGATTAAGTCATGATTTAGGGGGCTGGAAAAAGATGGAGGTGGGCCGGCATTTTGTAAAAAAAAGAAGACATGCATACTTAGGTGGGCTGCTGTCATGAATCATCATTATGGACCGACATTTGCATATGTGCATTAAAGAAAGATAAAAAAAATGATCGGCGCCGCACTGAAGAATTGAAAAAGGATGTCCGCTCTTTATATAAAAAGGGGATCAGTGATCACATGGAGATATGCTCTCAAGCCGCTGCTGCTACGCCCAACAGAGGGGCTCTGCCTCCTCCACATTCTCTTTGTTATTCATGAGACCACTGTTACAGACATATATCACGATTCAGCACCACCACCATCATCGTTCACCATCCACCAACACCATACCACCACCACTTCCACATATTTTTGTTGTTATATAATTAATGTCTTTCTCTGTTATTATTGTTATTTTTACAGTTATGTTTGAGTAGTTAGTTTAGCTCTCCAGATTGGGGTAGCAAACCGGATCTTTACATTTATTGTGTAATCTTTTTACTAATTCAATAATGTAATAGTTTAATTCCAGTTCTTCATGCGCTTTAATTCTCTAGCTAATTATTAAAGCAATATTTGTAGTTTTCTAATAAACACGTGAGAGCTGAGATAGATAACAAGACATAAGAATTAAACCTGATTAACGACTAGAAGCGTGATCCCGCCTATAGGTTAATCGGTCTCAAATAGAAACTGTTCTTTATGTAATTAGTTGTGTCCGGATTAGAGCATTAATTTGCTGCTAGTTCTAGCAACTGGTTAGGATTTGTTAGACTTAGCCGTTGACGAATTAATTATAGTTTCTGAGTTTATTGCAGAATTAGGGAAAAGTTTATTAATAGATTAGAAGTGAAGGTTTGCAGAACAATCCGGGGTGCTTCCTTTTATTTAGAGTTTTACTCTTTATCTATTTATTTAGTTTATTTTTATTGTTTTATTAGTTTGTTATTTTATGTTAGTTCGTTGAGTTATTCTTTTCATTAAATTAAGTAAACTTGAAAAAAGTGATGTTTCCTTGTGAGCCTCGATTTTAAACCCTATCCTATGTTGATTAAAGTTGATTAGGATCTAATCGGGTTTTAGGTCCACTTATAACCTAAGATTAATAACTATGTCATATAACAATAACTATTAAAACCTAAGCAAGCTCACTGGAACCTATTATGAGTCGCCACCTAATTTTAACCTAGATCAAATTAGGAAAGGAGAGTTCGGGTTCGGGGGCTTGATATTCGACTCAATTAGGGTTCAATTACTTTCATTACCCCTAGAAGTCGTTTTTCCTCTACTTAGTTTAATTACGGCTTATTACGAGTCGTTTTAACCTAAGTGCGCGAGCTTCTGTTTTTTTGTGTTTTTAGCATTTTTTGACAGAAAATTAAAATAAAATTAAAGATTCCTAAACTAGGGTTTCGGAGGCAGAATTAGGTCAAATTTTGTTTCCGTCTGTGGCTACGGACCTAATGTCCGAACCCACGGACCCTAGTTAACCTATGTGAACATAAAAGTCGAAATAAACAGAAAACACAATTTTGCAAGGTCCAGGGCCACGGACAGGATGTCCGTGGGCCCGGACATTATTTTAGAAAACCTAAATTTTGAAAATTCTGAAATACCGCCACCGTCCGGGCTTACGGACAAGGCGTCCGGGACCCCGGACATAGCGTCCGTGGGTGCGGACCGCCCTCGGACGGCGGCGTTTGGGATGTTCCCGACGGTGTTTTGAGCTCAAATTTTATGGGTGTGTAGCCTGAAAGATGTACAAGACGTTAGTGATTGAAAGTTTTCAATTTGAAATCGAATTTAATGCGAAACTTAACGAACAAGTTAGAAGGCAGAAACACAAACAAACCTTAATTCAGAAGCAAGGAAAAATTAATTCGGTTAGCAATTTTAACCAGAAGTGTATTTAGACCAGAAGGGTTAGGGAATTTGGTTTTTACCCTGTTTTGATTTGACAATGTATTGTTCCTTCACGTCAGGAATCTTTGAAAGCTTCGTTGGTGGCCGATCCGGTTCGACTTTGACTTGAGCTTTTGACCTCTTCTTCCTTGTGTTGTTAAGCACGTTTTGGTTCTATATTTGTGGTGTTTTGATGCTTGGAAGTTCAATGGGAGAAGAAAGAATGTGTTTTTGGTGATTTTGGGATGATTTTGGTAGAGTTTCGGTATTGGGAGTGTTGAAAACGTGGGAGGCAAGTAGACGGCTGTGTTCTCTGACTATGGGAATGTTCTCCTCTGCCCTAGGTCGTTTTTGGAAGTTCCTTTTATAGAAAGAGCAAGGCCATGTTGATAGAACAAGATTTTTATCTAAAACCCTGATTTTGTGCTCTAAGGGAATCTGATTTTTTAAAATATGTTGCAGGCCGATAAAAATTATGAAATTTTAACTGAAGATAAAGGATGATTTTTAAGAATTTTGAGAGTTGAAATCGGGTTATTTTGATAAATATCCGATTAGATAAAAATATCACAATCTGGAATCTCCCATAATTTATAACTTATTATTGGAAAGTCGAAATAACAAAATTCCAACGTCATTAGTCTCTAATAATCATCCTATATCTCGTGTTAAAATTTCATGATGTTTTGTTTTGATTTCGGTATTTTCCATAGGAGAGAGAAAATTGCAAAAATGATTGAATTTCTCTTTTAAATTTTGGGTTAAGGTTCCAAATAAAATAATTTCAGGTTTATGACTGTATGTAGTCATGCTAACCATGTGACAATTTTATTTTAATTTTGGAAACCTTTTATTATTTCTATTTTGAGGTTATTTCATGTGTTAATTAAAGAAATTAGCTTATAATATAAATTAAAAGCTAATGTCCAGAATAAATATTATCATAAAATCATGAAATACCTTTCATAATGACTATGATATTTGGAAGTGTTTGGAGATAATGAACAAGTCATATGAAAATAGAAAATCCCGATAATGTCCTTGGAAAATCCCGCCTTGGTGCTTTTTGACCCCTTTTGCTCTTTGTAACACGTATGCCTTAGAGACTACTCTGGGGGGTTGAAATTTTGGGTATAACATTCCTATTTTCTTAGTTTAGTTTCTCAGTTAGTAAATAATTTGTCAATTAATTGAATGAGGTCCCTGAGATGACAACCCCTCTTAATTCACTATTCCGCAAAATGATAGGTACACTGCCTAGGTAGAGATAGTAACATATTTATGCTAACACCACCCCCACCCCCACCATCCCCATGACCCCCTCCCGTCACCACGTCCCCCATCATCCCCACGACGACGCGCAACATCCATGTGCTTACAGTGCACACCCTCCCCTCTAGGCCTATAATCCCTCTAGTGCAATAGCTCGCAATGTCACTCCATGCTAGTACGATCCTGGTTCTCGTTTCTATGACGGGTAGGCGGTGCCGGGGTGCTACTGACATGAAGCCGGGCCAAGTCGAAGCACTCCTCCAACCTATCAGCAATCTAGGGGGCCACACCGTTAGGCCACCTCTGGTTGTTCTTTGGTGCCAGGCTCAAGATCCTCGGAGTGCACTCATCCCAATACTACAACAATTACACTTTAGTAATTAAAAATATTTGAAACAACAACATAATTCAATAAAAAAAAGTAAATACCTGGAGCTGATCCTCCGGTCACGTACTAGGGCCAACATCCGTACCAAGGGGACGTACATGAGGGTGGGAGCGAAGCTGGAACCAGTGAATGTGGTCCCGATCCATGTCCCATGGCATGCGTGCACGCATCAGAGGAAAGTGCCACCTGGTGGGCCCAGTTGTGTTATTCCACACGAATGTCCCGTAGTCGTATGTAGCCCAGTAGATTTTGCTGTGTCGGGGGTGATAGTGGGTGGTCGGTCTGATAGGCTCAGGAGAGATGGTCTGGACGTATCCAAACTATCACAAACACCGATCGAGCATATACGGCTCGACTACGTCCAAGTACTATAGAGTGTTGTATCACTGGGAGCGCCCCTCCGATACAGTAGTACTAGAGTGGCCGAAAGGCAACCACTCAACCTACATTTTGTTTAAGGAAAAAAACAATCCAAATATTCAAATTATAAGCAATGTTTGATGATACGACACAAAACAACTTCTTACGACTACAACTTCTAACTAACTCGTACCTCAGTGTAGGACATCGTGACTAGCCGCCCCCTCACGTAATGCCGTCTGTCGTCATCCATCACATTCTTCAAGTGATGGGGCCACTTTGCTGCCGTGGGGGAGGTGTCATCCCAATCTACAAGCTGATGCGGCCTGAACATAGGGAAATACTCGTATATCTAGGACTATAGTAATCATATGTAACCATTAAAAAACACCCCTAGACAATTACTTTAAAATAAGAATAAGACGCTCATTATAAAGTTCTTACCTGAAACAACGTCAGGCAACCAGCCAGCTGACGTGTCTCCACCCGAGAAGCGATGCCGAGCTATCAGTACCGGTATGCCAGCGTCGTAGCTCCCCATGCATACATGTCCACCCTACTCGGGTCGCGTAGGGGCCAGAATGAGTAGGGCATGACACGATCCCTGCCCTTGTTGATCATGAGCGTGTTACCCACCAAGTACCACAGGTAGGCCTTCGTCTCCTGCGAAGTGTCACAGTACTGACCCCACAAGTGTCGCGAAGGGCTCTGTAGGGTACTAGTTCTTGTCCAGGAACTTACAATTAAGTAACTCCTACTTTGATGCCACCCCAAATAGCTCTGTAAGATGAAGGGTAAGAATGTGCATCGGTGGGGCCCCATCACCTATCCAAGCACCGGGCTCCTCCGGCATGTAGGAAATCGTCATGCCGGTGATGGGGATCTTCAAGATGTGGTGGAAGTCATGGAGAGTAATAGTCATCTCTTCGAATGGCATGTGAAAGGAGTGTCAGGCTGCCATCTCTCCACGAACGCAGAGAGGAGCGCGAGGTCAAAACAACCATGCGTTATCTCGGCTAGATGCCTAAGTCCGCTCGCCTCAACCGCCTCTCGAGACTCCTCGTGCCTTAGCATCGATGGAGTCCACTGATCCAACAACTTTACCTTAGACTTGAAGCCAAGACATCCCTTCTCCTGTTGAATATTTATAATTGTCACAACTATATGATATTTCCTTAATGAACAAATTTATAAAATCAATTATAAAACGGGAAACATACCACTCCCCGTCACACGTTGAGTACGACGTGAGCACCAAAGGTGGGGATCAAACTTGTAATCTAGGGGCCTCCAGGCACAGGAGTCCGTCCTAGCAACCAAACATCTGGCGCTGGCATCTGCGCCACATCCTTTGGAGGGGACCTGCGTCGAGGGGGCAGACGTCTACCCTCATCCTCAGAACCTGACTCATATTGGTCCTCTTCATCAGGGTCCAGCTGCCGATATGATGTGCCAGCCATCCCGCTCTGTACGGGTGCAGGCCAAGAAGGACTATCGGTCCGCACGATCAGCGTCCCATCTCCGACCACCAAGTCGGCATCTACCTTCTGTTGCTCCAGTCCCTTCTCCTGCTCCAACCTCGTATGTCTCCTCTCCTCCATCTCGCAAACATGCTCGTTGTCCCAACGCCTCCTGGCTGAAGCATTGGCGTACTGTGCACGCCTCCTCTCTGCAGCATCCAGGTCAGCAGGGGTCATAATAGGGGCCTACGATGAACTCTTGCCACACTCAGACGAGCCCCTACCTCTACCCTCACCAAACATACCCATGAACTTACCCTTTCCCTTTCTCTCATCTACTATTTATCGTAAAAGTTAGTTAAACTACGTTTAAAGTTAGTCGAGACCTGTCGAGGTTCGACAATATCGGTCATACGAATATTTATTACCGTAGTTAATGTCAATAACATTTAAACATTCATAAACATAGAGGAACTGATTAAACCATGCAGAATAGGTCAAAAAACATGCCTATACACCTATAGAATGTCTAGAACGGGTAAAACAAACAGAACAACGTCAAAAAAACGTGTCCCGCCAGCTAGAGCCCACGCAGCTGTGGCTTAAAGCAGGTCCGCGCCCGCGCCATCCAAGAACCCGCCGCGCCCGCGCCATCCGAGAAGATGCTGCACCTGCGCCATCTGAAAATCACCCACGCCCGCGCCGTCGGAACTCCACCCGTGCCCGCATCGAGCTGAAGACGACCGCGCCCGTGCCGGGTTGAAGAGGGCTGCGCCTGCGCTCGCTAAAATGACCCCTGACCCAGTTCCGATTCCATCTTTTTTCACTAATTTTGCTACATTTGCTCCTATATCGTGCTACTAAACTGTAAATTATGACAAAAAAGAACCTAGTTTAGTGAATGTGGACATAAATCTTGGACTCGCACACCGGCCATCCTCTCGCTCCCGCTTCCGTTCCCGCTCCGCTACAGCTTTTAAAGAGATGTCAGAGAGAATTGTAGAGAGATGAAGAGTTTTGAGAATTTAAAATGTTCTTGAGAGATAGTAGAGGGTAAGGGTGTATATATAGAAGAATTTGAGGGAAGGGCAAAATCGTAAAGTTTTTTAGATTCCAACTACGTAAAGTGAAAACACGACTGAGTGTACGAGTTCAGTTTTTGAAAGGCCCATTTCCCTCTCACAAACATTTGAAATCCAAACACAACAATAGATGTGTTTGAAATATGTGGCCGAGTAATGTTACATTCGAACGGGCCTTAGTGAGTTGTGATTTAATTGCAAATTATTCAAATACTCCCGATCCTCAACTTATCAGATTGCTACAATTTTAAAGTGGGTGAAGAAAGGTTTGAACGATTAAGGCTTCGTTTGTTTGTAGCATAAACGTGACATAAGTGAGTATGGCATAAATGCCACACAGTGGCATATTTTCTTTTGTCTGTTCATTTAGAGCATATTTGCACGTGACATTTAAACCACGTTTATGCTATTTGTCTTTTCCCGCCTTACCATAAGTATTTTTTTAAAGTCTCTTAGTTGTTTTTAAGATTACCAGTACCATATTCTAATGGTAATATTACCAATACCATATTCTAATGCTCATCTTTTCCCGCCTTACCTTAATTATTTTTAAAGTCAATTAGTTGTTTATAAGATTACCAATACCATATTCTATTGCTAATATTACATTTCAAGAAAAATATAATATAATAACCCCAATATTTAATTTTACGTACAAACAGTAATATTTAAGCCATATTCTTTTTACTATTAATTAGTTTATTGTTTTATACACTGTATATAGTATTAAATTTAACTAATTAATTATCATATTTTTATTTTATAATTTTGTACTTATGTTGTTTATAATCACACAGTAGTTTATGATGTATACAATTATAAAGTTAACTAATTAATTATCATATTTTTATATTTTATAATTTCTTACTTATGTTTTATATAACTATTAACTTATTAACTTATTAACTTTAGCCAAAAATATAACAAGGCCGTTGAAAATGGGAACATATTAATATACATTACATGTTGAATTATGATCAAATAGTAGTTTGTAATGTATATAGTAACAAAGTTAACTAATTAATTATCATATTTTTATTTTATAATTTCTTACATATATTTTTTATATAAATTATTAACTAATTCACTTTAGCTAAAAATATAACATGGCCCCTTAAAATAGAAACATATTAGTATACATTACATTGAATTATGATCAAATAGTAGTTTATACAGTAATAAAGTTAACTAATTAATTATCATATTTTTATTTATAATTTATTACTTATGTTTTTATAAAACTATTAACTAATTAACTTTAGCTAAAAATATAACAGGCCCTTGAAAATGGAAAGATATTAGTATACATTACATGTTGAATTATGATCAAATAGTAGTTTATGATGTATACAATAATAAAGTTAACTAATTAATTATCATATTATTATTTTATAATTTATTATATATTTTTTTATATAAACTATTAACTATTTAACTTTGTTGTACTGAGTTTTACAAGCTTTGAGTGTGGGCGGACCTTTAACTTACATTTGTTCCAAGTTACTTTATTTTTTTAATGAAATAGAATTTTAAATGTTAATTTAATAAAGGAAAATTCACAACATACCCTTAAAATTTTTCGTAATTCATAATATACCCTTTTAACCTTGTCACAAGATACCCTTAAAATCTTAAGAAATTCACAAAATGCATCTTTTTTGTAACGTCCGTCAACTCCTTCGTTAACCCGACCTGGATAATGACATTTTTACCCCCATCTCTTTTCCTTTTAAAATTCACGATATACCCCTAAAATATTTCATAATTCATAATATACCCCTTTTTAAATACGTTAATAAGATACCCCTAAAAAATTTCAAAATTCACAAAATACCCCTAATCCATGAAATGACCTTGAATAATGACTATTATACTCCTTACATTGCAGGTAGAGCTGATCAAAATGTGTCCGGCCTGGCAGCCCGGTCCGACCCGGCCCGTAAAAAAGCCCGACAGGCCGAGCCCGATTGGGCTTCCGGGCGGGCCTGGACATAAAATCAAGCCCGAATAAAAAACCGGGCCGGGCCGCAGCACATTTTTTGAGCCCGTGGACAAGCCCGACCCGGCCCGGTTTTATATTATTTATTATAATTTTTTAAATAAATATATACATATTTAATTTTTATATAATATATACAAAAATTATATATAATATATAAATTTCAAATAAGTTATATTAAATATATATTAAAATATATTAATTTTAATTTTTTTATTAATTTATATAAAAAAAATTAAAAACCGGGCCTGGCGGGCCGGGCTTCGGCAAAGCCTGGGAAAAACTGGGCCCGGCCCGGCCCGAACATTTCCTCCGACCCGGCCCGAACCCGGCCCGCCCGCCCGAATGATCACCTCTAATTGTAGGTCATGTTTCAAGTTCACAACATATCTCTTTTTTTATTTAGGTAATTTTATGAAACTTTACAAAAAAATATTAAAAACACTACAAAATCATAAATAATTACAAAAAATATTTTTTCAAATTAATGATTCTTAAATATAAACATACACAAAACTTAAATATATTATTTTTTTTCTTCTCATTGTGTTTACCTTCCTTGACTACTTATGTGGATTTATAAACAAAACTAATACAATATAATGAGGTAACTAAGATTATATACAATTACTCATATTGTATTGGATTTAATTTTTTATATAAGTTGACAGATATATGCTTAATATAATATTTAATCATTCTAACCATAACTCCAATATTTTAATGAAAAAGAAATACTGATAAATAGTCAAGAAAGGTTAAAAACAATGAGAAGAAAAATAATAATTTGTTTGAAGTTTTTTGTATGTTTAATGTTTAAGAATTATTAATCTTACTTAACTTTTTTTATAATTTTATAACTTTGAAAAATATTTTTTGTATTTATTTATATATTGTAGTATTTTAATATTTTTTTGTAAAATTTCATAAAATGCCCTAAATAAAAAAAAGGACATGTTGTGAACTTGAAACATGACTTGCAATGTAAGGGGCACAATAATCATTATTGAAGGTCATTTCACGGATTAGAGGTATTTTGTGAATTTTGAAAGTTTTTAAGGGTATATCTTGAATATAAAAGAAAAGATGAGTAAAAATATCATTTTCCCGGTGGGGTTAATGGCGGAGTTGACTGACGTTACGAAAAGGGGGCATTTTAAGAATTTCAAAATATTTTAGGGGGTATCTTGTGACAAGATTTAAAAAAGGGGTATATATATTGTGAATTACAAAAGATTATAGGGGATATTGTGAATTTTTCCGTTTAATATTAATAGTCAGAAAATGGTAAACAAGCTACACATAACTAAATGCCACATTTATGTCAAACAGTACTTTTCAAAACAACTACAAATATGTCAGCACAAAATTTCCAGCAAATATGATGTAAATATGACAACGTAAAACAGCTACCCAAATATGTTGCGAATATGCTGCAAAACAGTCATGCCAAACATTTGAAATCCCCTCTCACAGACATTTGAAATCCAAACACAACAATGTTGTGTTTGAAATATGTAGGCGATTAATCTTACGCTCAAACGGGCTTAGGGAGTCGTGATTTGACTACAACGCTTAAACTGCTCCCAATCCTCAAATTATCAGGTTGCTACAATTTTGTAGTGGTTAAGAAAGGTTTGCATGACTAAGATGGTGCATGATTATGAAGAGAAGTCAAATTAAGTAATTTGTTTTCTGTTTTGTGTTCGAATAATTTGTTTTTTGTTTGACATTAATTGCTAGATTATTTTCACCTAGGTTGAAGTTTTGTACTATTTGAATTATGTGTCAATCTATGATTGGTTAATACTTCAGCCCAAGGGGCAGATTTATAATGAAGCAGCTCTAGTTGCATTTGAACACATCCACAACGGGGCCTGAGATCAATTAGTTTATCTATGATATGTCGAACCAAAACAAAAAAAGTTCTGGCGAGGTAGTGACCCGGCCAAGCCGAGGGAGAAAAAAAGGGGAAAATTTTCCCAAATGTCGTGTTTGAAAAAAAAAATTACTTGCGGTGGCTTTTATTCAAAAAATTACGTGAAAGTGTCAAAATATGGGAAAGAAACCGCATCAGAGCTGCACTTTTTCCGGAAATTGACTAGAAACCACATTGGCGTGGTGCGGTTTCTGAATTTTTTCCAGAAACCGCATCAGTTTGATGCAGTTTCTTTGGCAATTTTTTTTTTATTTTGGGTAATTATAAAAGGAATAGTTTTTTAATCATGAAGTTAAGATTTTTTTTCAAGTTTGAGCATCTATCTTAACGACTTCTAGACATTGAAACACTTTAAAATTTTGAAGATCAACACTTCTACATACACACTATATGCCTGCAAAATTTCAAATCGTTTCGATGTCCATAAGTCGTTAAGATAAATGCTCAAACTTGCAAAAAAATCAAAACTCCACTATAATTCAATGATTTTGTGCAACTTTGAGGTGACATCCTTACCAGCAAATTGGCTACGATTGGGATGAAATTTTAAAGATCAGCAATTCTACATACACACTACACGTTTGCAAAATTTCAAATAGTTTCGATGTTCAGAAGTCATTAAGATAAATACTCAAACTTGCAAAAAACTGCACTATAATTCAATATTTTTGTGCAGCTTTGGGATGACATTCTTACCAGCAAATTGACAGCGATTGGGCTGAATTTTTATGATCCGCACTTCTACATACACACTAAACGCCTACAAAATTTAAAAGCGTTTCGATGTCTAGAAGTCGTTAAGATAGATGCTCAAGCTTGCAAAAAAAAAATCTTAACTTCATTATAATTCATTATATTTGTGTAAACTTTGGGGTGACATCCTTACAAGCAAACTGGGTGCAATTGGGTTGAAATTTTGAAGATCCGCACTTCTAAATAGACACTACATGCCTGCAAAATATCAAAGCGTTTCGATGTCTAGAAGTCGTTAAGATAGTTGCTTAAACATGCAAAAAAAATCTTTGCTTCATTATAATTCAATATTTTTGTGCAACTTTGAGGAGATATCCTTACAAGAAAATTGGCTGCAATTGGGCTGAAATTTTGAAGATTCACACTTCTACATACACACAACACGGCTGTAAAATTTCAAAGCATTGAGATGTCTAGAAGTCGTTATAGATGCCAAAACTTGCAAAAATAATCTTAACTTCACGATTAAACACAATTTTTATATATTCAACCCAAAATTGAAAAAAAATTTGGCAAAGAAACCGCATCAGCTTGATGTGGTTTCTTGAAAAAAAATCCGGAAACCGCACTAGGCCAATGCGGTTCTAGTCAATTTCTGGCAAAAGTGCCGCTCTGATGCGGTTTCTTTGTCAAATTTTGGCACTTCTGAAAAAAAGCCACCACAAGTTTTTTTTTTCAAAAATAGTATTTTCACGAAAATTTTCCATAAAAAAAGTCTTTCGTTTAAAATAAAAAACGAAGTTTTTGAAGTAGTATTTCTATTCTACTGAATTTCTTTTTATTGCATCTTTAGGATTTTTTGTTCAATTAGATAATTGGTCACAAGTTTAAATAGATTATTTAATTCTTTATTAGTTTAAATAAACTTGGTATATTTGCATTTATCAATTTGTATGGGATGATTTGCTCAATTAAAAAAATCTAGGATCATTCGCAACTCTATTGATGCTCTGAGCTCATTGGGGTAAAGACACATATGCGTACCAAAAAGAAAAAGAGAACAAAAATAAGAAGATTAGAGAGAAAGTGATGATATGCATAGCTTTCCTTTTTTCTATCGATGAAAGGTGTGAGCTACAGTGTACCTTTCACTGTCAATAATGAGCCTAAGTCACTAAGAACTGGATAGAATTTCCTATAGGTGTAACACCCCAACCGCTAATCCTATGCTTACCGTCTAATTGTCCTATTAATCCTACGAGTTCGCAACGGAAATATTACTACTTACTACGGCGGGTGGTACAACGCCGCTAACCGCCCATACGGCTAGCTAGGCTTACCTTACTTACAGTCACGGTCTGATGAACATGATATACCGAGCTACTAAATTACTTACCAAAATATTATATGCCAAATACTTACATCCAGGATCACCGAGTATTTAAGTGTATTCAATTACATCATTTCTACGTTCCAAAAGAATGAGTTTCTAAGGCTACTCATCTATACCAATTTCCCACTCTGTCTATACCCAAAAAGGTGTACCCCATGGTACACCGGCTAATCAAAAGTTACAGCCATGTACTACTTAGTACACCCATCACAATTCATCAATTACAATCCAAAAAGAAGATAAAGAAATAGAGCTAAGTCCTCAGCATCTTCATCCTTCACGAGTACCTGCGTGTAGTAAAAATGGTGCCCCAAGGGGCTCAGCAAACGCTGCGTATAAACTCCGCATATACCGCGTGCTAGCTAGGGCACGCCGACTATTTGACGTCCACTAAACATGCTGTTCATTTATTTCATACATACATGCTTTTCATACAACATACATGCTTATACAATTCAAGGTAACAATACAGTAGCACACAACCTACTTACCTTCCCAAGGTTAGCCAAATTATGCATCCGGGTTAATCGGAATGCTTTTACTCTTTTATTCGTTACTTACTTTTCTTACTTACACATACTTACTTACATTCCTTTTACTTACTCATTCTTACTTACTTATTCATACTCAAGTTAAGTCGTCGGGACCTCCGGCCCTGGGGACTACGCCGTCCCACCTCCGGGATTTACTTGACTCACCAATCCGGGATGCTACCCACTTAAGGGATTTGGGCCGCGGACCAGTTTAAAAGTCAGGAATTGGAGCCAACCTCTCGTGACTCCGCATCCTCACGCGTGGCCGAAACTATATCGGACTTCTACTCATTCCAATTTAATTACCAATTTAAGTTAGAATGGTTAGCTTGTTAGGAATAAGTTAGAAGTCCAAACACAATAAATAACGGTCACAGTACGTTACAACATACATACACACATTCATTATCATCCAAACATTTCATGAATTATACAAACTAAATTTGAAGACAATATACAACCATATACAACACTACATATTCACAAGTAAACATGATAACTCCGATTCGTGCATTTATCTTATTTGCTGATCAATTAGCACACAACACACAAATCAGAGTAACCAAGATAGCATACGGGGCATGAGGAATCCATACCGTTCACTGTTGTACGTGTTTCCAAACGTCCTTCGGTGTCATAAATCAAGTCCTATTATATACATACAATTGAATGATTAATATACCTATCATCAACTTAACTCCTACTTACTATGTCCTTATACCTTTTACACTTACACTTTACTTACTTATTTTTCATTACTTATGTTTTACTTTCTTACTTGACATTGGCATGCTTACATGCATGTATATATATGTATATATATTATTTAATTTAATTTTTTTTTTGACCGGACCGGACTTGTGACCGACCTTGCAAGTCCGGTCCATTCCAGTAGCTCACATTACTGAATTTTTTTCTGGCCTACCGAACTTGCAAGTCCGGTCGCAAGTTCGGTCCATTCCAGTAAGTTTTGGTTTCGAAATTCTGGAGTCGACCGACCTTGCATGTCCGGTCCCAAGGTCGGTCCATTCCAGTAAGTTTCGTTACAGGCGAATTTTAGCCCGACCGACCTTGCAAGTCCGGTCGCAAGGTCGGTCCATTCCAGTAGCTTACTCGACGGAAAATTTTTGAGTCGACCGACCTTGCAAGTCCGGTCGCAAGGTCGGTCCATTCCAGTAGCTTACTCGATGGAAAATTTTTTAGTCGACCGACCTTGCAAGTCCGGTCGCAATGTCGGTCCATTCCAGTAGCTTACTCGATGGAAAATTTTTGAGTCGACCGACCTTGCAAGTCCGGTCGCAAGGTCGGTCCATTCCAGTAGGTTACAGACGGGAGAATTTTCTAGTCTGACCGAACTTGCAAGTCTGGTCGCAAGTCCGGTCGATTCCAGAAGCTTTCCCGTCTTTGTAAATCTGGGCTCGACCGACCTTGCAAGTCCGGTCCCAAGGTCGGTCCGCCCCAGTATTTGCATTTTAATTTCCGTTTTCAGTCCCTCTTTTTACCCATTACTTCCCCATTGTTCCTACACTTAATCCCTCATGTTTTAACACCAATTAAACCTCCTAATACACCTTAATTCATTCATTAACTCTTTACACATTTCTACACTCATTCACTCACATAATTTTCCAAGTTTCATACAACACTCACACTAGTTTCTTCTCTAGTTGCATTTTGCTACAGATTTTAACACTAACACTCTCCATCTACAACTCCCTCTTCTAATGTCATTTCTAACACTCCTAATGCATTTAGGATACATTATCTATCTCTCTCAACTACCCTCTATCTTCCTCAAACAAAATCTGTTACATACTCACCTTAGTCACCTAATTTCTAGTTCACTAAGTGTCTCATTCCTAGGTAAATTTTGCCATAACCTCCCCTATATTTTTACACTCTCACCACATATTCTAGTTCACATTTCAACACTTATTTCACCTGTGTCAATAGGCATCAATATACAAACCTTCATACACAATTTCCAAATGCTACACACTACTAAAAATTCCTGCACACTACTTCTCATTCCCAATCTGTTTTGACAAGTTTTAAAATGTCTTTTAAGGTTTCAAAATACTTATATTCTCTTACACATCACACTACTAATACACTACCATTTTACAATACCCATTTTCATTTTCTAAAAATCTGTTACATAGTCATTTACAAGCTATACAAAGATGAGTTTAATTACCTTGTTTTCTTCTTCTAGTTCCCTCCTCTTCTTGCTTCTTCCTTCCTCTCTTTCTCCACCGGTTCAACAACACAAATTCTCTACTCTACAACCCATATACATACACATTTCAGTACACTAAAAACTAACCCTAACTATTATTAAGTTTAGAATAGGTTTTAGGGTTTAGAATTTATTTTACCTTCCAAGGGTGTAGGAGCTGTTTGGGTTAGCTCAAGAACAATATTTCCTCTCCTCCAACAAAGCCAAAATCGGCTAGAACACAAGGGACCAAACAAGGGTTTAGTCAAATTTTCGTTTTGCCCACAAAGGCTAGAAAAAGGTGGAGTTTCAAGAAGATTTTTACCTCAAAACGACAAGGAGAAGGAGGTGATTCTAATGGTAGTCTTGAAGCTCCAAATGGGGTATACCCATGAAAACGAAAATGCTCTTTTCTGGATTTTGAAAAGAAAGGAGTGTTGCTCTCGAGGAGGGGAAGACAATGGTGTAATTTTTGGAATTTTTGGAAGAGGTTTGAGGGGTTTACAAGATGAGAGAAGTTAGTATTTTGTGAGTGGTTCTTCAAACCTCCATTGTTGTTCGGCTGGGGAAGAAGAAAAGAATAGAGAGGAGGAAGAGGGGGGAGTTCTACGTGAGTGAGGAGAATGAAATAGAGGAGAGAGAGTGGTAAAGTGAGTGGGGGTTTACTTTATGATTTTTGTTTGTTTGTAAATAAGAGAGTGTGAGTGAGTGTGGGAGAGAGGGGAAAAGGGGGCCGGCTGGCACTACACACACACACAATTTTTGCTTTTTATTTTAAAAGTGGACACATAAGTTTGGTCTATTTATATTTCTACCCCACAGCTTCCCGTTTTTGACAGTTTTTACTAATCTCTCGTTTTCTTGATTTTTATTGGTTCTAAAGCTTCACTAATATTTATTAATGATTATTTAGTTGACCAAAATTGTTACGAGTCTATTTGACCCGCTTAAAGACACGTTTTCCCGGTTACCTTGAAAAATGCGCTTTAAAGTTTGTTAGTGATTTTAATCCCTTTTAAGGATGCATTTTCTTCGGGATTTGTTCCCTCATGATTATTTATACTTAATTAAGCTTCTAAATTATTTATTAGCCTAATTAATCACTATTTTTAATTACGGGGTATTTCAATCTACCCCCCTTAAGAAACTTTGCCCTCAAAGTTGCTCAAGGTTAATGGTTTAGGTAATTCTACTCATTAGGCAACCAATCGCACTAATGTGTCTTACTACACCTATGAGGTGTTTACTTCCTTCCACATTGCAAACATACATACTTCAAGTATCATACTCAGTTCACATACACAATTCAACCTTTTCCATACATACCATTCCACAATCCACCATTACAATCCACAATACACATTACACAAACATCATCCATCATACATACACTACACATTACACATACATACACATACCAATTCACTTACACTACATGTGCCATACAAACATTTATTACAATACCTACACACTAAGCAATGCTTACCCCGAAGCAATGCAAAAGCAAAAGGGCTCTACCCCCCTTAAAAGGGGTACGACCCGTACCCGTATTGCTAAATACTAGACTCTCTAGTCTATGAACAGCTGTGGGTACTTAGCCTTCATGGCATCCTCCAATTCCCATGTCGCTTCTTCGACATTATGGTTTGACCATAGGACCTTCACCATTCGTATAGACTTATGACGAGTGTCTCTGGTCTTCCTATCCAGGATTCTCACTGGGGTTTCCACATATCTCATGTTTGGCTCAATGGATAAGTGCTCGGGCTCTAACACATGAGAAGGATCAGCAATATACTTCTTGAGTTGTGACACATGAAATACATCATGGACACGTCCCAAGTCCTCAGGTAGTGCTAACCTGTAGGCTACGGATCCAACTCTTTCGGTGATAGTGTACGGCCCTACAAACTTTGGGCTTAGCTTGCCCTTCTGACCAAAACGGAAGACACCCTTCATAGGTGAAACTCGCAAGAACACTTGGTCGCCCACGGCGAACTCAAGGTCGCGTCGTCTCACATCCGCATAGGATTTCTGTCTATTTTGGGCTGCCTTCATGTTAGCTCTAATCTGCTGCACTTCAGCTTGCACTTGCTCAAGATACTCCGGTCCTATTATGACCGCTTCACTTGACTCATCCCAACACAAGGGTGTACGGCAAGGTCTACCGTATAGAGCTTGGAAAGGCGACATCTTAATCGAGGCGTGATAACTATTATTATACGAGAACTCGATAAGATGAAGCTTATCTAACCAACTCCCCTGAAAGTCTAAGGCACATGCCCGAAGCATGTCCTCCAGTGTCTGGATGGTCCTTTCTGTCTGACCGTCGGTCTGAGGATGGAAGGTGGTACTCAACTTCAATTCTATACCCAGCGCTTCCCGTGTAGCTCTCCAGTATCTCGAAAGAAATCTGGTGTCGCGGTCAGATACTATAGTCTTTGGGACTCCGTGGTGTCTGATAATCTCCTTATCGAAAAGCTCAGCTAGCTTTACTACCTTCCAGGTGTCCTTCATCGGTATGAATCTGGCAACCTTGGTAAGGCGATCGACTACAACCCAGATCATGTTGAGTCCTCCCCTGGCAGGTGGGAGTCCTACCACAAAATCCATGGAGATATCATGAAATTTCCACTCCAGAACTGGCATAGATTGTACCATTCCGCCCGGTCTACGATGTTCGAATTTCACCTTTTGGCATGTTAGGCATCTCAATACAAACTCTGTCACATCTGATTTCATTCCAGACCACCAGAAGTACCTCTTCATGTCTTTGTTCATCTTGGAGGCTCCCGGATGGACTAACAATGCAGAACAGTGTGACTCTCGCAGGATGCGATCCCTTAGCTCAGCATTGCTTCGGGGGACGCATAGCCTGCCATTCAACCGAATTAAACCATCTTGATGTAGCTTGAAGTCATACTTCTTCTTCTCAAATGTACCATTCTCGATCTTGTGTCTGATTTCGGTTAGGTAAGGGTCGCTCAACTGAGCGTCTCGCACCTCGTCAACCAAGCTAGAAGAAGCGAGTAGCGAATGGAGCGAGTGTGCTCGATGGCTCAGGGCGTCGGCTACAATGTTTGCCTTCCCTTCCTTATACTGCAAGTTAATGTCATAGTCCGAAAGAAATTCCATCCATCTTCTCTGTCTCAAGTTCAATTCTTTCTGAGTGAATACATACTGTAAGCTCTTATGGTCGGAGTAGATGGTGATGCTTACCCCATAGAGATAGTGTCGCCATATCTTCAAGGCGAAGACAATGGCTCCTAACTCTAAGTCGTGAGTCGGGTAATTCTCCTCATGCTTTTCAGCTGGCGGGAGGCATAAGCAACAACCTTGCCATGCTGCATGAGTACGCATCCCATTCCTTTGCCTGATGCATCACAGTACACCTCAAATCCCTCTGTGCCCTCTGGAAGATTAAGGACGGGCGCTGAGGTCAATGAGTCTTTTAGTTTCTGAAATGATAACTCGCACTCGTGTGTCCATACAAACGGTGCATCTTTCTTCATCATTGTAGTCATGGGCTTAGCGACTTTCGAGAAGTCCCCTACAAATCTCCGGTAGTAACCGGCTAGACCAAGAAAGCTCCTAATGTCGGTAACAGTCTTGGGTCTAGGCCATGATCGTACAACTTCTATCTTAGAAGGGTCAACCGAGATACCTGCGCTCGAGATGACATGTCCAAGGAATGATACCTGATCAAGCCAGAACTCGCATTTGGAGAGCTTCGCATACAACTGGTTCTCGCGCAGTGTCTCAAGCACTTTCCTCAAGTGAGTTTCATGTTCCTCTGGTGACTTGGAGTATACAAGTATGTCGTCGATGAAGAAAACCACTGAAGTGTCCAACTGCTCACTGAATAATCGATTCATGAGGTCCATGAATTTAGCTGGTGCATTTGACAAACCGAATGGCATCACTGTGAATTCGTAGTGGCCATATCTGGTACGGAATGCCGTTTTCTCAATGTCTTGTTCTTTGATTGCAATCTGGTGATACCCAGAACGGAGGTCGATCTTGGAGAAGACTGAGGCTCCTTTCAACTGGTCGAATAGGTCGTCGATACGTGGTAGTGGGTATTTATTCTTGAATGTGACCGCATTCAACTCGCGGTATTCAATACAAAGTCAAAGGCTACTGTCCTTCTTCTTCACGAAGAGAACCGGTGCTCCCCAGGGTGATACGCTCGGGCGTATAAACCCTTTGTCTAGAAGGTCTCTTAGCTGCTCTTTTAGTTCGGTCATTTCTGCAGGTGCCATGCGGTACGGTGCCCTGGCAATGGGACCGGTACCTGGCAAAAGGTCAATTTCAAATTCCACTGCTCTCGGAGGTGGCATGCCGGGTAGCTCCTTAGGGAATACATCGGGATATTCGGATACAATAGGTACTTTATCACTGAACTCTGGATCTCGCTCCAGGTCTTGTACATAACATAGATACACCTCTTGGACCTTTCTGAGCTCCCGGTACATGGCCATGGCAGATATGAGTGTGGTCGAAGGCTCTCTCAGTCTCTGGCGGTAAGATACGGTAACCCCAGAAGGACTCTTGAGCAGCAAACAATGCTCGGCGTAGAGGATTCTACCCTTGTGCCGCTCCAACCAATTCATTCCAATGATTAAGTCGAATCCCAATCCATTGAATTCGATGAAGGAAATGGGAAACGCATCGTTTTTGATTTCAGTGGTGGCTGATTGATAATATTTGGTGCACTTTACTCGCTCCTTCGATGGGAGAGTAACCATGAAGTTCGGTAGCTCATCCGCATCTAGCTTCAACCTCTTCACGAAAGATGGTGATACGAAGGTGTGAGAGGCGCCGGAGTCGAATAACACATTGGCATCAATGCCATTTACTGGGAAGGTTCCCGTTAAGATAGTGCCGCTTCTGCCGGCTTGTGCTTCGGTGAGGATGCTCAGGTTACCTTCGGTACCGAGTCCACAACCTATTGGATTCACAATTGGATAAGTATTGATGGTGGACACAAGTGGAATTAAATCAACACTGCTCTTTATTGATAAACCAACCATCATACATGTCGTGCCTCTAATACACGTTACTAAAACATTACATGATACTATGAATTTAATACTTCCTAAAGGTAAGGTTCAGGCGTCCTGGTTTCATGTGTGTGGCATTGATTATTGCCGGCGGTGCCGTATTCAGCTTGATCTTGTTGATCCCGTGATACAGCATCCTAGAGTTTCCACCCATGATTAGGACATCTCCTGATCTCAATACCAGTTTCTGTGCGAGGTCCACACGCTTCTGCTCGCTATACAGGAATACGACGTCATCACCAATGGACCAAGACACTACGGGCACTCCTTGTTCAAGAGATCCCGCTGTCTCGTCCTTGTCTTGGTGTAACCCAAGTCGTCCTTCTTTCTCATAGAAGTTGACGATACAGAGATCCACTTCAAGTGCGGGGATCGGTTCAGGTTCACATTGTTGTGCTAGTTCCACTGCTTGCGTGACGAGTGTCTGGAACTCTGGTGGTATTGTCGGTGGCGTTGCTCCATCTTGTGTTCATGTCTCCTGGTATGTTTTGGTATAAGGATTCCAGTCCTTTCCCAAGCACATCATTTTTAGCTTCATCTTCGCTCCACCGGGGAATTCGGGTGTGTAAAATCCACCTTGACCCGTTCCTAGCTCGTTGCATCGTCGGATGATTGAGATTTGCGATTCGGGTGTCAGGTATCCCTTTAATAAGATCATACCTGGTCGGATGACCTGACACTGTTTGTTGGTGTAGTCGTGGTTGGTGATGTCGATCTTTTCTTGATCCAAGTTTACCGGTATCGGGTAACAGATACTAAAGCTTCCTATGGGTACAAATTTCGTCTACGGTGAGTACTAGTTTCAACTACTTCATTTCATGCTTAATACACACTTCAATTTATTTACTCATGCATTCATCCAAACAGTTACTCTACTACTTAGACATGCTATTTCAAGGATTAAAGGTTTAGATTATTACCTGGGCCGGACTTAGAACCGGACCCATCACGGTCTATGGCATGAAGGACAGGCTGCCTCTGAGGTGCACCCCGCGGAGGTCCCCGGGATCCTTGTCCCTGTGGTGCCTGCTGGGCTGGTGCATCACCAGATGCAACCTCCTTGCCTTCCCTCTGCCTGTAGCTTTGATAGTTCCCTTTTGGCTTTGCATTCTTTGGGCACTTGTTGGCCGTGTGTCCTGGTTTCTGGCAATTGTAGCATTTGATCTCCCTCCCATAACAGTCCTTACCAGGATGGTCTAGGTTGCACTTTCTGCACACATAGGTGCGGCCATCGGCGAAGGTTTTGGCGGTACCGGAGCTAGAACCTGAGGTTAGAGGGTTAGCACATGTGTGCGTGGATATACTAGATTTAGTACTTATACGAATACAGATTGGATTAGGAATTTACCCTTAGGTGGGTGTGATCTCAGTGGCTTTGCTGCCACCGGTGCAGAATAACCAAGCTGAAGAAGCTCAACTGGTTTGCCCTGCTCAGCATGGGCACTGCTCTCACCCTGGGATTTCTTTTGGGATTGCTGAAAGAAATTCCCTTTCTTTTTTTTCCAGCTCTTCCCCTGGTTCTGCTCCTCAGTACTGGTGTTTTTGTTGTTGGCCTTGCGCTTCAGCGCAGTCTCTTCATCCCTTAATTGGCAAGTGATTTCAACGCGAGAAGCCGCGTGATAACAATCCTGAAATCTCAGGTATTAGCCGGGATTCCCATTTAAGAAGGATAAGGAAAGATTCGAAGAATTCAAGGAATTTAAAGAATCGAATTGATACTAAGGGTTAACTGATATTTACCTGAAGGGAGGTAAATCTCGTGTAGCCCATACCGTACTGTAGGCGATGGCTCAGACCGCCATAGAAGCGATCGACCAACACCTGGCCGGTGTATCCTAGATCGGGAAGAAGACAGAGAATGGAGGTGAAGGTGCGGTAGTACTCGTCGATGGACATCTTGTCTGTCATCTTCAAGGCGTCCAGCTCTAGCCTTTTCTTTGTTTTAACATGCTCGGGGTAGTATTTGGAACGGGGGATAGCGGCAAAGGACTCCCAGTCAAAGGTGGGATCGCTGACATACTCGAGTTTGACTAGTTTCCTCCAATCCATAGCAGCATCCTTCAGATAGTAAGCCACCACTATCACTCGAACTCCAGCAGGAGCTTCGAGGGTCTCAAACGCCGTCTCCATCTCGGAGATGTAGGCTTCTAGTTTTGCAGGATCGCTCTCGCCTCTAAAGCAGGGAGGACGGAGATCTGTGATAGCTTTTACCCAGTTTACTTCTCTGGGTGGAGGGGGAGGGATTGGCCCCGCTTGTGTTTGTTGGTTCTGCTGGTTTTGTTGCATTGCTTGGATTACTTGTGGTAGCATCTGCGCTACCGTGGCAGCGATGATCTCAGCTATCGTCTGCGTGCCCGGTCCGTCATTGCCCCCTCCTCTAGGGCGACCTGGACCTCTTCCTGACATCTGAATATTTAACAGTTACATTAGGCTTGCAAGATATGACTCAAAGGTCTTGGAATTAAAGCAAGGTATCGTTCCTAAGAACGACAAGGGTATCCGTTGTTAACAACGGTAGTTCCTAGTTAGGTTTCTAAATATCCGTCTTAAGACGGTTGAAATCCTAACTCGGTAATCCCCTATGCTCGGTACTATGGACATCAGAGCGTAACTACGCTCTGATACCACTTTTTGTAACACCCCAACCGCTAATCCTATGCTTACCGTCTAATCGTCCTGTTAATCCTACGAGTTCGCAGCGGAAATATTACTACTTACTACGGCGGGTGGTACAACGCCGCTAACCGCCCATACGGCTAGCTAGGCTTACCTTACTTACAGTCACGATCGATGAACATGAATATACCGAGCTACTAAATTACTTACCAAATATATATGCCAAATACTTACATCCAGGATCACCGAGTATTTAAGTGTATTCAATTACATCATTTCTACGTTCCAAAAGAATGAGTTTCTAAGGCTACTCATCTATACCAATTTCCCACTCTGTCTATACCCAAAAAGGTGTACCCCATGGTACACCGGCTAATCAAAGTTACAGCCATGTACTACTTAGTACACCCATCACAATTCATCAATTACAATCCAAAAAAGATAAAGAAATAGAGCTAAGTCCTCAGCATCTTCATCCTTCACGAGTACCTGCGTGTAGTAAAAATGGTGCCCCAAGGGGCTCAGCAAACGCTGCGTATAAACTCCGCATATACCGCGTGCTAGCTAGGGCACGCCGACTATTTGACGTCCACTAAACATGCTGTTCATTTATTTCATACATACATGCTTTTCATACAACATGCTTTACAATTCAAGTAACAATACAGTAGCACACAACCTACTTACCTTCCCAAGGTTAGCCAAATTATGCATCCGGGTTAATCGGAATGCTTTTACTCTTTTATTCGTTACTTACTTTTCTTACTTACACATTTACTTACATTCCTTTACGTACTCATTCTTACTTACTTATTCATACTCAAGTTAAGTCGTCGGGACCTCCGGCCCTGGGGACTACTCCGTCCCACCTCCGGGATTTACTTGACTCACCAATCCGGGATGCTACCCACTTAAGGGATTTGGGCCGCGGACCAGTTTAAGAGTTAGGAATTGGAGCCAACCTCTCGTGACTCCGCATCCTCACGCGTGGCCGAAACTATATCGGACTTCTACTCATTCCAATTTAATTACCAATTTAAGTTAGAATGGTTAGCTTGTTAGGAATAAGTTAGAAGTCCAAACACAATAAATAACGGTCACAGTACGTTACAACATACATACACACATTCATTATCATCCAAACATTTCATGAATTATACAAACTAAATTTGAAGACAATATACAACCATATACAACACTACATATTCACAAGTAAACATGATAACTCCGATTCGTGCATTTATCTTATTTGGTGATCAATTAGCACACAACACACAAATCAGAGTAACCAAGATAGCATACGGGGCATGAGGAATCCATATCGTTCACCGTTGTACGTGTTTCCAAACGTCCTTCGGTGTCACAAATCAAGTCCTATTATATACATACAATTGAATGATTAATATACCTATCATCAACTTAACTCCTACTTACTATGTCCTTATACCTTTTACACTTACACTTTACTTACTTATTTTTCATTACTTAAGTTTTACTTTCTTACTTAACATTGGCATGCTTACATGCATGTACATATATATATATATATATGTAGGTATATACATATATATATTATTTAATTTAATTTTTTTTTGACCGGACCGGACTTGCGACCGACCTTGCAAGTCCGGTCCATTCCAGTAGCTCACATTACTGAATTTTTTCTGGCCGACCGAACTTGCAAGTCCGGTCGCAAGTTCGGTCCATTCCAGTAAGTTTTGGTTTCGAAATTCTGGAGTCGACCAACCTTGCATGTCCGGTCCCAAGGTCGGTCCATTCCAGTAAGTTTCGTTACAGGCGAATTTTAGCCCGACCGACCTTGCAAGTCCGGTCGCAAGGTCGGTCCATTCCAGTAGCTTACTCGACGGAAAATTTTTGAGTCGACCGACCTTGCAAGTCTGGTCGCAAGGTCGGTCCATTCCAGTAGCTTACTCGATGGAAAATTTTTGAGTCGACCGACCTTGCAAGTCCGGTTGCAAGGTCAGTCCATTCCAGTAGCTTACTCGATGGAAAATTTTTGAGTCAACCGACCTTGCAAGTCCGGTCGCAAGGTCGGTCCATTCGAGTAGGTTACAGACGGGAGAATTTTCTAGTCCGACCAAACTTGCAAGTCCAGTCGCAAGTCCGGTCAATTCCAGAAGCTTTCCCGTCTTTGTAAATCTGGGCTCGACCGACCTTGCAAGTCCGGTCCCAAGGTCGGTCCGCCCCAGTATTTGCATTTTAATTTCCGTTTTCAGTCCCTCTTTTTACCCATTACTTCCCCACTGTTCCTACACTTAATCCCACATGTTTTAACACCAATTAAACCTTCTAATACACCTTAATTCATTCATTAACTCTTTACACATTTCTACACTCATTCACTCACATAATTTTCCAAGTTTCATACAACACTCACACTAGTTTCTTCTCTAGTTGCATTTTGCTACAGATTTTAACACTAACACTCTCCATCTACAACTCCCTCTTCTAATGTCATTTCTAACACTCCTAATGCATTTAGGATACATTATCTATCTCTCTCAACTACCCTTTATCTTCCTCAAACAAAATCTGTTACATACCCACCTTAGTCACCTAATTTCTAGTTCACTAAGTGTCTCATTCCTAGGTAAATTTTGCCATAACCTCCCCTATATTTTTACACTCTCACCACATATTCTAGTTCACATTTCAACACTTATTTCACCTGCTTCAATAGACATCAATATACAAACCTTCATACACAATTTCCAAATGCTACACACTACTAAAAATTCCTGCACACTACTTCTCATTCCCAATCTGTTTTGACAAGTTTTAAAATGTCTTTTAAGGTTTCAAAATACTTATATTCTCTTACACATCACACTACTAATACACTACCATTTTACAATACCCATTTTCATTTTCTAAAAATCTGTTACATAGTCATTTACAAGCTATACAAAGATGAGTTTAATTACCTTGTTTTCTTCTTCTAGTTCCCTCCTCTTCTTGCTTCTTCCTTCCTCTCTTTCTCCACCGGTTCAACAACACAAATTCTCTACTCTACACCTATACTATGCACATTTCAGTACACTAAAAACTAACCCTAACTATTATTAAGTTTAGAATAGGTTTTAGGGTTTAGAATTTATTTTACCTTCAAAGGGTGTAGGAGCTGTTTGGGTTAGCTCAAGAACAATATTTCCTCTCCTCCAACAAAGCCAGAATCGGCTAGAACACAAGGGACCAAACAAGGGTTTAGTCAAATTTTCGTTTTGCCCACAAAGGCTAGAAAAAGGTCGAGTTTCAAGAAGATTTTTACCTCAAAACGACAAGGAGAAGGAGGTGATTCTAATGGTAGTCTTGAAGCTCCAAATGGGGTATACCCATGAAAACGAAAATGCTCTTTTCTGGATTTTGAAAAGAGAGGAGTGTTGCTCTTGAGGAGGGGAAGACAATGGTGTAATTTTTGGAAGAGGTTTGAGGGGTTTACAAGTTGAGAAAAGTTAGTATTTTGTGAGTGGTTCTTCAAACCTCCATTGTTGTTTGGCTGGGGAAGAAGAAAAGAATAGAGAGGAGGAAGAGGGGGGAGTTCTACATGAGTGAGGAGAATGAAATAGAGGAGAGAGAGTGGTAAAGTGAGTGGGGGTTTACTTTATGATTTTTGTTTGTTTGTAAATAAGAGAGTGTGAGTGAGTGTGGGAGAGAGGGGAAAAGGGGGCCGGCTGGCGCTACACACACACACACAATTTTTGCTTTTTATTTTAAAAGTGGACACATAAGTTTGGTCTATTTATATTTCTACCCCACAACTTCCCGTTTTTGACAGTTTTTACTAATCTCTCGTTTTCTTGATTTTTATTGGTTCTAAAGCTTCACTAATATTTATTAATGATTATTTAGTTGACCAAAATTGTTACGAGTCTATTTGACCCGCTTAAAGACACGTTTTCCCGGTTACCTCGAAAAACGCGCTTTAAAGTTCGTTAGTGATTTTAATCCATTTTAAGGATCCGTTTTCTTCGGGATTTGTTCCCTCATGATTATTTATACTTAGTTAAGCTTCTAAATTATTTATTAGCCTAATTAATAACTATTTTTAATTGCGGGGTATTTCAATACGTTTCTTACTGACACAGATAAAAAAAGAAAAAGGGAAATGCTGAAGTGGAGGAAAGAGAGTCACTCTACATTCCTTAGGTAAGGAACTCTTCTTACTGACACAAGGTGTAGGATCGGACGGCTGACTCAAACCAACTCAAGGTGTTAGTCTATGAGATTGTTTGACTTAATCGTGCTAAGTATGCGGAAGCACTGATGATGTGGAAACACTCAATCGAACTAATCGCGCGGAAGCAGTTACTCGAACTCGAAATGTGAAAAGACTCAAACAAGCTAATTTAGAGTGTACTCGAAAGATGGAAAGACTTAATCAAACTCAGCAGAATACACAATATAAGTTATTTTAATTTTTTGTAAAACAAAACAACTTACACTGCCCACTAAGTGGAAAGAATCTACTCAGTGGAACTCACTCACTCACCCTACACATTATCTTATCAGCTCTTTGATGAGTGTAGTGAGCCTATGAACACTCTAGATTGAGTCTATTGATAATTTACAAACTATATTAACTAAAAATGACAGAAAAACTCTTGTTCCTGGTGACTTTTCCCTAACATAGGAAGTATTGGGGCGGAAAAGCACAAATGCAACTGAGAATTCTATCTCTTTATATATCTAAGCCTCTGGAGCCGTTGAGGGAGTCTGTTTCCGAAATTTCTGCTTTCTGAACGTTGTAGTTACTTGTAGTTGCTTAAAAATCGGTCCTAACTTCTTTGTGAACGTTACTAAGCCTTGGCCCTTAATTTTCGGACAATTACCAAGCCATTGGATGACTTGGCAACGTTCAATGATGATTCTCACGTCTAATGCACCTGACTGACTCTGTCAGTTCCGAAATTTTAGGACCTCAATGTCCATATTGTTATATTTTCAGATAACACGTTACTCACTTGATTGAGCTTACTAAAGCCAATATTTACGGCCAAAGGGAGTAAACATTGCTCCTTAATTTTCGCAGCTGATTGACGGACTCTCTGGAACTATCAGAAAGTCAAGGCTTCGAATTTTACTCACATTTGCATGAATTTCGGTCCAAGGCTGATGGTTGATGACCGTTGTGGTTTAGTGAACGTTGCTCTTGAAATTTCTCAACTAATGGATGAACCCACATGGATGGATTTACTCGATCTTTCAGTAAAGACGAAGACTCGTTCGACTAAGGACTCACTCAATCTTTCAGCAGGGACGGACACTTCTCTTGTTGATTGACTTGTTCGATTGTTGGGCTATCTCAGCAACACCTTCATACTCCAACACAAGGGCATCCACAATAAGAAAAGTGGATTAATTTCACCCACTAACAAATATTATTTTATTACATCGTCTTACAATCTCTCTTTTGTTTACATAGGTTCTCTAAAATGATAGTTAATTAACTAAGGGCATCCACAATGGTAGAGAGTTTCTTAACTTATTTCTAAGTGACATGTCAACAAAATATATTATTTAATTGTATAAGAAACTCTCATCTCTACGATGGTAAAGTTTCTTAACATTTTACCTCCCCCCTTCTGTAATTTTTACTTTTGCATTCTATTAGGAGTTTTTAGTTTTTTTTTATTAATGTTGTAGTGTTATAGGCAATAGCGATGCTTTACAGAGGAAGAATAAGGGTGAAATCCACACCACTACAAAAACATTTTTATTTTTTAGGGTAGAATCCACACCATTGTGGATGCCCTAAGAACCCATCTCACATTTTCTCTCCTCCACCTCCACCTCATTATTTTCTTTTTTCTTTTTTACCACTATGAGTGGAATCCACACCATTGTGGATGCCCTTAGGGAGAGAGTGTGAGGAGAGCAAATATAATAATATCTAAAAAACTTTCTTAGTTTCTACCATTGTGGTTGCTCTTAAAGGACTTCTTCTTGCTATTGTATGTTAGGATCGAAAAAGACAAAAATAGTACAAATGTTTAATGGGGACAGAAACATCCGGTCAATAATGTGACGACACGGAATCTCAGTTTTCACTAGGAGTTTTTGGCGATGGTTGATAAGTTATGGACCACAAGATAATTTAGTATCTTACAATCATCAAAGATTGAATTAACTATCCCGACAATTACCTTTTTCTGTAGTCATTGACAAAAAAAAATTCACGTGCTTTATCGTCCAAATTAGTATGGAGACCTATACGGCTTAAAGGCTATATATAGATGCATATAAGCACATGAATGGAGTGTTGTATTAGAAAATTAACTAGCTTATTGAAAATATCGTCATCTGCCTTCTTAAAGTACATGAGTATCACCTTTTAAATATTCCCAGTCAATATCCTATCTTTCAGAGGACATAGACTAACACAAACATATTGTAAATTGCCTTTCATAGTTTGGTTCAATGAATTACTACGTAAGTACAAATTAAAAGGAAACAGCGTTGCAACCGATCTTATCATATTTTCCTCATTCTAAGGACTAATTTTGGAGCACGATTCCAACCTCAAATTAATACACCAACTCCAAAAAAAATGAGCAGCCTTACAAGTATATTGAATAGTTAGACCGCAACTGAAAAAAAATCTATATCAATGCTTGTACAACAAAACGGAAGACCCCAATCTTTTTTTTTAGCAAGGAAGGCCTCGAGCATCTTTAAATGTCCTAGACTCATATTATTATCTACAATCATGTGCTGGTAAGTTCCCCGCACTCAGGGGTATGAATCATAGTAGTACTTTTTTTTTATAACGTTGAGATCATATATTATAACACATAACAAGCACAAGGGAAATACCCTCATGTCACGCTAGATCCAAATCTAGCTTACAAGCCATACTAATATTCGGGGGAACATGTTCCCCCAACCACACCCGATTACTCTCAAAAAGAGGATTTCCCAAATTACAGATAATCTTAGTCAGATAATTATCATACAAAGGAGAATCACTTCTAATAATGCTAGCGAAATTAGAAAGTAATCCTCTCACCCTCACAATATCATCCCAACTGGCACTGGGTCTTCTGATATCACCCAAATTGAGGATGTCCTCGAAATATTGATCAACTGATTCAATGCAAATGCTATGGCTACCCACAGAGATAGCAAGTTCCATGGCAATTCTTTTTGCTTTGATATCAGCATACTGCACATTACTGGTGCTGAAAATTCTTCGATTGAAAACTACAATAGGCGACCCGCGATCGTCTCGAATGAGACCAGCTGTGATCCGGTCCCCATAACGATTAACAAGCATACTCGTACAAATGCTATGATAACCCGACAGAGGAGGATGCCAAATCCTAGGAGAAGAGAGATGAGAGGAGACCTTCATCACCGAGAGGTAGGCTTCAGTAAAGGAGTTATTTACCTCGACTTCTTTCCACCAAGAAAGCTCTGGATTATGCTTGACTTTGTTCCTCGATGCATATATAATCCAAAGCTTGTTAGCTATATGAGATAGCTTCTTCACACTCCACACCTCAGACATCCGAAAAAACCAATCCAACATACCATCCACATTATTAGGAATTTCATTCACATCCACCAAGCCCCTCCATATGTATCTCTAACAGCACAACAATAAAAGAAACAATGAGCCAAGTCATCCTTAGCCCCACAGAAGAAACACTTGGAATCACCCCCAATCCGTCTAGCCAGGTTGTCCTGACAAGGGATAATATTACCCAAAAACTTCCAGAGATTAAGTTTAGCTCTAGGGCAGCAAATAAAACTGGTAAGCTTCTTTCCAATCCTACCAATGGAGAGGGGAGGATTTGAGGAGCTTTCCACTCCAGATTCCTTTTCCAGAAAGAGGTAAGCAGATTTGACGGAGAACTTGTTATCTTTGGATAAACCCCAAGTCCACTGGTTCGAACTATCCAAGTCATGAGAAGTAGGAGACAGAGGCCCATCCCCCACAGAAGATAGAGGCCGAGATCCTTCTCTGAGCAAACCCAAGACCGAAGAGATGGACTTCCAGATGGGGCTACCTTTATTTGAGGGGTAGCACTCACTAATATTGTGATCAGGGTAATAAAGCTGTTTCATAACTTGGGCTACTAAAGACCTCGGGCAAGAGAGTAATCTCCAAAGCTGTTTAACCAAAAGAGCTTTGTTGAAGTTTTCCACTTCTCTGCAACCAAGTCCTCCTTGGTCCGCAATGTCACAAACCTTAGACCATTTAGTCCAGTGGAGAGCTCTTTTATCGACTTTCCCACTCCACCAGAAGGAGGAGAAAGCTGAATTGAGTTTTGCAATAATACCCTTGAGAAGAGCAAATAGGGACATGGTGTAGTTGGGAATAGACTGGAGTACACTAGACACCGTGACGGATCTAGTTTCTTGAGCCATAGGTTTTGTCCAACTGAGGACCCTTTTGTGAACTGATTCGATAAGATAGGTAAAGAGATCATGTTTTCTCCTACCTATCTTGTGGGGAAGGCCCAGGTATTTGGAGAAGCACGGAACCTCTTGAACATTCAGAAGGCTGGAGAGATTATCTTTAATGGGGAGAGATAGTCTTTTGCTAAACACCAATTCAGATTTGAGATGGTTGATTTTGTGGCCGGAGGCTAGAAGCAGTTTTGAGAGAATATGATTCAGGCGGGTAATATTAGTGGGATTGGCTTTACCAAAAAGGAGAAGATCATCAGCAAAAGCTAGGTGGGATATAGACGGGCAGAGGGGAGAGAGCTTGATCCCATGGAAATCACCATTAATATCAGACTTATTAAGCAAACTAGACAAAGCTTCCTGAGCCAAAATAAATAGGAAGGGAGAAAGGGGGTCTTCTTGTCTAATGCCCCTAGACTGGTTGAAAAAGTTACCTGGCTTGCCGTTGATGAGGATAGCACATCTGAAGATCGGACACAATTCATAACTGGAGTAACCCAATGAGAAGGGAAGCCCATGGAAAGCAAAACATCTTGGAGGAAGCTCCACTCTAATCTATCGTAGGCCTTGCTAAAGTCCAACTTGAGAGCAAAGAAACCATTTTTAACGGTTTGGTTCTTCTCTAGAAAATGTTGGAGCTCGCCTGATAGGATGATATTGTCAGTAATAAGCCTTCCTTTCACAAACCTTGATTGGTTGTGAGAGATGAGATGCGGAAGAATATGTTGAACCCTATTAGCCAAGGTCTTGGAAGCAATCTTATACGCGAAATTACAGAGAGCAATCGGTCTGAATTTATCAATCTCCGTAGCCCCAGCCATCTTAGGGATACGAGTGATAAAATAGTCATTCAAGGAATCAGGGAGAGACTGGCCTCTAAGAATAGGCATGACTGCATCAATAATTTGATTCCCGATGATATGCCAAAAGGTGGTATAGAATTTACCGTTGAAGCCATCCGGCCTGGGAGCTTTGTTGGCTCCTAATTGTTTCACAACGGAAATGATTTCCTCTCTGGTATAAGGCTTGCTCAATTCGGAAATAAAGCTATCTTTTAGCCGACCCTCCACCGCACCCAAAAGGTCCCCATCCACCTGGGGTTGGGAAGAAGAGAAGAGGTTTTTGAAATACTCTCTAGCAATGGATTCTATACTCTGCCAAGAATATTGCATATGTTCCCAGAATCCATGAGACCAAAGATCTATTTGGATCTTTTAATAGAGGAAGCCCTAGCATGGAAATAACCCGTATTCTTATCTCCTTCCTTAATCCACTTATCTCTGGATCGTTGCTTCCACCATATTTCCTCCCGGAAAGAAAGTAACTCGATTTCCAGAAGGAGCCTCTTTCTAATATTGATAGCTCCCATAGAGCTATCACTAATAGAGATATTACCTAACTCCTTCTTCTTATTTTTAATCTTCCATTTAATCTTAGATATAGACCACCCCTTCCATTCACTTAGCTTCCGAGCACATAAATCCAGAGAAGTAGTAATGTTAGAGTAATTATTACTCCAGACATCCGAAACTATCTCACCACACTTGGGCTCCAAACACCAACCGTTCTCAAATCTGAAGATTTTTGCCGAAACTTTATGGTTACCAAAGAACCTGATGAATAGAGGACATTGGTCTGAGGCTTCACGAGGTAAGTGTTCCACAGAAATATCGGGGAAGGCCTAAAGCCCAGCATAGGAGCAGAACACTCTATCCAATCTACTATGGGAATGGAAATCCCCCTCCTGACTGTTGGTGTAGGTAGAACTCTCTCCAAAAAAGCCAATGTCGTGAAGATCAAACTCAAGGATGGCATCTCTAAACGGAGCCATGTGAATTTCTTGCCTGATTTTACCCCCGATCTTCTCAGAGGCATGAAGAATCTGATTGAAATCACCAGCTATCACCCAGGGCAAGGAAACCTGCTTACTAAGAATTCGGAGAAACTTCCAGGACAAGTGTTTAAGAGACCAATTAGACCATCCGTAAAATCCGGTGAACACAAAATGGAGATCACCCGGAAGAGTCAAAATGGCTGACATATGATGTCTGGATTGAGAGATCATCGCACATCCTAGAAGACTTTTCCACATAAGGCACAAGCCACCACTCCTTCCTCTTCTTGAAACCGCAAGCCCTTTGTACAGAGGAAGGTTCCCAAAGAAGAGCTCCATGTCTAAATCAGAGTTATGAGTCTCACTAAGGAATATAATATCAGGTTTGAGTTTTAGAATCAAACTCTTAACCCAATAGACAGCCTTGGACTTTCCTAATCCTCTGCAATTGAGTGTTAAACAACTCATCAGAAAGAAGACAACAATAACAAGCCCCGAGGGTTGAAGCAAACCAAGCCAAGCAAACAGACAGAAACCTCCCAGACCAATCCCCTGCCCGACAAGTCAATCCCAGACACCTGAACTTAGAGGAGAAATTCACACACAACAACTCCCCGCTTGAACACTAGCCAACCAGAGAAGTCTAGCCAAAAACCATTCGAACCCGACAGAGAGCATTCATCAAATCGCCTACCAAGGCCGATCGATCAAAAACAACAAAACCCCGAGGAGACAAGGTTCCACGCAGAAGCAACTCCAATCAGAAAGGGACCTGAAGCCCAACCAGCAAGGGAGAGCCACAACACCAGCTCAAAGGAGAACCAACAAAGACTGCACGCCACCACTCCCGAACAGCCGATCCCTCTGAGAGAAGACCACCACAGCACAACCGAATACCGGAATCAAAGTCACAGAGCGAGAACGACAGTAGGACACCGCCCTTTGACCACTGCCGGGAAAGAAGAGCAACACAGTGGCTCAACACTAGAGAGAAATCAACCCAAAACAGAAGGAAGAACAACTACTTCGCACCCACTGTTAGAACTGGAACCCCAATTGAAGATGTGTTGGGGTAAAACCTAACGGCAAGTGTACCGGTCAATTCTAGCAAGTTTTAATAGAGAGTAATCCCTAAGTATCGAACCAGAGGAGGCGATGTGTCTAGTTTAATCTTTACTAACCGAAACAAAACAAAACAGGAAATTGGGGTTTGATTTGATGACAATAAAAGACTGCAAATAGAATGTGAAACAATAACAAGCAGGAAAAATAAATATTGTGAAACTGATCTGGAGAAGAGATCCCGGTTTACTACTGCACCCTAAATCTGTAATTCCTATCCCTAAGTGATTTCCAAGGCAATTCTGAGTAAAACCCTAGAACAAAGATAATTTACCTCCGGTCTCCCGCTTAGCAAATACTAGTTAATAAAGACCGAATTCTAACTCTCGTTACGAACCCACTGTTTACTAACCGCCTTAAGAACAATCTAGTTTATTAGTCAATTAGCTATTTAGAGGAATTGCCGTCTCTAAACTAACCGGTTATTTTCCTGTAATCGATTGAAAGCCGCAGTCGTCACATATAAGCTAACAAAATACTAATCTTTATAATTGGCCAAATTATAACGATTAAAGAAATTAAGCAAGGAAAATAACTTTACTCAATCGAACTGTATTAAATCACAAAGGAACAGGAATAGTCAATTTAGGGATACATAGCAAACCGAAATCTAAAGGAACTACTCAGTCATTGACATGTTTACAATAAGCTCAAAAGTAATAGAGAACAAGAAGAAACTCTGTTCAGTCTCCGTGGTGAACTCCTTTCTGTGCTCTGCTCCAAACTCCAAACTCCAAACCAGACTCAAACTCTCAAACTAATTCTCTCTGTATCGTGACTATTTTGTGTGCTCCAGAAGTATATCTCACGTTGGCTAGCCTCCTCCTTTTATAACCACAAGAATCTATCTTTTAACTTATCTCTAATCTAACCTAATCTAAAACGACGGTCAACAGAAGTTAAAAGAAAGATATTAATTCCGTTACACGACGAAACAAAACTCCGCGCATCGCTAGTAATGGTCCGGGTTTCAAACTCCTCCTCAAACCCGGACCAAGTCTGAATTTAGGCAGAAAGTTTCTCGCTTGGAATGGTCCGGGTTTCAAACCCAGCTGCAAACCCGGACCAAGTCTGAAATTAGGCAGAATGTTCTGCGACGGGGTGGTCCGGGTTTATAAACCTAGCTGCAAACCCGGACCCTCTATAAAGTACAACAGTGGTGAATGAAAATCTGTATTTGACTCTGGTTTGACTTCCCAAACTGCTCTAACCTCTAAAATCTTCATTTAAGCACTTTGTTGAGTAATTTATCCTGAAAATATATGAAATCAATCATTGGAGACAAATATAACAATGAAGAGTAATTAAAGCATAAAAGAGGAAAGTTAATGTCATAATGTAGAAAATTAAGCATGAATTAGTCTAGTAAACTTAGACAAATTCCTGACTTATCAACTTCCTCACACTTAATCTTTGCTTGCCCTCAAGCAAATAAAAACAGACTAAAATCTTACAGAAGGGAGCCGTCAGTTTAGAACTGTGCACAAGGAGATCTAATAATGAAAAGCAGTCCTACAGAACAATGGTCCACACATGCAGGTTTTCATAAACAGTGAATTGAGAAGTATTTTGCAAGAGCTTAAGGCACATAGTAAAACCACTGACTCCAATTTCACTTAGGGACTACTTTCCAATTAACTTTCTACAATCCATGGACGACAAGGGGCGAGAAGTAATATCTTATTCCATATTACCTTTCATCACCACGTACTCATAATCAAGAAAGACTTTGCACTTTGCATTTGAAACTAATAAATTTCTTCAACTTTCTAAACAAGCATTAACTTTCTCTTTTATATCCCTCAGACTTTTCTCTCCATTCGTGTAGCGGTGTTGGGTCTTCTATCCCAGATCAGATGATCTTAGGTAGATGGGTGATAAGGCACCCCGGGGACTTAATTACCAAATGGACGAGGCCTGTTTCCTGGGTTAAAAGTTTGATTAGAGGAGTACCTTGCCTTTGTCCTTCCTTCCTTTCATTCACTAATCATTCCCAAAGTCCCCAAGTGAAATCAAAATCAAATAGTTGCACTAATAAGCTTAAATTTTTAGTGAAGAAATAGACAAGTATTAATCAAAACTGTACATACAAGCAGTGCAACCAGAATTCCTACAACTGTTCTCCAGCTTCGATCTCATAAGAACTAGTGCTACTCGTGCGATGTTCCAAACCAACTTATCCAACCACTGAATAAGACTCAGGTATGTTATGCAACCAAAAATTTTATTGAGGGCCAACAAAAACATTGTGAAAATAGAATGATAGTCTGAAAAGGAAATTGGTCAAAATTAGCACATTCGAATGTAACTGAGCATGAATATGAGCATGTGTAATTCCCCTTCCTCACACTTAAAACTTAGCAATGCCCTCATTGCTTCATGAAAATGATTAGGATGGAAGGAAAACAACAATTTCCAGAAAACAACGTTTGAAAAATAAAAGAAGTTAGAAAATCACGCCCCTGGGGTATGGTGAGGACAACGTCCTCACACTTATGTAAAACAGCGGGGTGTTGAATTCTGCAGAAATTTCGACAGAGCTTCCTTTGAAGTTCCTCAATACCTCACACGCATCAAAAAGCAGACCTGTAGCGCAGAAAATATAACCAAAGCCAACACGAACTTGCAGAAAAACAGTAAGTGTATGAGTGTTACATCACAGTGAAGCGACAGTCGGAATGAAATAAGTAGTAGTCGAATCCAAAGCAGGAAAGAAATACAACCAAAGAGGAACATATCTCAGAAGCAAACACATCAAAAGATCTGAAAAGATAGAGAACGAAACAACCCAAACTCCAAAATCCTAGGAAGGTGGTGGAAGCTGTGACTGTGACCCATGCTGAAGATGCCATGCCTCCATACGGGCGAAGCGTGTATCGTACTCAGCCATCCGCGCATCCTGGCGAACCTCAGCAGCGTGGCGACGCGCCTCCAAAGATGTCAGGCGAACTCCATAGTTCTGAACCTGAGTAGACAGATCGTCAAGGCGCGAGCCAAACTCATCAAAGCGAGCAGTACACACCCCCTGCCAATCTCGAAACTCTGTCATCAGCTCCTCAAAATCCTGCGTCGGCGCTACAGCAGGTCCACCATCTCCCCGAATCTGTGAAGGCCCGGCCCCATCAGCACCAGCAGCTTGGGCAGCTCTCTCACCCGGTCGGGCACGACGACGCTTTACCCACCCGTCTCCTATCTTCTCCCACTGAAAACGATGCATCGCTGTCATGTCCAGAGGAGAAGCTGAATGCTGAGGCCGCTCATCACTGAAATCCACCCTCTCCTTCTCAAAGAGATACTGCAGAAAATGTGGGAAAGCAAGAGAAGCGGTGCTGTCCACATCCATGATACGTAAAATATGATTAATAACAGCAGCAGAGAAAATAATAGGACAGGCGCCGCGAGAGAACTCATCATCCAGCAGATGTCGCAGAAAGAAACAATCCACAGCGTTCAAGTCAGCACACTCTCTCGGGCGGACATTATGCATAATAACGGCCAGAATCAACCGCTCAATCGGAGTCTGCAGTTTGTCCCCTGTCACGACCTGCTTATCCCTTGAGGACCGTCTTTGACGGTTCTGCACCTCTGGGTCATTCACCACCAGCCTCAGATAGTGTTCCTTTGCCCGTTTCTTATCATTTTCATAATTTTTCCTACGTTCCCTAAGCACATTATTATCAAAAACATCTTGCACTCCAAAGTACTCATCAATCACCTCATGATTAATCTCAATGTACCTCCCCTTTATCACCGCGCTTATTATATCGCGCTCATCCTCCTTCTCAGCATTAGCATAGAACAACTTAACCAATCTTGGGTAATAACACCCCCCACCAAGATTCAACAATCCTCCCCAACCCTTAGCAGCAAACACAGTTTGTAAATCAAATTCATTAATTAACTCCTCAGACACTGACCTCTCCGGAATAATTTTCCGGTCCTTGACATTGTACCAATCAAAAGCAGCCTCGCTGATGAAATCGGCACGCACGGACTCGCGGTATTGGACTGGAAGTGTCGGAGCAGGCGGAGCAGGTGCGGCCGAAGTCGAAGCTGCAGCAGCGGTGGAACGGCGAGTGCGCTTCGGAGCCATACCGATTGGAGCAGGCGAGGAAAGTGGTGATGATGCGGGTCAAAGATGGCCGAATGGGAGAGTAGCGGTTCGAGGCGAGGAAAGTGGTGGCGCGGGTCGGGACTGGCGAGGGAGGTGGTGAGGGCGGGGCGTCGGGAAGAGCGAGAAAAGGGGAGCAGCGGGGCGGTGTAGTGGAGGTGAGGTCGGGGTGAGATGCAATGGAGGAGGGAGATTGGGGCTGGGTCGGGAGAGTGGAAGCGGCGCGAGGTAGGGGATGGAGATGGTGACGGTGGCGAAGTGGAGTAGTGGTGGGGAAGGAGTCGGGACGGAGACGGGTGAGGCACTGGCGGGGGTGGTGGCGATTTGGAGGAGGTGATGGCGTGTAACAATGGGGATGAGGTCGGGGCGGCGAGGTCTGGAATGGGGCGCGAGGTAGAAGAAGGAAGCAAATGAGGGATTTAGGTCGCGCGCCCCGCTTTTGTTCTGCTGAAGACTGGGTCCGGGTTTCAAACCCGTATGCAAACCCGGACCATATGAAATTTTAGTCAGAAGCTGCACCGCATATGCGGTCCGGGTTCCAAACCCTGCCTCAAACCCGGATGGCTTCAAAAATATGCCAGTGAGTAATGCGCCTGTGTGGTCCGGGTTTCAAACCTGTCTTCAAACCCGGACGTCCTGAAAATGTGGACAGAAGTTGAGCCGCATATGTGGTCCGGGTTTCAAACTCCTCCTCAAACCCGGACAGCATCAAAAACATGCCAGTAGCCTCGCCCAGTTATAGGTCCGGGTTTGTAAACCCAGCTCCAAACCCGGACAGTCCTTAAAAGTGGTCAGAAACTCACATAGATGATAGATGCACCTCCAAACTCCTGAATTCACCTTTAAAACCATGGAAAACTAAACAAAACATGTCTAACACGCACGTTAGCCCCAAAAATAAAGAATAAAAAACAATTAAACTACGAGAAAGAAATTAAAACGGAAAGAATAAAACTCACAAAACTGGGTTGTCTCAGCCAGCCCGTCTTTTCGGTCTTTGGCTAGACCATGCATTGGGATAATCAGTATGGGGGCTCAAAGACCGTGATCACCGAATGGACTTCACGATATCACCACTGAGATAATGCTTCAGCTGAGACCCGTTGACTTTGAATGGTTCCCCTTCTGTATTGACTAATTCGATAGCTCCATAGGGCGAGACATTCATCACTGTAAACGGTCCAGACCAACGAGACTTCAATTTTCCAGGAAATAATTTCAGTCGGGAGTTGAAAAGAAGAACCTTATCCCCAACGTGAAACTCACGCTTGACCAATAACTTATCATGCCACCTCTTCGTTTTCTCCTTATAAATCTTGGCGTTCTCATAAGCTTCCTCTCTAAAATCCTCGAGATCACATAGCTGTAACTTACGCTTCTCACCGGCCTTTTTCAGATCAAAATTCAGTGCCTTGAGTGCCCAAAAAGATTTGTGCTCCAGCTCCACAGGTAAGTGGCACGCCTTACCAAAAACCAACTTGTACGGGGACATACCGAGAGGTGTTTTAAATGCAGTGCGGTATGCCCACAAGGCGTCATCCAACTTAAGGGACCAATCTCGCCTCGAAGATGTGACTGATTTCTGGAGGATCCACTTAATTTCTCTGTTGGTGATCTCGGCTTGCCCGTTCGTCTGTGGATGATACGGTAAAGACACCTTATGTCGCACACCGTATTTTTGTAGAAGAGCCTCAAACTGCTTGTTGCAGAAGTGCGTACCCCCGTCACTGATGATCGCTCGTGGAACACCGAACCGAGTAAAGATATTCCTCTTAAGAAACTTGAGCACCACTCTTGCATCATTGGTTGGCGCTGCTATCGCTTCAGCCCACTTGGTAACGTAGTCCACAGCCACCAGGATGTAAAGGTTACCTTGAGAAGATGGGAACGGTCCCATGAAATCAATACCCCATAGGTCGAACGGCTCAACCTCCAGGATCGAATTCAAAGGCATCTCATGACGTCTGGATAAGTTCCCCTGCCTCTGGCACTGGTCACAAGTGGAAACAAATTGATAACAGTCCTTGTTCAAACTCTTCCAAAAGAAGCCAGCCTCCAAAACTTTTGCGGCTGTCCTAGCCGGTCCAAAATGACCTCCTGCTTCTCTAGAATGGCAATGTGTCAGGATGTCTCTAGCTTCATCCTCAGCTACACAACGACGTATCATACCATCCGCGCAGACCTTGAACAGAAACGGGTCGTCCCAAAGGTAGTGCTTGACTGTGGAGAAGAACTTCTTCTTCTGCTGATACGATAGCTCTGGAGGAATGATACCCTTGGCTAGGTAATTTGCAATATCAGCGTACCAAGGGTCCGTCGAATGGCCGATCATGAAGACATACTCATCAGGAAAATACTCATTGATTGGTCTGCCATCGTCAGGAACTTCCATACGGGATAAGTGATCCGCCACTCCATTCTGCGCTCCCGGTTTATCTCGAATCTCAATGTCAAATTCCTGCAAAAGCAAAATCCATCGGATCAAACGAGGTTTAGCATCAATCTTTCCAAAGAGATACCTGAGGGCAGAATGGTCGGTATGCACGATGACTTTGCTGCCAATGATGTACGGTCGAAACTTATCACAAGCAAAGATGATCGCCAACAACTCCTTCTCCGTCGTGGCATAGTTCTTCTGCGCCTCATTCATAGTCTTACTTGCATAGTAGACTATCCTTGTGAGCCTCGATTTTGAACCCTATCCTATGTTGATTAAAGTTGATTAGGATCTAACCGGGTTTTAGGTCCACTTATAACCTAAGATTAATAACTATGTCATATAACAAAAATTATTAAAACCTAAGCTAGCTCACTGGAACCTATTAAGAGTCGCCACCTAATTTTAACCTAGATCAAATTAGGAAAGGGAGTTCGGGTTCGGGGGCTTGATATTCGACTTAATTAGGGTTCAATTACTTTCATTACCCCTAGAAGTCGTTTTTCCTCTACTTAGTTTAATTACAGCTTATTACGAGTCGCTTTAACCTAAGTGCGCAAGCTTCTTTTTTTGTGTTTTTTAGCATTTTTTGACAGAAAAATAAAGTGAAATTGAAAGCTACCTAAACTAGGGTTCCGGAGGCAGAATTAGGTCAAATTTGCTCACGTCCGTAGCCACGGACCCCATGTCCGAGACCACGGACCCCAGTTAACCTAAACTATACAGAAGAGTCGAAAATAAAGAAAAACAAAAATTTGCAGGGTCCGGGCCTCGGACAGGCTGTCCGAGGGCCCGGACATTATCAGGAAAAACCTAAATTTTGAATTTTTTAAATCCTGCCGCCGTCCGTGGGCGTCCGGCTTTCGGACAGGGCGTCCGGGACCCCGGACATAGCGTCCGTGGGTGCGGACACCCTCGGACGGCGGCGTTGAGGCTGTTCCCGAAGGGTTTTTGGCTCAAATTTTATGGGTGCGTAGCCTGAAAGATTCTAAACACGTTAGTGATTGAAAGTTTACAATTTGAATTCGAATTAAACACGAAACTTAGCAAAAGTTATTGGGCAGAAGCGAAAACAAACGCTAATTCAGAAGCGATAAAAAGTCAATTCGACTCCATATTTTAACACAGAGTAGTTAAAGTTGAACAAAGTCAGAAAAACAAGGCTTCAACCTGTTTTACCTTCGGATCTAATGAGACTCTTCACAACGGGGATCTTTTGATGCTCGTTGATGCCGGTTTTGGATTGACTTCGAATTGTGCTTCTGACTCCTCCTTCTTTATGCTGTTAAGGACGTTTCTCTTCTGTTTTTGTGGTGGTTTTGCGTGTTTTTGGTGCTTGGAAGTTCAATAGGAGAAGGAAGGATGAGTTTTTGGTGATTTCGGAGTGATTTCTGCAGTGTTTCGGTATTGGGAGTGTTGAAAACGGGGAGGCAAGTAGACGGCTGTGTCTTCTGACTGTGGGGATCATCTACCTTGCCCTAGGTCGTTTTTTGGAAGGCCTTTTATAGAAAGAGCATGGCCAAGTTGATAGAACAGAATTTTTATCTAAAACCTTGATTTTGTGCTCTAAGAGAATCTGATTTTTTAAAATATGTTACAAGCCGATAAAAATTATGAAAATTTAACTGAAGGTAAAGAATGATTTTTAGGAATTTTGAGAGTTGGAATCGGGTTTTTTGATAAATAACCGATTAGATAAAAATCTCACAATCTGGAATCTCCCAAAATTCATAACTTATATTGGAAAGTCGAAATTACGAAATTCCAACGGCATTAGTCTCTAATAATCATCCTCTACCCTGTGTTAAAGTTTCATGACATTTTGTTTTGATTTCGGTATTTTCCAGAGGAGAGAGAAAATTGCAAAAATGATTGAATTTCTCTTTTAAATTTTGGGATAAGGTTCCAAATAAAATAAATTCAGGTTTATGACTGTGTGTAGTCATGCTAACCATGTGACAATTTTATTTTAATTTTGAAAACCCTTTTATTTCTATTTTGAGGTTATTTCATGTGTTAATTATTAAAGAAACTAGCTTATTAAAAGCTTAATTTCCAGAATAAATATTATCAGAAAATCATGAAATACCTTTCATAATGACTATGATATTTGGAAGTGTTTGGAGATAATGAACAAGTCATATGAAAATAGAAAATCCCGAGAATGTCCTTGGAAAATCCTGCATCGGTGCATTTTGACCATTTTGCCCTTCGTAACACGTATGCCTTAGAGACTACTCCGAGGGGGTTGGAATTTTGGGTATAACAGATTGCCCCCCGTCAACTAGACTTTGTAATGGAAATGAAAAGGCTAGTTGATGCTTGAGTGATACCCCAAAATTTTGGATCTTAAAAGACCCCTCGTGCAATTGAAATCCAACAAGTTGTGTCGAGCTGTTCTAAGGCGCTGACTACCTATGAGTAAAGTGGAAGGATGTCGAGCGATTCTAAGGTGTCGGCCACCTAAGGTAAAAATGAAGTAATGTCAGACTATTCTAAGGCGCCGACTACCTATAAGGATGATATGATGTCAAGCTATTCTAAGGCGTTGACTACCTATAACGAATGAGATGATGTCAAGCTATTCTAAGGCGTTGACTACCTATAACGAATGAGATGATGTCAAGCTATTCTAAGGCGTTGACTACCTATAACGAATGAGATGATGCCAAGCTATTCTAAGGCGTTGACTACCTATAACGAATGAGATGATGTCAAGCTATTCTAAGGCGTTGACCACCTAAAATGAAATGAAGTATGCCGAACATTCTAAGGTGTCGGGAACCTGTAATGCAAATGTAGATGTCATGCAGAAGAAGATGATATGATATGATGATGATGCTCGGATGCTTCTGGGGACCGAAACCCGTTCCAATGCTCCTGGTTGGTATACTATGGGGACTTATTGCCTCTGCCCACCAACTGGGGTGCTGGGATAACTTCTAGATTACCAAGGGGACTTATTGCCACTGCCCACTAGTTGTTTCTCCCAAGAAGTTGACATGAAGATGGGGACTTATTGCCTCTGCCCCGCCAACTTAGATCACGCTCTACCTCGCACTGAAGATGATACTAGGTCTCGTACTGGTCTCGCACTGGATGATGACGCTTGGTCTCGCACTGAAGAAGATGACGGGTCTCGCACTGAAGATGATACTAGGTCTCGTACTGGTCTCGCACTGGATGATGACGCTCGGTCTCGCACTGAAGAAGATGACGGGTCTCGCACTGAAGTCTCGTACTAAATGGATGAAGGAAAAGCTGGATCTCACACTGATTCTTGGTCTCGTACTGAATGAAGATGCTGGGTCTCGCACTGAAAGAGGAATCTGCAGGGCCTTGCACCGATTTTGGGTCTCGAACTCAAAATAAGTTAGGAGGATAATGGTCTCGTGCAAATGGTAAAAACTGATCACTGGAGTGCCATGGCAATGATGATAAGATGTACACAATCAAAATATATGAAAGATACTCGTCCAAAACAGGAATTTGTTGGAAAAGGTGCCAAACGTGGCAGTGTTTGAAGAAAATTCTGTTTACTGAAAAGGAAGGTGAAATTATCATTTCCTGACCATAGATTTCGGACTTGTAATTTATCTCCTAGGAGATGAACATGCCATCGGTGGGGTATAGTGTATGATGTAAAGGTAAGGGCATATGTGGGCCTGTGTAGTGGTTTGGGCTTGTGTGGTGTATGGTGTGAAAGTAAAGGCTTATGTGGGCTTGTGGTGTTTGATGTGCAGGTAAAGGCTTTTGTGGGCTTGTGTAGTGGTGGTGTGGAGGTAAGGGCTTTGGGTTCCAATTGGTGTTGTCATAGCAATTGTTGGAACCAACAATTGCCCCCAGTTTTCCCTTAAGACAATCTGAGCTAGAGTTCATGGCAATCGATCGGAACGATCGATTGCCCCCAGTATTTTCTTTTATTAAACGTGCGAGCGAGTCTCGTCCTCACAGGGTCAAGGCTTATGTTTTCACGTGGTGTTTCCTAACCTACACTCGGCGTGTTTGGTGTTTGCACTCGTTCCTCCCCTACGGTCACAACTTCTAGACCATTGAATTCGATATTTGATGAATTTACGCATTCGATCTGTTACTTTCACGTGATTGGACACACAACTATCAAGTCGGAAGTCTTTAAAGCTTATAACGTGGCCATAGGGTGTGATGAAAGACGACGGGATCATGGAGGGATATTTGAGGTATGTGGAGCTAAAATGGGTGACCAAAGCTGCAACTTGCGTCTTCTCTCAGATTCATCTTCCTTGTCTTGAAGTCGTCTAACTGCTTCATGTTGACGTTGTTTTTGAGCTTCTGGACCTGGACTTTTGGAGTTGTCCCTTACACCATTTCTCTTTTTTTGTCATTTGGACTTCTTCGAGGCACTTCGGGTTCGCCTTTTTGTTTTATCCTTTCTTGACTTTGCCTTTGGGGTTCTTGTGTTTCCCGGTTTTGGGCTTCGAGAGCTGTTTTGACGTGAGCTCTTTTGATCCTGTGTCACTTTGGGACCATTTACGGATCACTTCGTCATGCTGATAGCGGCATTGCTTCTTCGGACTGATGATAATGTTATCCGAGAGTCAGGCTCCTTGCTCCCTTTGGTCACCGGGTCGGGCATTCATCATTGGCTGGGTTATTTTGTGGTGTTCATATTATCGAAAGGGATATATGAAAGGCTCAGCGGGGGTGCCTAGGGTTTAATGTCAGGGTTTACAAGCTTTTGGCTATGTGGTGCTGTACCTAGGTGCTTCGTCATTCCTGATAGTTGTATATCCGTTCTTTGTTACTTTTCACAGGTCTAAGCGTAAATTTACAAATTATCTCCTTCGGTCGGAGTTATACCGTTTGCCTCACCTTTGAATGTGGACTCACCGGAGTTGTGTAAAAATGACACGCTCGTTCACTCATGGTTTTTCCACTCAAGACACTCTCGTGAATTTCACTCAGAGACTAGTTCGCACGCGTAAACGAAAGATTAAAGATGACGATCCTGAACTCAGATTGCCCCCAGTATTGACCTGGGGTTTATGACAACACTTAAACAGATGTGGATTTTGGAATGCTTTGTGGGTTGTTTGGATATTATAGGGTGAGTTGTGGTGTTTGGTGAGGCATGTTCAAATTTTTAGAAACAAGAGACAAGCCGTTCCATTGCATAGTCAGAAAATGATTGCTTCGCGATCCTTTTCCTTAAAAAAACTATTTTGTTTTCCTTCTTTTTTCGATGAATGAAAAATGGTTAGTACAGGAGTTGTGAAAATGGAACTATGATTTATTTATGAATCATGAAAGAAACGTAAAGATTACAATCAGAGGTGACTGAAAACTAACTAATAAGCTACTAGGAAAATTTGAAGATGCAAGAAAACGATCTGCACACTTAGAAAAATTGGACTCCTTGCTCGAGGAGGTCTTGAATCTTGTGCTTCAATGCTCGGCAATTGTCAGCAGAATGGCCAGGCAACTGATGGTAGTGGCAGAATTGATTAAGATGCCTCCCCAAATGAGTGGTTCCTGGCCGAGGGGCCAGGGGCTGTAGCAGGTTTCTCTTCTGAAGCTCTTCAAACGCCTGACTTGGTGCTCGGCCAATGTTGGTGAATTCCCTTTGCGATGAGTCTCGGCGTGGTAAGGGTATTGTCCTAAGGTTTTGATGCGGAGATCTAGGTCGTTGAACCATATTCACTTCTGGGAAACTGCTTTGAGCGCAAGCTACTGTCTGAAGATAAGCCTTTTCTGGTCCTGGCTTAGATAATTTGGAGCCACTGCCGGAGTTTCTTGAGCACTCGAGCTCCAAACCTTCCTTATGAATCCTTTCCTCTAGAATACCGACTTGTCCCATCAACATGTCCAAACTCGGAAAGTACATAAATTTTAGCTCATGGTTGTGTTGTTTTCGCATGTTCTCAATTATCATGCGGATTTGCTCCTGCTCGTCCATTCTGGTAGGCATGGCTGCAGCCTTTCTCCTCCAACGCTTGATGAAGTCAGACATGGACTCACCGTCTTTCTGTCGAGTTCCTGCCAGATCGATTCTGGTGACCTCGAGGTTCTTAGCATACTCGAAATGATTTAGGAAAGCCTCGCAAACCTCCTCGTAGGTTTTGGTATTCATCTTCTGAGTGAGATACCAACGCTGAGGAGTCTCGTCTAGATAGCGTGCGAAAACTTTGGCTTTTTGCATATCGTTGAGCCCCAAGATGGACATTTCTCGGTCGAACATAGCCAAGTGAATCTGTGGATCCGAGGAACCCTTGTACAAAGCGAGTGCAGGCAGCTTCAGCTTTAGGGGAAGAGCAACTTCGGGATACGACGCCGTGGAGAAATAATCGAAGCCAGCTGGTTTGTTGGTTTTCTCTATGCGCTCAATCCTTTTCAAAACCCTTTTGACCTCTGCAGCTAGCTGGTTGTCAGGAACATCCTTCCCCATACGTGTTTGAGGATCTTGGGCCCTAACAGAGTCAATCTCGATGTAATTACGATTAAGATTTTCATCCACAAGCTTTTCCAGAGTGTGCTGGTTTGTCTCCTGGAGATTAGCCTTACTCCTCAGTTCCTCGACAATGGACTCCAAGACCTTGTACCCTTGCAGCACAGCGGCCAACTGGGCCTCGGTGTTGATCGGGTTTCCTCCTTCTGCCATATCTGGATTCGGGCTTGCCTGTTTCCAAGAAGTCCATTATTAGCTAACAAGAGGAAGTGGGTTGAAAGACACTAAGGTGATAATGACACTTCACAAGGTAGATCGAAACAGGCTTAGGCTGAAAGCAAGTGGGCCAAGATACCCAGGAAATGAGGTGCTTGGGCTGAAGTATCTCTCAGGCTATGAACTGGAATTTGGACTGAAATGTAAACAGATGGCTTTGATTGGGCCTGAGAGGTGACACCTAGATCTAGGGTTTGGGGCTAGGGCCCGGATAAGAAGTCTACCTAGTCTAGAATGAGCCCTTGGGCCGGAATGTGTTTGGGCCTGGAGTAAAGCACATGGGCTGGAATGGTCCCTAAATCACAAATGGGCCCAACTTTCTTTGGGCCAGAGAAGATGGTTGCTAAGCAGAAAAAGATTTTGCTTTCGGGACTTGTGAGTTATTTCGAGTTCAGATGGATTTCCTTTTTATGGGCCTAGAACTAATTGGATAATTCAAAATGGGCCAGAAGAGAAATCACCTAAGTCTAAGCTTTTGGGCCGAAGCCCGAACGACTCACATGTTAAACCAAACAGGGCCTCTGGGCCGCAAACAAATAGAGCTGCCAATTCGTTTTGGGCTAGGTTGATGTAGGAGAAGTTCCTATCAATCTCTAGGCTGGGTAGTGGGCCGATCATACAAGCAAACAAGGCCCACACAAATTCAACATGTCCTCACTAGACGTTTAAGTCAAACCGGGTATGGATCGATCCGGAGAGGTGCTTGGGGCGGGGCCCAGGTCACCACAAAGGAATAGGGCTTGTACGCTATTCTCTTTGGGCTTCCCCACTCTTTTCACATCACCTGAAGGTGTGCGTCTACGGTCGGGTCTTTGACTGACCAAACAAAGGGCTAGGTAAGGGCACTGCCAGGAAGACGCTTGGGGCTAAAGCCCAGGTATTAAGGGGGGGTGGTTAGACGACACCCTCCTCTTTTCCCCCGCTTATTCACATCACCTAAAAGGTGTGAGTCCCTGACAGGGGACCCTCAAATGGGTCCCGGGGTGAAATTGGTTGTGTGGACCCTCGCTCTCATATGATGCAAGGTGCAGAAAATTAAAGTGCGCACGAAGGTAAAAAACAAAGTAATAAAGCCATAAATAAACATTTTCGAGTTAAGCCCTCTTTCTTAAAATTAAACAAGTTAAAATTAAGAAGTTTGTCCCCAGCAGAGTCGCCAGTCTGTGAGCCTCGATTTTAAACCCTATCCTATGTTGATTAAAGTTGATTAGGATAAACGGGTTTTAGGTCCACTTATAACCTAAGATTAATAACTATGTCATATAACAAAATTATTAAAACCTAAGCTAGCTCACTGGAACCTATTATGAGTCGCCACCTAATTTTAACCTAGATCAAATTAGGAAAGGAGAGTTCGGGTTCGGGGGCTTGATATTCGACTTAATTAGGGTTCAATTACTTTCATTACCCCTAGAAGTCGTTTTTCCTCTACTTAGTTTAATTACGGCTTATTACGAGTCGTTTTAACCTAAGTGCGCAAGCTTCTGTTTTTTTGTGTTTTTTAGCATTTTTTGACAGAAAAATAAAGTGAAATTGAAAGCTACCTAAACTAGGGTTTCGGAGGCAGAATTAGGTCAAATTTTGCACGTCCGTAGCCACGGACCCCATGTCCGAGACCACGGACCCCAGTTAACCTAAACTATACAGAAGAGTCGAAAATAAAGAAAAACAAAAATTTGCAGGGTCCGGGGCCTCGGACAGGCTGTCCGAGGGCCCGGACATCGTTAGAAAAACCTAAATTTTGAATTTTTTAAATCCTGCCGCCGTCCGTGGGCGTCCGGCTTTCGGACAGGGCGTCCGGGACCCCGGACATAGCGTCCGTGGGTGCGGACCACCCTCGGACGGCGGCGTTGAGGCTGTTCCCGAAGGTGTTTTTGGCTCAAATTTTATGGGTGCGTAGCCTGAAAGATTCTAAACACGTTAGTGATTGAAAGTTTACAATTTGAATTCGAATTAAACACGAAACTTAGCAAACAAGTTATTGGGCAGAAGCGAAAACAAACGCTAATTCAGAAGCGAAAAAAGTCAATTCGACTCCAGATTTTAACACAGAGTAGTTAAAGTTGAACAAAGTCAGAAAAACAAGGCTTCAACCTGTTTTACCTTCGGATCTAATGAGACTCTTCACAACGGGGATCTTTTGATGCTTCGTTGATGCCGGTTTTGGATTGACTTCGAATTGTGCTTCTGACTCCTCCTTCTTTATGCTGTTAAGGACGTTTCTCTTTGTTTTGTGGTGGTTTGTGTGTTTTTGGTGCTTGGAAGTTCAATAGGAGAAGGAAGGATGAGTTTTTGGTGATTTCGGAGTGATTTCTGCAGTGTTTCGGTATTGGGAGTGTTGAAAACGTGGGAGGCAAGTAGACGGCTGTGTCTTCTGACTATGGGGATCATCTACCTTGCCCTAGGTCGTTTTTGGAAGGCCTTTTATAGAAAGAGCATGGCCAAGTTGATAGAACAGAATTTTTATCTAAAACCTTGATTTTGTGCTCTAAGAGAATCTGATTTTTTAAAATATGTTGCAAGCCGATAAAAATTATGAAAATTTAACTGAAGGTAAAGAATGATTTTTAGGAATTTTGAGAGTTGGAATCGGGTTTTTTGATAAATAACCGATTAGATAAAAATCTCACAATCTGGAATCTCCCAAAATTCATAACTTATTATTGGAAAGTCGAAATTACGAAATTCCAACGGCATTAGTCTCTAATAATCATCCTCTACCCTGTGTTAAAGTTTCATGACATTTTGTTTTGATTTCGGTTTTCCAGAGGAGAGAGAAAATTGCAAAAATGATTGAATTTCTCTTTTAAATTTTGGGATAAGGTTCCAAATAAAATAAATTCAGGTTTATGACTGTGTGTAGTCATGCTAACCATGTGACAATTTTATTTTAATTTTGAAAACCCTTTTTTTCTATTTTGAGGTTATTTCATGTGTTAATTATTAAAGAAACTAGCTTATTAAAAGCTTAATTTCCAGAATAAATATTATCAGAAAATCATGAAATACCTTTCATAATGACTATGATATTTGGAAGTGTTTGGAGATAATGAACAAGTCATATGAAAATAGAAAATCCCGAGAATGTCCTTGGAAAATTGCATCGGTGCATTTTGACCATTTTGCCCTTCGTAACACGTATGCCTTAGAGACTACTCCGAGGGGGTTGGAATTTGGGTATAACAATCCTCAATACCTTGTCATGCCTCTGCCCCAAAGCTGCTCCCACGCGTAGTCACGTAGCATCACACATACTCAAAAGGCATAACGACCAATCAGGAGCAACAATGATAGGTGCAGAAATCACTTAGCTTTGAGCAAATTAAAGCATCTAAGCACTCCTTTGTAAACTCAAATTTAGCATCCTTAAGTAATAAATCACAAAGAGGCTTAGAGGATCTAAAAAATCCTTAAAAAGCACCTATAAAAACCTGCAGTGACCGAGAAAACTTAGTACATCTTTACCGAAGAAGGTGGTGGCAACTGCTCTATGATTCAACCTTCGCCTTGTCCACCCGATCCCTTCTTAGAAATCTTGTGACCCGAGCACGATGCCTTCCATGCACCATGAAGTGGCACTTCTCCCAATTGAGACCAGGTTAGTTCCCCTGCATCTAGCTAAGATCAAATCCAAGTCTCTCAAACATGCATCAAAGGTTGGTCCAAAAACAGAAAAATCATCCATAAAGACTTCGATGCACTTTTCAATAAAATCAGCAAAGATAGCAGTCATGCAACGTTGAAAAGTACCAGGTGCATTACATAAACCAAAAGGCATGCGACGATAAGCATAGGTACCATATGGACATGTAAAAGTAGTTTTCTCTTGGTCCTCCTTAGCAATTGGGATTTGAAAATAACCAGAGTAACCATCTAAGAAACAGTAATATTCTTGTCCTGCAAGCCTCTCTAGCATCTGATCAATAAATGGAAGGGGGAAGTGGTCTTTCCTAGTGGCGGCATTTAACTTCCTATAATCAATACAAACTCTATGCCCAGTAATAGTACGCTGAGGAATTAATTCACCTTTATCATTAGGAACAACAGTTAAACCCCCTTTCTTGGGTACTACCTGAGTGGGACTTACCCATTCGCTGTCAGAGATTGGATAGATTATACCTGCATCCAGTAGCTTGATAACCTCTTTCTTGACTACCTCTTTCATGTGTGGGTTCAATCGCCGCTGGGGCTGTCTCAATGGCTTGTAATCCTCCTCAAGATAAATGCGGTGAGTGCAGAATGTCGGAGCAATGCCTTTGATATCAGCAATGGACCATCCTAGCGCCTCTTTGTTTCTCCTCAAAATCTGCAACAATGCTTCCTCCTGTTCATCAGTTAAAGCATTAGAAATAATAACAGGTAAATCAGTAGGAGGAACTAAGAAAGCGTATTTAAGATGACTAGGAAGCGGTTTAAGTTCAAGCGAAGGTGGTGATTCCACAGAAGGAGCTAGTGTCTTTGGAACTCGGTCCAGCGGTTCCTCCTCGATTCTGTGGTTCTTCCTATATGGCCTCCCAGCAGAGAGCTGAAATGCTGCAGTAGAAACCTCAGAGTCATCATGAGTGGTCTCTATGGAATCTACCAAGCACTTCTCCAACGCATCCAGCTCCGTGGGGCTGTAAGAATAATCCTGCATCAAAGTGTCAATACAATCTAAACTGAAGCAAGCATGAACATCAGAAGGGTGAGTGGCAGCCTTGGTCATATCAAAGACAAGCTGCTCATCATGTAAACGCAGTATAATCTTCCCTCCTTCAACATCAATAAGGGTCCTTGCTGTTCGCATGAATGGTCGACCTAGAATAAGTGGTACTACCTTGTCTTCCTCCATGTCAAGAATAACAAAATCAGCAGGAAAAGCAAAAGTACCAACTGACACAATCAAATCTCTAACCACACCTCTAGGTAGAATAATCGACCTATCAGCTAGTTGCAAAGTAATTCGAGTTGGCTCACATTCTCCTAGACCAAGCTTCAAATACATAGATAATGGCATCAGATTAATACTTGCACCCAAGTCACATAAACCCTTACCACAATTCACATTACCTATCATGCAAGGTATGACCGGAGTACCTGGATCATCAAGCTTAGGTGGAAGCTTCTTCGAAAGCACAGCTGAAACGCTCTCAGTAAGCTGCACAGTGTCCTTCTCCACTAAGGACCGTCTGTTGGACAGGATGTCCTTCATAAACTTCGCATATATTGGCATCTGCTTCAAAGCTTCAGAAAAAGGAATGTTAATGGTCAGTTTCTTAAAAATAGTCAAAAACTTACCAAACTGCTCATCCAAGTCCCTCTTCTTCAACCGGTTTGGAAAAGGAACTGGCGCTTCAGCAACTGCGCGTCGTGGAGGTGTGGAAGTCTTAGTAGTCTTGCTAATCACTACCTCCTCTTCAGCTGGTGGCTCCTCCTGGGAACCTGCTGGAGCAGTCGCTTCATTCTGCTCAACATTGGGGAGAGGGACCTCAACTTCAGGGACCACCGGGTCAAGCTGTGTACCACTCCTCAACGTGATAGCCTTGGCATGCTCTCTCGGATTCTGCTCTGATTGACTAGGCAAGGAACCCAAAGGACGCTGAGCTAACTGCTGAGATATCTGAGACAGCTGAGTCTCGATATTCCTATTGAAAGTCCTCTGGTCATTATTAAAAGTTCTCTGCTCCTGATTGAAAGCCTCCAGCTCATTAAACTTCTTCGTATTAACTGAGATAAAGTCATTCATCCTGGCCAGAACTGCATCCATACTAGAAGACGCTCTAGCACCCGAATTCTGTGCTTGCTGATTCTGCAGTGGCTGTTTCTGGTAGGAAGGATTGTACTGCTGCTGAGGCCTCTGATTGTAATTGTTGTTACCACCAGCTTGGTAACGGTTTTGCTGCTGAGCTTGATAACCCAGATTTCCTTGATTCCCAAAGTAATTACCCGGCCTGTTACCAACATAGTTCGCTGCCTCTTCTTGTGGTGGAGAACACTGACACATGTTAGAAGCTCTACCACAGTACTCGCACGGTGGATAAACCTCAGGAGCTGCTGCACTGGACTGTGGATTCATAACTGCACACATACGCTCAAACTGCTTCGACATTGCTTCTATCTTGGCAGCCAAGAAAGTGTTTGAATCTACTTCATAAGCCCCAGCTGGTTTCTTCGGTGCAGCTTCTCCTGCTCTCGTACCTCCCCACTGATTCGCCGCTGTGGTGATAGTATCTAACAACTCCTTAATTCGTGTAATAGGCAGCTCCATCAAACTTCCTCCAGCACAAGTATCAACCACAACCGGCTAGACGGATCCAAATCCTTGTAAAAGGACTGCAGTATAACCTCTTCACCTAGACCGTGATGTGGTACCTTCCTCACTATTCCCTTAAAACGCTCCCAAGCTTCAGACAAGGACTCACCGGCGAACTGTTTGAAGTTTGTAATCTCTCCTCTCATGGTCAGCATCCGAGAGGGTGGGAAGTACTTTGCCAAGAATGCATTAGCCAGCTCGGTCCAACTGGTGATACTGTCAGGCGTCAACGAGTTCAACCACTCAGCGGCTCTATCCCTCAGAGAGGAAACAGAGTGAGCCGGGCCACCTCCTGCGAAGCTGGTGTCGAACACGCTCCTACCAATCTCAGGAATGTAGTGAGATGGACATTCGGATCTTCAGTAACCGTCCCGCTGAACTGAGGCGCGTTCATCACCATGGTCACATAGTGAGTCTTGAACTGCCACTGCACTCCTGCTGGCAATGCTGGAATCACAATTGGCGACACCAACCCTTCAACACTTGGACGGGTGTAGTCCCTCATCTGTCTCTCGTTGTTTGCCATATTCACCGGTGGCTGAACTTCTGGACCCTCTTCAATAACAGGTGGCTCGGGCACCTTCTCCTCAACTGGTGGATCCAGGTTCAAGTCTCTTCGAAGCTGTCTTGCGAATCTCTCGATCTCAAGATTGAGCTCGAACTCTGGTTCTCCTGCAGAACGGGTTTTGACCATAAACCGAGAGTTAGTAAAATGAAACTATAATAGCGCGAATTAAAAGGACAGCAGTAATTAGAGTAAAATAACAGAAAATCAGAAAAAGATAAAAAAATTTAACCCACAAAAATATGCAGATAAAATTCCTAACTACTAAGCACAGAATATTCAAATAAAGGAATAAAATCAGAAATAAAATCTAAAAGATAAAAGAATAACTAAAACAAAATCTAGACAGAAATCAAAACAGAACAAAGATAAAATATCTAAAATAATAAAGTTATCCTAATAACTAAACTAAATAAAATCTGACGTTAAACAAAATAATAAGAAAATTGAAAACAGAAAAACTAAAAAGAATAAACAACCAAAATCGAGTAAAACAGAACAATTAAAATAAATAATTAAGCAAAACAAAAATAAACAAAAAGAAACTAAACAAAACAAAATAAATAAAAGAAAAGTAGAATAAAGACTAAACTAAATAACCGTGCCTCCCCGGCAACGGCGCCAAAAACTTGTTGGGGTATAACCTAACGGCAAGTGTACCGGTCAATTCTAGCAAGTTTTAATAGAGAGTAATCCCTAAGTATCGAACCAGAGGAGGCGATGTGTCTAGTTTAATCTTTACTAACCGAAACAAAACAGGAAATTGGGGTTTGATTTGATGACAATAAAAGACTACAAATAGAATGTGAAACAATAACAAGCAGGAAAAATAAATGTTGTGAAACTGATCTGGAGAAGAGATCCCGGTTTACTACTGCACCCTAAATCTGTAATTCCTATCCCTAAGTGATTTCCAAGGCAATTCTGAGTAAAACCCTAGAACAAAGATAATTTACCTCCGGTCTCCCGCTTAGCAAATACTAGTTAATAAAGACCGAATTCTAACTCTCGTTACGAACCCACTGTTTACTAACCGCCTTAAGAACAATCTAGTTTATTAGTCAATTAGTTATTTACAGGAATTACCGTCTCTAAACTAACCGGTTATTTTCTTGTAATCGATTGAAAGCCGCAGTCGTCACATATAAGCTAACAAAATACTAATCTTTATAATTGGCCAAATTATAATGATTAAAGAAATTAAGCAAGGAAAATAACTTTACTTAATCGAACTGTATTAAATCACAAAGGAACAGGAATAGTCAATTTAGGGATACATAGCAAACCGAAATCTAAAGGAACTACTCAGCCATTGACATGTTTACAATAAGCTCAAAAGTAATAGAGAACAAGAAGAAACTCTGTTCAGTCTCCGTGGTGAACTCCTTTCTGTGCTCTGCTCCAAACTCCAAACTCCAAACCAGACTCAAACTCTCAAACTAATTCTCTCTGTATCGTGACTATTTTGTGTGCTCCAGAAGTATATCTCACGTTCGCTAGCCTCCTCCTTTTATAACCACAAGAATCTATCTTTTAATTTATCTCTAATCTAACCTAATCTAAAACGACGGTCAACAGAAGTTAAAAGAAAGATATTAATTCCGTTACACGACGAAACAAAACTCCGCGCATGCTAGTAATGGTCCGGGTTTCAAACTCCTCCTCAAACCCGGACCAAGTCTGAATTTAGGCAGAAAGTTTCTCGCTTGGAATGGTCCGGGTTTCAAACCCAGCTGCAAACCCAGACCAAGTCTGAAATTAGGCAGAATGTTCTGCGACGGGGTGGTCCGGGTTTATTAACCCAGCTGCAAACCCGGACCCTCTATAAAGTACAACAGTGGTGAATGAAAATCTGTATTTGACTCTGGTTTGACTTCCCAAACTGCTCTAACCTCTAAAATCTTCATTTAAGCACTTTGTTGAGTAATTTATCCTGAAAATATATGAAATCAATCATTGGAGACAAATATAACAATGAAGAGTAATTAAAGCATAAAAGAGGAAAGTTAATGTCATAATGTAGAAAATTAAGCATGAATTAGTCTAGTAAACTTAGACAAATTCCTGACTTATCAAGATGCAAGAGACCCAAAGACCAGAGGAAACTGCCAACACCGCCACTGAGGAAAGCGAAAAACGTAGACCACCGAGACCCAAAATTACTCCAGGATCAACGTAAACCTTTGACTGACCTAGATAAACACACGAGGAGAAGGGCACGAGACCGAGGAGGGAAGAAAGGGACCAAAACTACCAGCGTTTGAGGAAGCTGGAGGTTGAGATCAAACTCACTGAGATGTTCAGATGAGACAAAGAGGAAGACAGACGTTGCCTCAGAAATCGTCCCGCAAGGGAGAACGATACGTAAACGGAAGGAATCCGGGTGCGGGACAGTTGACAATCATAGTAGTACTTAGGTTATCAATAGGACAATCGAAAAAGATCCCTGTAGATTGGAAATTTATTTCCATTTAATAAGTTTGTATTAATGAGTTAAAACTCTATTATTGTGTTTTAAAAAGAATTTAAAGAGTATGTAGTTACTTCTGGTTTTAAACCAATATTTACATTCTGGAGTGTCAAACCACATTGGTTGGTGTATAACCGGGTTGGATTCAAGTCTCTGGAGTAATACTCCCGAGTTGCTTTTGGAATGGAGTGAAGCTTTGGAAGTAATTCTCCCAGAAGTTGTTTGCTTATATTTCACATTTAGGACTTAAAGGGCATTTTTGTAATTTTGAGTGGTTTGAGATACATTGAATTTAAAAGATTTCTAACCACCAACTAGAGACTTTTAAGCTATTTTAATTATGGAGAAGAGATTTGAAAAGAAAAGCCAAGTTTTGGTTACGGTAAAAACATGTCTTGTCCATTTATGGAAAATTCTAGAGTTTTAATAGAAAAGTTTAAAATGAGATTCTAAAGAGTTGAGGGGCTTTGTTTAAATTATCTAAAGACATATGAGAGGCATGTACAAGCTACATGCCTATTTTCCCACTTAAGTCACTTTTCTCTCTCCTTCCTCATTTCTTTTACGTACCAGCCCATCCATTATGTCCAAAAACGTGTAGAGCAGTAGAAGCAAGGGGAAACCCTTGTTCCTCCCTTCTCTCACTCCAAATCCCCACTTTAAGTTGATGATTAGTGGTAGTTGGCAACTAAAGACAGTTTCCCACTTCTTCAAGCTTTGATTTGAGCTAGAGATCCCCAATCTTCTTCTTCACCATTATTACTATTCACAATTTTTGATTTCACACTCTTAAATTCGTTTTTAGGCTTAAACCCTTCATTAAAGTTTCATATTATGTTAAAACCTCGAGTTTGAACCACTTATTGTTTTTTTATGGAAGTAGAATTTTTGTTCTTCCCATGGCCTTCTATGGTCGAAAATGTACTTTAAAATTGGGGTTGCCTGTCCTTGAAACTATTTTCATGGAAGTAAAGCTTGAAGGGAATAATAGAAGTATAGAGTAAGGTTTAGAAGTGAGTTGGAGGCCTAAGGTGACTTAGTGCCGAATTTGGATGAAGGAGAAGTGTGCATTCTTGTATTATCCTTGAGAATTGTTGAATGATTCTTAATTGTGTGCTGCTATTTTTATGTTATCTGAATTCCCTAGATATCAAGGACAAATCTAGAGCTTGAGCTAAAGGGCAAGAGCTTGGACCAAAGCTAGGTCGACAACTAAAAAGGTAAACCTTAGTCTAACTGTAGGATCGGATGGCTGACTCAAACCAACTCAAGGTGTTAGTATGTGAGATGCTTTGACTCACACTACTACAGAAAATGCTTTAGAGAACTGTTAAAAAGGCTTTAGAGAACTGTTAAAAATAGTTCTAGTTGTTGGAGTTCTCTATAGTATGCTCTATTTTAGACTACTGTGAATAACAGTTCTCTATACTAACTTATAACTACAATTAATGCCATGATACACAACTGTTATTAATAGTTATCGAACACCTTATCAGACTACTATTATTGACAGTTGTCTATTACATTTTCATAATCTATTTTGCTATGATTTAAGAACTGCTAGAAACAGTTGTCTATGGTCGGAAACACTTCATATACCAATATTATTTGACAACTGTTACAAACAATTGTCTTTTAACACAATCCGGGACATGTAAACACTATTGACAACTGTTAATAACAGTTGTCTATAGTCAAATTCAATCAAAAAACGCTACAATTTACAACTGTGATTAACAGTTCTGTGAGCCTCGATTTTAAACCCTATCCTATGTGGATTAATATGATTGGGATCTAATCGGGTTTTAGGTCCACTTATAGCCTAAGATTAATAACTATGTCATATAACAATAATTATTAAAACCTAAGCTAGCTCACTGGAACCTATTATGAGTCGCCACCTAATTTTAACCTAGATCAAATTAGGAAAGGAGAGTTCGGGTTCGGGGGCTTGATATTCGACTTGGTTAGGGTTCAATTACTTTCATTACCCTTCCTAGGTCGTTTTTCCTCTACTTGGTTTATTTACGGCTTATTACGAGTCGTTTTAACCTAAGTGCGCGAGCTTCTATTTTTTTGTGTTTTTTAGCATTTTTTGACAGAAAACTAAAGTGGAAATTAAAATACCTAAACTAGGGTTTCGGAGGCAGAATTAGTTTAAATTTTGTTTCCGTCCGTAGCCACGGACCTAATGTCCGAAGCCACGGACCCCAGTTAACCTACATAACAATAAAAGTCGAATTAAACAGAAAACAGAAAATTGTAAAGTTCGGGGCCTCGGACAGACTGTCCGTGGGCCCGGACACTATTAAAAAAACCTAATTTTTAAATTTTTAAAAAATCCCGCCGCCGTCCGTGGGTGTCCGAGCTTACGGACAGGGAGTCCGGGACCCCGGACACGACGTCCGTGGGTGCGGACAGCCCTCGGACGGCGGCTTTGAGGCTGTTCCCGAAGGTGTTTTCGGCTCAAATTTTTTGGGTGCGTAGCCTGAAAGATGTACAATACGTTAGTGGTCGAAAGTTCTCAATTTGAATTCGAATTATGCACGAAACTTGGTAAACAAGTTATTGGACAGAAGCTTGAATAAACAACAATACAGAAGCGTACGAAGGTTAGTTTGAGACCAAATTTTGAGGCAAGACAGATAATACCGTGGTGAATAAGGGAAGTGGAGTTTCTACCTATTTTACCTTCGGATTCACAACGTTTCTTCACACCGGGATTCGTCGAGTGCTCCGTTGATGGCAGACCCGAGAGGATTTCGACCCAAGCTTCTGGTTGTTGGTTGTTCTTGCTGTTCTTCACGTTTTGGAGGTGTTTTTGTGGGGTTTTGATGATTATTGGTGCTTTGGGAATTGGAAAACGTGTTTAGATGGTGATTTCGGGGGATTTTCGGTATGATTTGGGTGGCCGGGTGTTGGAAAACGTGAGAGAGGGAGAGGAGGCTGTGTTTTCTGACTCTCTAGGGTTCTTGGGCATGAGGTTCTCATTTAATCCAAAAACCTATCCCCTTATATAGACTTTCTTAAAGATAAAGAGAATCTAGTAAAAGTAAGATTTTTTGGTATTTTAATTAAAAGATTTCCCAAAGGAATTTTGCTGTGAAATTTTAACCACATGTCAAGGATGGATATTATGAATTTTCTGAGGTGGAAACGAATTTTTTAAATGTTGGAATATTTTTAAATCGAATTTCTTGTCAGATTCAGTCAGAAATTGCTAGAAAATTATTGGTAACTCGAAAAATCAAAATTCCAACGCCATTATGATTAGAATGTCATCCTCTATCATGGGTTAAAATATCAAAGCATTTCAAGCTGATTTGGGCACCCTTTGGAGGAGAGAGAAAGCTCATAGGAGGTCTCAGGAGCCTTTAAAGATTACCAAAACGCCCCTGAAAATGACGAAGCTGCTCCCCATGCCATGGAACGCGCCGATCGAGCCGGAATCCCTCACCGCTTGATTAAAATGCCCCTCTCAACACCAGCACCCCGTAGACCCTAACCCAGGGGGTCAAAATTTTGGGTATATCAGATTGCCCCCCGTCAACTAGACTTTGTAGCGGATGTGAAAAGTCTGGTTGATGCTTGAGTGATGCCCCAAAATTTTGGACCTCACGAAATTCTCCATGTTGTGTGAAACCGCGTTGATCGCGTGCAGCTATTTGGAGGCGCTGACTACCTAAGCAACAAGAAGGCGCAGACTACCTGGGTGACAAAAACGGAATAATGTCAAGCGGTTCTAAGGCGTTGACTACCTATAATACATGAAATGATGCGATGCCAAGCGATTCTAAGGCGTTGACTACCTATAAGTAAAATGAAGTAATGTCAAGCAATTCTAAGGCGTTGACTACCTATAATGAAAGTGAAATGAAGTAATGTCAAGCGATTCTAAGGCGTTGACAACCTAAAAGTAAAGTGAAACGAAGTAATGTCAAGCGATTCTAAGGCGTTGACAACCTAAAAGTAAAGTGAAATGAAGTAATGTCAAGCGATTCTAAGGCGTTGACAACCTAAAAGTAAAGTGAAATGAAGTAATGTCAAGCGATTCTAAGGCGTTGACAACCTAAAAGTAAAGTGAAATGAAGTAATGTCAAGCGATTCTAAGGCGTTGACAACCTAAAATGTGGAAATGAGATAATGTCAAGCGATTCTAAGGCGTTGACAACCTAAAAGGATGATATGATGTCAAGCTATTCTAAGGCGTTGACTACCTTTAAAGGAATGAAGTACGCCGAGCATTCTAAGGTGTCGGGAACCTGAAAGCGAATGAAATACGCCGAGCATTATAAGGTGTCGGGAACCTGAAGTTGAGTGGAATACACCGAGCATTACAAGGTGTCGGGAACCTGAGATTAAACGGGACACGCCGAGCATTATAAGGTGTCGGGAACCTGGAATACGCCGAGCATTATAAGGTGTCGGGAACCTGGAATACGCCGAGCATTATAAGGTGTCGGGAACCTGGAATACGCCGAGCATTATAAGGTGTCGGGAACCTGAAATTGAATGGATTACGCCAAGCATTATAAGGTGTCGGGAACCTGGAGTTGAGTGGAATACGCCGAGCATTACAAGGTGTCGGGAACCTGAGATTAAACGGGACACGCCGAGCATTATAAGGTGTCGGGAACCTGGAATACGCCGAGCATTATAAGGTGTCGGGAACCTGGAATACGCCGAGCATTATAAGGTGTCGGGAACCTAGAATTGAATGGATTACGGCGAGCATTATAAGGTGTCGGGAACCTGGAATTGAGAAGAGATGTAATGAGATCGATGTGATGTGTGCCTAGATTGACGAATGTAAAGTAGGACCTATGGGTGCCTAAGTGGAATGGTAGGAAATTGGGTTCATGACGAGCCTGAGGTTGAGTTCATCTATTCTGGTGAATCTGAATCTTTGGCTGAGAATCTGCATCTCTGAAGAATCTGTACCTTCGGCTGAGAATCTGTATCCCTGAAGAATCTGCACCTTCAGCTGAGAATCTGCATCTCTGAAGAATCTGTACCTTCAGCTGAGAATCTGTATCTCTGGTTTATGATAAGGAGCGTCGTACGGACGGATGCAAGGTAAACTTTATGCAAATGATCATGATGAAAGTTGATTATGAAAGTGCCAAACGTGGCAAAGATGATGTGCATGTCAAAATACAATCAAAGTGTATGTAGGAAACTTGTCCAAAACAAGAAATCATTGGAAAATGTGCCAAACATGGCAATGTTATGGATCAAAAATTGTCCAAAGCAAGACATTGCTAGAAAGTGTGCCAAATGTGGCCATGATGAGGTTTATGAAACCGAAGCGGTTAGAGAAAAGTTGTTCAAGACAAGAAATTGTTGAAAGAGGTGCCAAACGTGGCAGTGTTTGAAGAAAATTCTGTTTAGTGAAAAGGAAAGTGAATTATCATTTCCTAACTATAGACTTCGGACTTGTAATTTATCTTCTAAGAGATGAACATGCCGCCGGTGGGGTATGGTGTATGATGTGAAGGTAAGGGCTTATGTGGGCCTGTGGTGTTTGATGTGCAGGTAAGGGGGCAATCTGAGCTAGAGTTCATGGCAATCGATCACTCCGATCGATTGCCCCCAGTATTTTCTTTGATCAAACGTGCGAACGAGTCTCGTCCTCACAGGGTCAAGGCTTATGTTCTGATTTGGTGCTTCCTAACCTACACTCGACGTGTTTGGTGTTTACACTCGTTTCTCACTTACGGTCACAACTTCTAGACCATTGAATTTGATATTTGATGAATTTACGCATTCGATCTGTTACTTTCACGTGATTGGATACACAACTACCAAGTCGGAAGTCTTCGAGGCTTATAACGTGGCCATAGGGTGTGATGAAAGACGACGGGATCATGGAGGGATATTTGAGGTATGTGGAGCTTAAATGGGTGACCAAAGCTGCAACTTGCGTCTTCTCTCGGATTCATCTTCCTTGTCTTGAAGTCGTCTGGCTGCTTCATGTTGACGTTGTTTTCGAGCTTCTGGACCTGGACTTTTGAAGTTGTCCTTTACACTATTCTCTTTTCGTCATTTGGATTTCTTCGAGGCACTTCGGGTTTGCCTTTTGTTTTATCCTTTCTTGGTTTTGCCTTCGGGGTTCTTGTGTTTCCCGGTTTTGGGCTTCGAGAGCTGTTTTGATGTGAGCTCTTTTGATCCTGTGTCACTCTGGGACCATTTGCGGATTGCTTCGTCATGCTGATAGCTGCATTGCTTCTTTGGACTGATGAGAATGTTATCTGAGAGTCAGGCTCCTTGCGTCCTTTGGTCACCGGGTCGGACATTCATCATTGGCTGGGTTATTTTGTGGAGTTCATAATGTCGAAAAGGGATATATGGAAGGCTCAGCGGGGTGCCTAGGGTTTAATGTCAGGGTTTACAAGCTTTTGGCTATGTGGTGCTGTACCTAGGTGCTTCGTCATTCCTGATAGTTGTATATCCGTTCTTTGTTACTTTTCACAGGTCTAAGCGTAAATTTACAAATTATCTCCTTCGGTCGGAGTTATACTGTTTACCTCACCTTTGAATGTGGACTCACCGGAGTCGTGTAAAAATGACACGCTCGTTCACTCATGGTTTTTCCGCTCGAGACACTCTCGCGAATTTCACTCAAAGACTAGTTCACACGTTTAAACAAAAGATTCGAAGACAATGATTCTAAACTCAGATTGCCCCCAGTATTGATTTGGGGTTTGTGACAACAGTTTGATAGATGTGGGCCTTGAACCTCATTGTGGGTTGTTTGGATATTATGTGGTGAGTTGTGGTGTTTGGTTAGGCATGTTCAAATTTTTAGAAACAAGAGACAAGCCGTTCCATCGCATAGTCAGAAAATGATTACTTCGTGAGTGCTCTTTTTTTAAGTTTTTTCGAATAAACGAATGATGCTTTGTACAAAAATTATGAAAACAGAACTATGTTTTATTCAACAAAAAGAATAATGTTGGAAATTACAAACTCAGGAAAACTACCGAAAATGATAAAGGAAACTAACTACTACAAACATTGGAAAAACATAAAAATGACTAGTAAAGAGAAGAAATCGGAGAAAACACTTGAAGATAGCCCTCTGATGGTGCTTGACATGGGATTCCTACTCGGGGAGTTGAAAACCTTGATTGATAAGATCTTGGATGTGCTGCTTCAGAATTTTGCAGTTGTCGGTGTCATGACCGGGAAGCTGGTGATACTGACAATACTGGTTCAGATTCCTTCCTTTTTGGGGGTCCCTTTGTCGAGGGGTGAGAGGTTGCAGCATGTTTCGTTCCTGGAGTCTTTCAAAAGCCTGGCTCAATGGTTGACCGATGTTTGTGAACTCTCTTCGACGGGAGCTCTTTCGGGGTTATTCCATTGCCCCAACGATTTGTCCTGGTCCTTTTATCTGTCGAACGATGTTCACCTTATGCTGCCTAGTTCTCTTTCAGGTGCCACTTTGGATACAGGCTGCTGTCCCCGAGCCATTCCCGGTGTTTTTTGACTTCCCAAGTTTTAACTCCCCTTGGTGAATCATTTCTTCTAGGACATTAACTTGTCCCATCAGCATGTTGAAGCTAGGAAAGTATGTGAATTTCAGCTCGTCACTGTATTGCTTCTGCATACTTTTAATTACCATTCGGATTTGCTCTTGTTCGTCCACCTGTGTGAGCATTGCGGCTGCCTTCATCCTCCAACGCTTAACAAAATCAGACATTGATCCACCTTCTGTTTGTTGTGTGCTTGCAAGATCAGCCCTGGTGACTCCAAAACTTCTAGCGTACTCAAAATGATGCAGAAAAGCTTCACATACCTCCTCGTAGGTCTTGGTATTTATCCTTTGAGTTATGTACCAATGCTGAGGGGTCTCATCAAGATAGTGAGCAAATACCTTGGCCTTCTGCATGTCGTTTAGCGAAAGGATGGACATTTCCCTATCGAACATTGCCAAATGAAGTTGTGGGTCGGAGGAACCTTTGTATAGAGGAAGTGTTGGCAATTTCAACCTTGGAGGGAGATCAACCTTGGGATATAATCCAGTGGGAGAGTAGTCAAAACCGGCTGGCTTGTTGGCCCTCTCCGTGCGCTCAATCTTTTCCAGCATCCCATTGAATTCTTCGGCTAACTGGGCATCCACGTTGATTGGATTTCCTCCCTCTGCCATTCTTTGAGATTTGGGCTTATCTGTTGGAAAACAAAAGTGACCTGAGCTAAAAATTCTGGGCCGCAAAGAAGTTTTAGGCTAAGATTTGTTTGGGCTGCAAGAAAAGCACATGAGCTGGAATGTTTTGAAAATTGTGGGTTGGCACTGAGGCCCGAAATGAGTTGGAAGAGAGGCACATGGGCCGGAGTGATTCATGAGCTGTGAACTGGTGCCTAGGCTGAAATGTTCTGAGAATTGGGCCCTTGGGCCAGAATGTGTTTGGGTTAAGAGTAAAGCGCATGGGCTGAAGTGACTTCTAAACCATGTTCTGGATGTGAATTGGAATTTGGGCCGAGTAATTATGATTGGGGCTGAAGATGATACCCGTGTCTAGGATCGTGGGTCAAAACCTGAGTGAAAAGTCTTCCTGACTAGAATAGGCCTTGAAATGGAAAGGCCTGATGGATTTTTATGGATTGCTTCAGGTGGATTTGTTTTCCGTGGGCCTAGAACTAAATTGGTAATTCAAATTGGGCTGAAAGATAAATCACCTAAATCTAAACTTTTGGGCCGAAGCCCGAACAAATAACTCACACATTCAAATCAAGCAGGGTCTTTGGGCCGCAAACAATAAAGCCGCGATATCGGGTTGGGCTAAGTCGATGTAGGAGAAGTTCCTATCAATTTCTAGGCTGGGTAGTGGGCCGATCATGCAGGTAAACAAGGCCCACACAAATTTAACATGTCCTCACTAGTGTTAAGATAAAACCGGGTATGGATCGATCTGGAGAGGTGCTTGGGGCATGGGCCCAGGTCACCGCAAAGGAATAGGGCTTGCACGCTATCCTCTTTGGGCTTCCCCACTTTTTTCACATCACCTAAAGGTGTGCGTCTACGGTCGGGTCTTTGACTGACCAAACAATGGGTTAGGTAATGGTACTGCCAGGAAAATGCTTGGGGCTAAGGCCCAGGTATTAAGGGGGTCTGGTTAGACGACACCCTCCTCTTTTCCCCCACTTATTCACATCACCTAAAAGGTGTGAGTCCCTGACAGGGGACCCTCAAATGGGTCCCGGGGTGAAACCGGTTTGCATGGACCCTCGCACTCATATGATGCAAAGGTGCAGAAAATAGAAGACCGCATGAAAGTAAACAAACAGAGTAATAAAGCCATAAATAAACATTTTTGAGTTAAGCCCTCTTTCTTAAAATTAAAACAAGTTAAAATTAAGAAGTTGTCCCCAGCAGAGTCGCCAGTCTGTGAGCCTCGATTTTAAACCCTATCCTATGTGGATTAATATGATTGGGATCTAATCGGGTTTTAGGTCCACTTATAGCCTAAGATTAATAACTATGTCATATAACAATAATTATTAAAACCTAAGCTAGCTCACTGGAACCTATTATGAGTCGCCACCTAATTTTAACCTAGATCAAATTAGGAAAGGAGAGTTCGGGTTCGGGGGCTTGATATTCGACTTGGTTAGGGTTCAATTACTTTCATTACCCTTCCTAGGTCGTTTTTCCTCTACTTGGTTTATTTACGGCTTATTACGAGTCGTTTTAACCTAAGTGCGCGAGCTTCTGTTTTTTTGTGTTTTTTAGCATTTTTTGACAGAAAACTAAAGTGGAAATTAAAATACCTAAACTAGGGTTTCGGAGGCAGAATTAGGTCAAATTTTGTTTCCGTCCGTAGCCACGGACCTAATGTCCGAAGCCACGGACCCCAGTTAACCTACATAACAATAAAAGTCGAATTAAACAGAAAACAGAAAATTGTAAAGTCTGGGGCCTCGGACAGACTGTTTGTGGGCCCGGACACTATTAAAAAAAACCTAATTTTTAAATTTTTAAAAAATCCCGCCGCCGTCCGTGGGTGTCCGAGCTTACGGACAGGGAGTCCGGGACCCCGGACACGACGTCCGTGGGTGCGGACCCTCGGACGGCGGCTTTGAGGCTGTTCCCGAAGGTTTTCGGCTCAAATTTTATGGGTGCGTAGCCTGAAAGATGTACAATACGTTAGTGGTCGAAAGTTCTCAATTTGAATTCGAATTATGCACGAAACTTGGTAAACAAGTTATTGGACAGAAGCTTGAATAAACAGCAATACAGAAGCGTACGAAGGTTAGTTTGAGCCCAAATTTTGAGGCAAGACAGATAATACTGTGGTGAATTAGGGAAGTGGAGTTTCTACCTGTTTTACCTTCGTATTCACAACGTTTCTTCACACCGGGATTCGTCGAGTGCTCCGTTGATGGCAGACCCGAGAGGATTTTGACCCAAGCTTCTGGTTGTTGGTTGTTCTTGCTGTTCTTCACGTTTTGGAGGTGTTTTGTGGGGTTTTGATGATTATTGGTGCTTTGGGAATTGGAAAACGTGTTTAGATGGTGATTTCGGGGGATTTTCGATATGATTTGGGTGGCCGGGTGTTGGAAAACGTGAGAGAGGGAGAGGAGGCTGTGTTTTCTGACTCTCTAGGGTTCTTGGGCATATGAGGTTCTCATTTTATCCAAAAACCTATCCCCTTATATAGACTTTCTTAAAGATAAAGAGAATCTAGTAAAAGTAAGATTTTTTGGTATTTTAATTAAAAGATTTCCCAAAGGAATTTTGCTGTGAAATTAACCACATGTCAAGGATGGATATTATGAATTTTCTGAGGTGGAAACGAATTTTTTAAATGTTGGAATATTTTTAAATCGAATTTCTTGTCAGATTCAGTCAGAAATTGCTAGAAAATTATTGGTAACTCGAAAAATCAAAATTCCAACGCCATTATGCTTAGAATGTCATCCTCTATCATGGGTTAAAATATCAAAGCATTTCAAGCTGATTTGGGCACCCTTTGGAGGAGAGAGAAAGCTCATAGGAGGTCTCAGGAGCCTTTAAAGATTACCAAAACGCCCCTGAAAATGACGAAGCTGCTCCCCATGCCATGGAACGCGCCGATCGAGCCGGAATCCTCACCGCTTGATTAAAATGCCCCTCTCAACACCAGCACCCCGTAGACCCTAACCCAGGGGGTCAAAATTTTGGGTATAACAAGTTCTCTTTTGTAAAATAACAGTTTTCTAAAGCATCTTGTTCTAATAGCATCACACCTATTTGGGCAATCCATAATGACACATGTTTTGGCCATAATCCTGTAGAAATAGCATAATAATCCACAATGACACTTGTTCCAGCCATAATGCGGTGGACACAACAATATATAATCCACAATAACTAGCAACACCAACTAAAACACTTTCCATAAACAAAACATAAGTCTTCTATCACCATGTCAACAAAACATACAACACCTAAGCATAATTCAAATGTATTTTGCAATCCAAATGCACATTCATCTAGCAAACAATTCAACCTATCGAATAGATGTGTTGAGAGTATCAATGTCATGCTACATGCTACACTTGATCAATACTATCGGAAAACTAGTCAAACTCTGAATCCAACTGCTTCTGCATAAAAGCTGCCCATTGCTCTCGAATGTCATCAATTTCATTTTGCTCGTACGCTCTACCGTTGTATCCGCACAAGTACTTGAAAGCACAATAAAAAATAGTATTAGCTCATTACTTAATAAATATCATTATATATACATTTGATAGTGTATAATGAATATGTTTACCTCTGTAGGAATAATTCTTTTTCTGCTCTCTATAATCTCCTTCATGAATCTCATCACGTAATAACCACAAAGAATGCTTTGATTCGGCTGTCTTGGGCACTACAAAAACGGAAGGAAAAAATAACACATTATTATACATCATCTATCATCTATATTACAAACTGAGGAACCTGTGATTCAACCTTCCCCAAATTCTTTTGCAAGTAGCGTATGTAGGATATGGAAAGGTGTTGGTACAATTTTTTCTCAAACCTCCATCCAACTGAGAACAAATTAAACTAGTAGTCCAGTTCCAATTCTCCCTTTGCATTATGATGACTTTTACATTATCTTGTGGTCAACTTGATTCAAAGAAATCAAATTCAGGCAGAATGACAACAAGAAGAAACAATCAAATTTGAAAAGTAATTTAACCAGAACCAGAGGGCAAGGCGAACTAGTACTCTGTAGATCGAGATGAGTTAATTAATTGATTCAAATATATGGTTCAAGCTACTGTAAAAGCTTCCTCACGCCACCTTTTAAGGTTGATTTTCAGAAAGAAAAACTTGTTGAGCTCTCTAATAATATCAAAAAAGGAAACAAATTTTTTATTTAAGAAGCAACCAAATTTGAAATCTTTCGACCTTTGTCCCAAATCACATAGACAAAATCACAAATGCATAAACCAGCAAGCAAAGTAGAATAGTTAATGACTGAGAGCAATTATCAGGAAAGGAGAACAAGAAGTAGACATAAGGGCTGCCAAGCAATCTGTTTCCACATAAAGAAAGAAACCCAAGTGGATAAACGGCACAACTACACAAAATTTTGTGTCTGTTTTCATGTGGAAGTATGTTATTATGTTTTAGGTGAACACAGAAACAGATCAGTTTGCCTAAAATGAAAAGAAGAGGAAACATGATAAAGGATTGCAAGATAACACACATATAAACACCTGGGCAGCGTGCACATCTGCCTAAATTTTAAAAGCCATTGTAATCCACATTAAAGACTTCCTGTCAACCCAGCACTAAAATGCCAATATCAGAAGCAGCATAGGTTATAGCTTTGAGGCTATTGACACACAAAGAGTGAATAATATAATAGTCCCTTTATATTGGGTTAAATTATGTGAATGGCCAGAACATTCTGTTCAAAGAATTACCCAAAAATAAGGCCAAAGTTTGAGCCTCTCGTAATTGCATCAAAGCAAGGGGAACTTTAATCGAAAGTAAGGAAGAAGAACAAGAAGGACGATAGGCAGCTGACATTAAAGAATAATTTAAACCCACAGTTTGGGTTACTCCTCTTTCATTACTTTCAAATCAAAGCAATTTAAACTAGAAAGATAAATCTCCTTCACATTAATTAGAACAACAAAGATGCTGCAAATCTAAATTAGATACCTTGATTATACTCCACTTCACATGTTTGCGTTGCTGTTTATCACCACCATGTTTTGTTTTGAATATTTTCAGTCCCCTACAAGATATACAATGTAATTTTGATTTTGAACGCACATTTTTACTAAATTACTTGCCAAAATGTATACCACACTTACATGTCTACAATCTCCTTCACATCAGGACGTTTGGAACCTCTTAATGGATCAAGCCAATAGCATGTGTGTGTCTTAGGATCAATGACACACTATATCCAATGTTGACTACATATAAAGAGTGATAGATATGATTAGTGATGTCTAAAATGTGAATAAAACAACATATAACATTATAACTTACCCTATGTTGTATGGAACCAAAAATATTGACTCATCTTTTCCTCTTTGGAAAGAGGTTGCCAAGTGTTGCTTTCTCTCTTGATCATCATGTCCATTACCAGAGGACATGTAATGAGGGCATACAAATTGAAAAAGGTTTTCACTGCCCACCTTTTTAGTCTTCTCAAATAGAATCCTAATTCATTAGGAAAACATAAGTACAAATAATAAGTCAAGCAACAAAGAGAATGATACATAAACCACAAAAGTCAAAGAATTCATCTTAATGTATAACTCTTACTTGATGAATACGGACATGTGACAGAGTTCCAAGTGTTGCTGGTCATACCACTTTTTGATCTCATTAGAAGTTATCGGAATAGAGATTGGATAACCTATAACGTCTTCTGACAACTCATTGTTGATTTTATCACTAGCTTGCATTTCTTCCATGGCATAAAAGTTCAACATCTTCAGACAGATCATTCGTTTTCTTGCAGGAATGTTCTCTGTAGTGGCATCTTGTTCAGAACAAACCACATTAGCACTAGCTACAACAAGAGACGCTTTTGTAGGCATGCTGTCAAACTGTTTATCATGCTCTACAACAGTAGTAGGCCCCTTTTTGTTAAGACTTGGTGACTTAGATCTAGCAGGTGGAGGTACCTGAAATAATATTATAAGTAAGTTTTTAATCTATATAATAATCAAAACAATAAAAGGAATACAAAGAGAATTTTAAGAAGATTCAAAGTACCTCAAGTTCCAAAACAACGAGCTCCATGGGCCAAGCCAATATGTTTCCACGGGCATTCTTCAGTTCAAACACATCTGCTACCTCATTTGGTACAGAAACATTAGCAGATTCTGTAACACCCCCAAACATTGGCCTAAGAGTTAGGGGTATTACACACCGCGTATTATTACATAATAACGCAAGGCTCTAATAAACGAACTTAAACAAATAATCAAACAAGGCCCAAACGAATACTCGAATAAAGTATAATCAAAGTCATGTCGGAACATCCCTAAAAGTTATTACAGAACCCACCAAACGAATATCAAAAGCGAAAGCTAACTGAAGAGGCCCAAGGGCTCAAAGTCAAATACAAATGTCTCAAAGAAATGAAATAACAAAACAAACTAAACTCCAGAGCTAAGCAAAGTGACCCTCGCTGATCAATCTACAATGTTAGATAAAGTAGGGGAATGAGCAAACAACTAATCCCAGTAGATGACCAACTTCATCAACCAGCATGCTCAAAACATTTTAAAGAATATTATCAAATCAGAAGGAGTCGAAAGGAATCCATAAACATGTCAGAAATCAGAAGCAGAAGTCCATACAACAAAGGACTAAATAGAGACAGATACAGACAGAATCAGAAAACAAAGTGGGACACTAGTTGATCACAGCATACAGACAGAACGAGCAACCAGCTCGTGAACAGAACGAGGAAACCTCACTCGTAAACAGAACAGGTGGAACACCTGTGAACAAAACGAGGAACGTCACCCGTGAAACAGAAGGATCCTACATAGCGCGCTACGAGACAACAAGACCAGCCATCCAAAGGTTCAAATACAGAGATAACTAGGTCCCAAAACAGAAGCTTAAAAACAGATAAGCATATGTGCAACCATTGCACCAGAGAGCAGATAGAAAACTGAAAACAAGAAGGGGCATCCAACCCCACAAACAGAAGTCACAGAATTCAGAAGCTTGTTGAAGACTATTAAATCAGAGAACACATAACCATGCGCTCAAACATGTATAAACAGATAGTATTTGGAAAGAGGGAGCCAACGCCGCAAACGACACTCAAAACGGAGTGCGAATGAGCAAGTTATGGCGAAAAACAGAGAGTGGTCCGAACTGGTGTCCTAACTTCGAAGCTCGGACACAAGCGCAGACTCAAAACAGAGGGGAAAATTGAGATGTCCGAACTTCGAAGTTCGGACTGAAGTTCGGACAGTTTTTTGGAAAAAGTACGTGGTGAAGTCCGAGCTTCAAAGCTCGGGTTATTTCAGAAATCAGGGGTGTCCGAACTTCAAAGTTCGGACTGAAGTTTGGACACTTGCAAACCTCAAAAAATAAAAACACAACAGAGGCATGTCCGAACTTCAAAGCTCGGACCGAAGTTCGGACAGCCCGGAAAATGCAATTTTCAGAATGAAAACAGACACGAACAGAAGCTTCAAACAATGCCAAATTGTCACAGAAACACAGAGTTTGCAGAAAAACAACCATGGGGGTTTTACACAATTAAAACCACATTAAATCAGAGGAATCGAACACCACAAACGCAAGATAACACCAATCACTCAACAACAGTTTAAACACCCCATGGGTGAACACACTAGCTGAATCCGCGAGCCACCTACCTCCTAACAGCAGATAAGTCCCTTCGATTCCGAACAACAGATAACGCAGACCCAAAACGCAATCCAAACAGCCACAGAAATTCTGAAACAACGCAGCAAAAGAACCCCACAATCAGACACTGACGGAACCACCAACGCTGAAATTTAAACGAAGAACAGAATTGAACTCTCACCTGAATCCGACTGACACAAACACAACGGCAGTCCACAACAGAGGAGAGATCGACAGAGGTGTCGGAGGATTACTGATTCCCTAATCAGATTGGGGAAGAGAGTTAGGGATTGGAGAAGTTCTCCAAACTGATTTGCAAAACTGCCAACAAAACACAAACCTGATTACGAAGAGAACAGCAAGACAATGAAGAATTCACAGCAGCAATCGAGTCCCCAATCAGCAGCACTTGGGCAGATTGATGAGCAAGGAAGAGAGAGTTGAGAGATAAGGAGGAAGAAGAACGTCTATAGGGTTGAACGACTGATCGTGAAAGAAATTGTGATCAGCGTTGTTAGCAGGGAATTATTAATATGTCTTAATTAATAAGATAAAACCCTTACCAAAATAATAATAACGGAAAGGACTACCTTGCCCTTGTCATTAATCCAAAGGACCTCCATGTCCTGAATCCATAATGAAACAACTTAAAATAAGTTGTGACATAAATAAAATTGTAACGACATCTTGGGTTATAACATCACCTCCCCCTTAAAAGAATTTCGTCCTCGAAATTAAAACGTACCTACTGCTCGAAAAGGGCGGGAAACTTAGAACGCACTTCGCTTTCGACCTCCCAGGTCGCCTCTTCCTCTGACTGACCCGACCACTACACCTTCACCAAGGGCATGGTCTTACTCCTGAGCTTGCGAACATCCCGGGCTAAAATCCTCAAAGGAACTGCCTCGAACGTGAAGTCCTCCCTCAACTGAAGCGGACTGAAGTCAATCACATGCGACGGGTCCGGAACATACTTCCTCAGCATAGACACATGGAACACACTGTGAACGCTAGCCAACGACGGTGGAAAAGCTAAACGGTAGGCAACCGGTCCGATCCTCTCTAGGATCTCAAAATTACCCATAAAGTGAGGGCTAAGCTTGCCTCTCTTCCCAAACCGAACAACTCCTCGAACTGGAGACACCTTCAGATACACATGGTCGCCCACCTCAAACTCTAGAGGTCATTTCCTCTGATCGGCGTAGCTCTTCTGACGACTATGAGCCACAAGCAAGCGCTCTCTGATAGATTGAATCTTAGCTACAACATCCTCAACTAAGTCCGGACCAACAACTGCCCTCTCCTTCAGATCATCCCAACAGATGGGTGATCTGCATCTCCTGTCATACAAGGCCTCGAACGGGGCCATCCCGATGCTAGTCTGAAAGCTGTTATTATACGCGAACTCTATCAAGGCATCGTACTGGTCCCAACTGCCACCAAAGTCAAGCACACATGCTCTGAGCATGTCCTCCAGGACCTGATTCGTCCTCTCTGTCTGACCATCTGACTGAGGATGATACGCTGAACTAAAAGACAACTTCGTTCCCAAAGCCTGATGCAAACTCTGCCAGAATCTGGATACGAAGCGCGGGTCTCTATCAGACACAATAGAAGCAGGAACTCCATGCAGACGCACTATCTCATCCATAAACAACTGAGCCAAGCGATGCAAACTGAAAGTCTTCCTGACAGGCAAGAAGTGAGCGCTCTTCGTGAGTCTGTCCACTATCACCCAAACCGCATCAAAACCCCTCGGAGTCTTAGGCAGTCCCATAACGAAGTCCATACCAGCGCTCTCCCACTTCCACTCCGGAACGGGTAGAGGCTGAAGCAAACCAGCTGGTCTCTGATGCTCTGCCTTGACCTGGTGACAGGTCCGACATCTGGATACAAAGTCAGAAATGTCCCTCTTCATGTTGCTCCACCAGAATGTCTCACGTAGGTCCTGGTACATCTTCACACCTCTTGGGTGTACCGAGTACGGGGCTCCATGAGCCTCCTGCATAATCTCCCGCCTCAAGGCATCGTCTGCAGGCACACAAACACGGTCTCTGAATCTCAGACAGTCGTCCTCTGAAACTCTGAACTCAGACTCCTGACCGGAAGCAATCTCATCTCTGATCTTACACAAACTGACATCGAGCTCCTGACTGGCCTTGATCCGGTCGATCTAGGTGGGCTGAACCTGCAACGCTGCTAACATCCCAGACCTCTCTGGACGGACGGCCCAGATACCCATATGCTGTAACTCAAGAGCAGACCTCTGCATACCAGACAAAGCGCAATCGGCTCCAGACGGACCCCTCCTACTGAGCGCATCAGCAACAACATTCGCTCTACCAGGATGGTAGAGGATCTCCAAATCGTAATCATGTAGCAACTCTAGCCACCTCCTCTGCCTCAAGTTCAACTCCTTCTGAGAGAACAAATACTTGAGGCTCTTATGATCCGTATAAACCTTGCACACTGCTCCATACAGGTAGTGCCTCCAAATTTTCAACGCAAAAACCACAGCAGCTAACTCCAGGTCGTGGGTCGGATAGTTCTTCTCATATGGCTTCAACTGACGAGAGCCATATGCAACTACCTTCCCATGCTGCATCAGAACGCACCCAAGTCCCCTATGGGACGCATCACAGAAAACCTCCAGTCCGTCAGTACCCTCTGGAAGGGTCAGAATCGGTGCAGTAGTCAACCTCTTCTTCAGCTCCTGAAAACACTGCTCACAGGCCTCGCTCCACTCAAACTTCACATCCTTCTACAGCAGTCGAGTCAAAGAAATCACTAGCTTGGAGAAGCCCTCTACAAACTTACGGTAGTAGCCCACTAGTCCAAGGAAGCTACGGATCTCTCCAACATTAGTTGGCCTGGCCCACTCAGTAATAGCTCTAATCTTCTCCGGGTCCACGGAGATACCGTCCTTGGAGACCACATGACCCAAGAATACCACCTGGTCCAACCAGAACTCGCACTTCTTCAGCTTCACGTACAGTTCCTCCTCCCTCAGAGTCTGGAGAACAGTCCTCAGATGCTCCTCGTGCTCCTCAGCACTCTTGGAGTACACCAAGATGTCATCAATAAATACCATGACGAACTGGTCCAGAAACGGCTTGAACACCCGGTTCATCATATCCATAAATACGGAAGGCGCATTCGTCAGACCGAATGGCATCACTATGAACTCGTAGTGTCCATAACGAGTCCTGAAAGCGGACTTAGGCACATCATCTACCTTAATCCTCAACTTATGATAACTGGACCTCAGATCGATCTTCGAAAACACCTTAGCTCCTGCTAACTGGTCGAACAAGTCATCTATGCGTGGGAGAGGATACCTATTCTTAATGGTAACCTTGTTGAGCTCCCTGTAGTCAATGCACAAGTGCATGCTACCGTCCTTCTTCTTAACAAATAACACTGGCGCTCCCCAAGGAGACACACTAGGGCGGATGAAGCTCTTATCCAACAACTCCTGCAACTGAACCTTCAATTCCTTGAGCTCAGTAGGCGCCATGCGGTATGGGGCCTTAGAAATGGGCTGAGTCTCAGGTGCGAGCTCGATCGAGAACTCCACCTCTCTGACAGGGGGAAGCCCAGGTACATCATCCTGGAACACATCTGGGAAGTCTCTGACTACTGGAATCTCCTCCAACTTCGTGTCCTTGCGAACCTCAGGGATGTAGCACAGATATCCCTGACATCCTTTCCTCAGAAGGCGAAATGCCTGCATAGCTGATATAACTGGCGGTGAGCACGGGAGTCCATTCCCTGCTACAACTAGGCGGGGCTGACCCGGCTCCTCAAAAATGACTCTCGAAGCAGCACAATCAATGTGGGCATGGTGCGCAGCAAGCCAATCCATGCCCAGAATCACATCAAAGGTAGTCATCTCCATTGGGATGAGGTTAGCACACAGAGTCCTATCTCTGACTAACACAGGACTATCTTTACAAACAGAATTCAGAAGCATAGAAGAGTCCCTAACTAATGGACTATGCACACACAACTCAACACCCAGAGGCACAACAGGCAAACCGAGCTCACCCACCAACTCAGCAGAAATAAAAGAGTGGGTGGCTCCAGAGTCAAACAAGCAGAAAACAGAACGAGAAGACAGCTGGAGAATACCTGTGACAACTCTGTCAGTCGATCGGTCTCTCTCTTCAGCCATCGAGTACACTCTGGCCTGGCCCTAGGGCTTCTTTTGCTCAGCCCGGTCTCGATCTCTGGACCCTGAGGCAGGCTCACCAGCTCTACCTCCAGAGCTACCTCTGCTCCTCTCGGTCTGAGGGCAGTCAGCTATCCTATGCTCCATGGATCCACACTTGAAGCAGGCTCTAGACTTCCTGTAGCAGTCCTGACCCCTGTGAAACTTGCCGCAGACCCGACACTTCGGAGCGGGAGCTGACGAAGACGAACCACCTCTATCTCTCGAACCCTGGCGGTCCCCAGCCTGGTCTCCAGTAGACTGCTTCTTCTGAGAAGCAGACTGATCGCTCCTATCACCCTCATCAGACCTTTGCTTCCTCTTCTGGTCCTTCCCTCTAGACTGGCGGCCCCTTAAATCAGCCTCTACCAACAGGGCGACATCAGCAACGTCCCTGAAGGTCTTGTGACGCAGGGGCGTCACAGCAGGGCGAATATCCGGCCTCAAGCCGCTCTCAAACTTCTTGGCCTTTCTATGCTCATCTGGCTTAGGTGCGAACTTTGACAGGCTGATAAACTTACGAACATACTCCTCAATGCTCATGTCCCGACCCTGGCGTAGTCGGTTATACTCCAGAATGCGCTGATCCTTATACACGTCGGGGTAGAACTGTTTGTTGAACTCCCCAGTGAACTACTCCCACGTCCAAGGCTGTGGGAACTTCCCCATCACAGACCTCCACCACTCCTTGGCTTCGGCCTTGAAAAGGAAGGTGGAAAAGTCGACCTTCTACTCCTCCTCGGAGCCCATGACTTGCAGCAAGTCCTCGACCTCAGTCAACCAATGACTGGCCTCCTGGGGGTCTCCTACCCCATCGAACGACGGCGGCTTCAGCTTCATGAACTCCTGAAGCGCCTTCACATTCCGGCCTCCAGCATCAGCCCCAGCTGGGCCTGGCCCGCCAACTGGTCCTCCTCCAGCTAGTCCACCCCCTACAGCCATGGTCTGCATGAGCTGCGTCATAAACAGCTGCACAGCATCAGCAACATTTCCTGTAGCCCTTCTTGGCGGCATTCTGAAAGTCCAACAGCAAGTAGTTAGACTCAGACACTAGTACTGACGTTTCTGACTGACTGGCTAACTTAAAATCCCAGTAGATTAGAACCCAGAGCTCTGATACCACTAAATGTAACACCCCCAAACACTGGCCTAGGAGTTAGGGGTATTACACGCCGCGTATTATTACATAATAACACAAGGCTCTAATAAACGAACTTAAACAAATAATCAAACAAGGCCCAAACGAATACTGGAATAAAGTATAATCAAAGTGATGTCGGAACATCCCCAAAAGTTATTACAGAACCCACCAAACGAATATCAAAAGCGGAAGCTAACTGAAGAGGCCCAAGGGGTCAAAGTCAAATACAAATGTCTCAAAGAAACGAAATAACAAAACAAACTAAACTCCAGAGCTGAGCAAAGTGACCCTCGCTGATCAATCTGCAATGTTAGATAAAGTAGGGGAATGAGCAAACAACTATGCCCAGTAGATGACCAACTTCATCAACCAGCATGCTCAAAACATTTTAAATAATATTATCAAATCAGAAGGAGTCGAAAGGAATCCATAAACATGTCAGAAATCAGAAGCAGAAGTCCATACAACAGAGGACTAAACAGAGTCAGATACAGACAAAATCAGAAAACAGAGCGGGACACTAGTTGATCACAGCATATAGACAGAACGAGCAACCAGCTCGTGAACATAACAAGGAAACCACACTCGTAAACAGAACAGGTGGAACACCTGTGAACAGAACGGGGAACCTCACCCGTGAAACAGAAGGATCCTACATAGCGCGCTACGAGATAGCGAGACCAGCCATCCAAAGGTTCAGATACAGAGATAACTAGGTCCCAAAACAGAAACTTAAAAACAGATAAGCATATGTGCAACCATTGCACCAGAGAGCAGATAGAAAACTGAAAACCAGAAGGGGCATCCAACCCCGCAAATAGAAGTCACAGAATTCAGAAGCTTGTTGAAGACTATTAAATTAGAGAACACATAACCATGTGCTCAAACATGTATAAAACAAATAGTATTTGTAAAGAGGGAGCCAACGCCGCAAACGGCACTCAAAACGGAGCTCGAACGAGCAAGTTATGGCGAAAACAGAGAGTGGTCCGAACTTGTGTCCTAACTTCGAAGCTCGGACACAAGCGCAGACTCAAAACAGAGGGGAAAATTGAGATGTCCGAACTTTGAAGTTCGGACTGAAGTTCGGACAGTTTTTCGGAAAAAGTACGTGGTGAAGTCCGAGCTTCAAAGCTCGGGTTATTTCAGAATCAGGGGTGTCCGAACTTCAAAGTTCGGACACCTGCAAAACTCAAAAAATAAAAACACAACAGAGGCATGTCCGAACTTCAAAGCTCGGACCAAAGTTCGGACAGCCCGGAAAATGCAATTTTCAGAACGAAAACAGACGCGAACTGAAGCTTCAAACAATGCCAAATTGTCACAGAAACACCGAGTTTGCAGAAAAACAACCATGGGGGTTTTACACAATTAAAACCACATTAAATCAGAGGAATCGAGCACCATAAACGCAAGATAACACCAATCACTCAACAACAGTTTAAACACCCCATGGGTGAACACACTAGCTGAATCCGTGAGCCACCTACCTCCTGACAGCAGATAAGTCCCTTCGATTCCGAACAGCAGATAACGCAGACCCAAAACGCAATCCAAACAGCCACAGAAATTCTGAAACAACGCAGCGAAAGAACCCCACATCAGACACTGACGGAAACCAATTGAAATTTAACGAAGAACAGAATTGAACTCTCACCATGAATCGACTGACACAAACACAACGGCAGTCCACAGAGGGACGGATCGACAGACGGTAAGAGAGGATTGGACTGATTCCCTAATCAGATTGGGGAAGAGAGTTAGGGATTGGAGAAGTTCTCCAAACTGATTTGCAAAACTAGCCAACGAAACACAAACCTGATTACGAAGAGAACAGCAAGACAATGAAGAATTCACAGCAGCAATCGAGTCCCTAATCAGCAGCACTTGGGCAGATTGATGAGCAAGGAAGAGAGAGTTGAGAGATAAGGAGGAAGAAGAACGTCTCTAGGGTTGAGCGACTGATCGTGAAAGAAATTGTGATCAGCGTTGTTAGCAGGGAATTATTAATATATCTTAATTAATAAGATAAAACCCTTACCATAATAATAATAACGGAAAGGACTACCTTGCCCTTGTCATTAATCCAAAGGACCTCCATGTCCTGAATCCATAATGAAACAACTTAAAATAAGTTGTGACACAAATAAAATTGTAACAACATCTTGGGTTATAATAGATTCCATACCTCCACAATGGTTAAAATATGCACCTTCTTGCATGAAGGATCTAAAGGCACATTATGCAGCATTTCTTGTTCACCTATGTTAGGTGTGATCACTGCTCCACGAGCTACAACACGCATAGGATTGTCTAGCCTCAACTTACATCGTGTGGATCCCTACAATATTTGCAAAAAATTGAAAAGACATCAACCATGATACTCAAGAATAAAGAATGACTAAAAAGGAAAATAAAACAATTTTAGTTACCGGTGGAAGATTGGAGAAGACAGTGACCTAGCAGCTGGCTTTGGCACTTTAATTTATTACCTCAACCTTCTTTTCTGGTTTTTCTTTTGTACAATCCATAGAGGACTGAAGAGCATCGAACTTGGTGACTAATTCATTGACAATCTTCTTCAGATATGCAGTTTCTGTATCAGATTGAGAGATGGGCGAAAGATATGTTGTTTTTGTTACCCCAGGCCCTGTTGCTATAGGATGACCCGGGTGATCTTTTTTTCCTAAAGCCATGGACAGTACATTGTCACATCCTTCCTCGGTCTCTAAACCCTCAGAAACTTGAAACTTTAATTCATCCTATGACAAATAAACAACCTATATATCAGATTAAGTCTTTAGCAATAACTGAAACTAAGACAAATCCTGTAGAAAAGAGACACTTACTATCCTGTCTGCCACTTCTTGAGCGTCTTCCTCCATGACACCAATTTTATCCACTCTAGCCTTTTTCCACAATATACCTCTTTCTATTTTTGACGTTTTGGGATCCATATTGTTCTCTTTCAGCGACAATTGAAGAATAATAACCTCATGAAATAATGTTGAACTAATTGAAGAAGTCAATTACAAAACAAAATGAAATTAATTGTACCAATTCCTCCTCAATGCCAATGTATCATTTTCGAGAGCACTTGGGACGACAAGTATTTCCTTGTGCTCTATTGCGATATGATTCTCTTTTTTCCTTAGTAAACAAAATTACAACAAAATAACAAAGACATAGGCATTAGAAAAACAAAATAGTATTTAGATAACCTTGTAGAAGTTAAAGGGATTCAACATCAGCTAAAGAGATTCAACATCAGCGAAAGACAAAGCGTGAAATGAACACTACATTTCATTACCTGAAATTCTTTGCTTGATAACTTTGTTATGAAAATACTCCAATCTGATGCCTTAATAAAATCATAAAGTGGAGACGGCGTCTTACACATGCTTCCATCTTTATTAAATGCAAACAGTCTTCCCAAACGGGACTTGAATCCCTTCCAACGCTCACCAGCACGTTGCAACAACCACTTCTTTTTATCTTGTGGAACATCAAATGCCGTCTACATAGAAGAGAACGCATTGGCATATATTATACGATATGGATCATAACTTCTAAAAAGGATTGTAAAATATTTGATTACCAGAATTTCATCCCAAATTAGGTCTTTTAGTTCCTTTGGAACATCACTCCATGTGTCATAAGTGATGGGAATTCGTCTACGAGCACAAACACCAATAAAGCTACAAAGCTTGGGTCGATTTTTCCCATAAGGCAGTCCCTTGATACTCCACTGAAGTACAAATCGTTGTTGGTTGTGCCTCTTTCTAATGACCTTCTTACATATGGTAGGACCCCTTGTTTGAACTTCACTTGTGCTTGATATTTCTTTTCTTTTCGTAGGTGCCATGGCTGTAAATAAAAAATGATAAAAAGTCAGATGATTAATATAGATAACAAGTACATAAATAAAATCATAATTGTACATACTATAGCACGTTGCTATGAACTAAACACATACTCATTGTTGTGTTCGTTGTTTTTTAGATTTACGACTTGCATTATCTAGATTAACCCATTCTCCATCACAATGATCATCTCGGATACAAATATCATCTTCATTTTGTAGGTTTTCATCTTCATTTGGTATTGGAGGACATGTCATGGGTAAGAGACTGTCTTCCTCAAAAAATAAATCATCTGATCTACACTTTGTAGGAAACACCAACAACCATCTCTTATCAACTGTATTGTGGCATAAAAGACTTGTTTCGCTTGTGAGGCCAATATAAATGGATCTTTTTTATGTCCTTCCTTTCTTAGATCAACCAATACTTGACCAAAGTTCTCCACTCACACACCACTATTATTATCAACCCACTTACACTGGAATAAAGGTTTCCGAAATTTTGTATAATCCAACTCCCAAATGTTAGATATGACTGCATAAATAGGATTTTTATCTTTTGAGCTTGCCATATGCAACGCTTCAGCCACCAAAGTGACTCCACTATTTTGCATAGTGCTTTTATCATCTTGTGTCTTTGTGTAAAATGTGTAACCGTTGATAAGAAAGTTGTTAAATGACAAAACCTCTGAATTAGGACCTTGGGACAACCATTTCAATTCATCTGAAATGGTTTCAGGTGAGTGAGCAAGTTGTACAGTAACATGATTTTGTAACCAATTGGCAAAAGTCCGATTATGTATATCTATTAACCATTTCTGATTTAGGCTCTTGCTAGGATACAAGAAAGTCAACTCCCTATATGCTCATCAACATAAGGTGCAACGGAAGTAGTATTAAGCAAGACATACAAGTGTGAGTGATCTAAAAGGCCACGAGGTATTCGCAACAGTTCATTACCCATAACACCCAACCTATCAATCTTTCCACTATGTCGAGACTTGAGGATTCCAATGGCTTCAGCATCAGATAAGTATGTAGAAGCAAAATCAATAGCCTCCTCCACCAAATAACTCTCAGCAATGCAACCCTCAGGTATATGCTTATTTTTCACATACCCTTTCAAGAATTTCATGCACCGCTCAAAAGGATACATCCACCTAAGATAAACTGGTCCACACATTTTCACTTCTCTAACCAAGTGAACAGACAAATGAACCATTATGTCAAAAAAGGAAGGTGGAATATACATCTCTAGTTCACACAAGGTAATGACTAATTCATTGTGTAAGATATCCAATTGTTCACGATCTATTAATTTTGCACACACTTTATGGAAGAATAAGCATAGTCTAGTGATCACGTATCTAACAGGTTTGGGGAGAATGTTTCTGATAGCTGCCGGCAAAAAATAGTGGAGCAATACATGACAATCATGTGATTTCAGTCCCAACAGTCTCAAATCTGACATTGATACAAGGCTGCTAATGTTAGATGAGAACCCCTCAGGAACCTTGAGCCCTTTAAGAAACTGGCATAATTCAATTTTCTCTGATTTAGAAAGAGTATGACAAGCTGGAGGTAAGAATACACCCCCATTTTCCTTAGTTTGTGGTTGAAGTTTATCTCGAATGCCCATCTCAACATACTCTAGTCTAGCATTAATGCCATCTTTAGTCTTCCACAGAATGTTTAGCAATGTGCCATGTAGACTGTCAAATACATTTTTTTCCATGTGCATGGCATCTAGACAGTGTCTAATAAACAAGTCCTTCCAATAAGGAAGTTTGAAGAAAATGGACATTTTCTTGAACCCGCCTTTGGGCAGAGACGTCTTATCTAGTTTCCCAAACTGGACGTTAAGGTGCTGAACCTTATCAAAAATTTGTTGGCCAGACAATGGTCTTGGAGCTACGCCTTGTTCTACAAACCCGTTAAAAGCTTTTCTCTTTCGACGAAAATGATGAGTCCTAGGTAAAAATCTCCGGTGTCCCATATAAACAGTCTTCTTCCCATGCTTCAGTTGACAAAAAGATGTATCGTCCATACAGATAGGACATGCACGGTGTCCATGTACACAATAACCATACAAGTTACCATATGCTGGAAAATCATTTATTGTACAGAACAACATTGCCTTAAGTATAAAAGATTCTTTACGATATGAATCATACACTTCAACTCCACTATCCCACAACATCTTCAAATCATCAATAAGAGGTTCCAGATAAACATCAATATCATTACCAGGCTGCTTTGGACCAGAAATCAAAAGAGACAGCATGATATACTTGCGTTTCATGCATAGTTCAGGTGGAAGATTGTAGACCGCCAAAAGCACATGCCAAGTACTATGGCTTCCTGATTGATCAGGGTTCATTCCATCCAAGGAGATAGCAAGACGTAGGTTTCTCGGTTCAGAACCAAAGCTAGGGAACTTCTCATCAATCTCTGCCCATTGTGGAGAATCTGCCGGGTGTCTAAGTAACCCATCAGAAACACACTTGTCATTATGCCATGTGAAGTTTGCAGCATCATTAGGATTACCAAACAAGCACCTAAATCTTGGTATAATTGGAAAATACCAAACAACCTTTGAAGGGATGGAATCTCTTTTATCCCTAGGCAGATTGCATTTAGGATTACAACATACTTTCAATGAAGCATATTCTTTTCTGTACAAAATGCAATCATTAGGGCAAGCATGTATCTTCTCATGTGTCATGCCTAGGAAGATAGGACCTTCTTCGCGTCATAGGTGCGCTTTGGGAGTACATTGTCATCAGGTAGCAAGCCCTTGATAAGAGATAGCAAGTCGGTGAAGCTCTTATCACTCCACCCATTGCTTGCCTTTAAGTTATATAACTTTAAAGTGGAGGACAACTTGGTTAATTTTGTACAGCCACTGTATAGAGGTTGCTCTGAGGCAGTGATCAATTTAGCAAACATTTCTGGGCAATCTCGAGCTTCTTCCTCAAGATTTCGGGTCATTTCTCTTAGCGTATCACCCTCAGGTTCTTCAAACCTCTCAAACTCCATAAATTCCTCAAATTGTTGACTATTAGTTGCAATTCCTCTAACTACTTCATTCTCACCATGGTATGTCCATCGGGTATAGCTACTATCGATGCCATACATAAGCAAATGGTCACTAACTATGACAACACTTAATCTGCTACTAAAACAGCACTCCAAACATGGACAAACGATTTTATTGTCTCCTTCAGCATGTTGAAGTGCAAATTCAATGAACTTCTTCACCCCTGCTTTATATTCTGGTGATTTGGGATTTGTAGTCATCCATCTCCGATCCACGGTTTTTGAGCTATATGTATCAATGATCGAGTAATAAGGATCTATTATGCTATATAAAGCAGGATAAACTTATCCACGTGTTAATCTAGTTAAAGTTGATGATAAACACTTATTTTATTGTAAAGTACTAGATCGATTAAAGAACATGAAAAACACTCATTATATTGTAACCTACTAGATCGATTAAAGTATTTGAAAAACAAAAGTCTGGTGGTGTGTGAATCAATAAAGAAGCTGAAGCACTTGTCGATCAAGTGTGTTAATTTTTTAAATGAGGCACGTTAATCTAGTTAAAGCGGGTGATATACACTCATTCTATTGTAAAAGAACAAATGCGATAGTATCTAGGCTTCTCTAACCATAACCACACTAATGTTCTAAATTAGCTAAGTAAATTAATAATAAGCTTCTTATTTTTATAATCAAGGCTAAACCAATGAGACTACTTGATTCCAGCACATACCAAACTTTTTTCATAATATTGTAAACTACTAGATTGATTAAAGAATATGAAAAACAAATATCTAGTGGTGTGTGAATTAATGAAGAAGCTGAAGCACATGTCAATCAAGTGTGTTAATTTTTTAAATGAGGCACGTTAATCTAGTTAAAGCGGGTGATATACACTCATTCTATTGTAAACTACTAGATCGATTAAAGAATATAAAAAAAAATAAAATCGATAGTATCTAGGCTTCTGTAACCACAACCACACCAATGTCCTAAATTAGCTAAGTTAATTAATAGTAAGCTTCTTATTTATATGATCAAGGCTAAACCAATGAGACTACTTGCACCCAGCACATACAAAACTTTTTCCGTGATCAGTTATACTAGTTGCAGAATCATGAGCGCAATATTTTCACAAATATCAAGAAATCTAAAAAACATGCATCCTAATTAGAAACAAGAAACACGAGTTAACTGAGTAAGAAAAAGATTAAAAATTCACTAACCCGATGAACTCAACAGCAAATACTGCACAAGGAGAGGGAGTACTCTTGCTTTGAGAAACTATAACTTACTGAGTTGATGGTGTGATAGTGAAATCTGTCAACATGAAAAACACAATTTCTTAATAAGTATAACTTGAAAATATCATAATTAACCAGAGAGGCTAGGCAAGGCCTCAATCAAAGAGTTCCTTAAATGTTATACAAATTGTAAAATCTCATTATAAGTGAGACCAATACTAGGTTTGTTTATGGCTGTGTTAATATCTAGTAGCCTAGTTTTTGGTTTTCGGAGATAGTATAACTATTTAATCTTTCAAAGATAGTTATGCATATTGTACAAATTTTTCAGTTTATTTCCTTTCCTCATCTGTTTCAGTGAATACAAAAATTAAAGCTTGCAAATGCTCCCACATCTTTGTATTTGAGCGATGCTACAACCTTAAGGTCATTCAAAGGAAAGGAAGATTAGATTCACAATTTTTTCATCAACATGAACAACCTAAGTCGCTAAACTAAAAACAGTTTGCTCAAACATGCTAGGCAATTTCTTAAAGTTACTAGTGATAAACACAAAACTGCCATAAAAAATACACAAAACTACATCATTAGAAATAATAGGAGCCCCTATAAGAGCTGATACAAACTAATGATAAACATCAATATGGTGTGCTGATAAAAAATTGATTATCAAACTGGTGGGTGGGAGAAAGAAGTGGTGGAACACAATAAGATGGTCAGTGTGATTATTTGTAAAGATCTAGAGACAAAGAATGTTAAAATGTTCAGATCAACTTTTGTATTATCATCTAACTCCTTTGTTTATACTGTTCATATGTTTGATTTGCTGGTTTGAGTATCGTTTGAAGAAATTTTACTGGATTCAAATTAGCTATTGCAATGTTAGTTGTGCTAGCCTTATTTAGTCCAATTAAGCTTCACATGTTCGACTATGCATTACAAATAGTTCTCTTGCAAGTGCTCTGATCACTTTCATTTACAGCTGAACATCACAAAGAAAGTTTGTTGAGTAATACAAAAGTTCCTTCCGCACCATTGTACGGTTAACACTAGCATCAAATATTAGATCTTACTATTGGTTGGGAGATAATACTTTCTAATTGTGTATGCAACCAACTATCTCTTTTCTGTCCAATAGATATTTAGCTTCAACATTTACTAAATCATGTCAAATCGTTATAATCGATCACAACAACTTTGCAGGTTGTAGAATCCTTTTCAGTAATGGCTTAGAAGAAGTTTACAACAACTGTATTTTGGCTATTCATGCACCAGATGCTCTAAAAATGCTAGGAGAACAAGTAGCATATGAAGAATCGAGAATACTTGGAGCATATCAATATGTCTACAGGTGCTTGTTTACTCTCTTGTGGCATTTTTTTAACCTGGGACATATTTACCAAATTTGATACAATGCACTGAAGCATTTTACCTATCTTTTTTCAGTTAGCCCAAGTTTGACAATGTGCTGCGGCAAGTGATCCTTATTAAATGTATTCTTCAGATAGTGTCCCTGGATACTTCTATCGTTAAAATGAAATTTTAGGAACTGCACTAGTCTTTCAAGGAAGAGGAGGTACTGCTCACTTAGTATTCAAACTGGTTAAGATAGTTATGGCTTCAGGTTTTTAACAATGTAGATTTGACAATTAAGGTTGTTAAATGGCAAAATAGAAATAAGTAATTTCTATAAAGAGAGATATAAGATACTGATGCCATGTATGCGGTGGATATTACCGTGTTTTCAATATATGCAAATCCCCATTTTGTAGTTTTGTCAAATTAATACTCCACAACTTTTAACCATAAACTCACTGGAGTATACGCTCATTAATGTCACCAAATCAAAGAAATTTCACGGTCCCTCAATGAGCGTGCCACAACAATGGTATTTCACTATAAAAAACCTAATCAAAGCGATTTCTAGCGTGCCAACAATTAGTCTACAATGTCTAATGATTAGGATTCTAACCTGTAGTAGAATGAGCACATCCAAAGCTGAGATGGTGGCCGGCAACCATGAACGAACCGGACTTCAGGGATGGTGACCACGAATGAGTTCGAGTGACGTCCACAACTGAATGAATTTGAGTGTAGGGAACGGCAGAACTAGAGCAATGTAGTAGCGATAACTTGGTTGCTATGACGAAGAGTGCAGAGGATTAATTTACGGGAGTTTCTGATGTGCAAGGGTATAAGGTTCCATGTTTAGGGAATTTAGAATAGAAGAAAGGGTAGAAGAAAGGGTATAGACAGTCTGGAGGTGCGCGCGTACACGATGAAGAGAGAAGAGGAGGTGATTATCTATGTAGAAGCATTTTAGCAATTTTCTGAGCGGAAGAATACCGCGCCCACCAGCTGTATCCAAACAGGGACACCAAAGGTATATGCTAGATTCATGAGGGTATTTACATCATTTGGGTCCTAAAAATTTAACCCTCCGCGCGCCCCAATTCTGTCAAAAGTATAACAGTTGTATAATGTTACTTTAAGAAAACAAATATTATACCAGTTGTAGTAGCTAATGTTTTAGTAACCCATTTTGCTCAAATCCATCAAAGACTACTAGAATTTTATAACAGTTATCTATTAAACAGTACTTAAAAATAAAATCTGTAGCAGTGTCAATCGTGCTAAGTATGCGGAAACACTGATGATGTGGAAACACTTAGTCGAAATAAGTGCGCGGAAGCAATTACTGCTAACGAGAAATTTGTAGGGATAAAACTATATACAAAAACAATGAAATAATAAACTAAACCTACAACTCTACTACGGGTAGCAAATAAAACCCGGTCGGAGTATAGTGTAAATATATTACGACCGAGAGTATCGAACCCAAGGGACTTATAGAAAACTAGTCCTAATCCGGTAATAACCTATTCTAAAACAAGGGGGGAAATTGAATGTAATTCTAAACCTAATTAAAACTAACTAAACTACGTGGTAATTACAATGAAATTATCCTTGATCCAGGGTATAAAACCATCTAAGTATCAATATGAACTCGAAACATAAACATAAGCCTTCGAATTAACCAACAGTTGAATACGTCGGACATCCTGCCGGGCACCAGATGCACGGCACATTCAAAGACATTGAATGTGCCGGACACAGAAGATCCGGCGTTACATCCGGCATGTTCAAAATGTAAATGCCACTCTCTTGCTCCGTAGCGAAAACAAGAAACTCATCCCTATTAACAAATCGAGAATATATCATGCCACGAAATGAACAAGGAAATGGGGGAAGATGGGTTAATTCTCACTCTTACTACTAACCCTTAACTAATAAGAGGAGAGTAGGAAGATCATTAAGAGTGTCTAACCTATTCTACTTTTGGACTTTTCTTCCTCGAGTAAAATTTGCATGAAGAGAACAAGTGATCAACCAATTCTCTTGCAATAAGAACCATCTCTTAATAAACTTGAAATCATATTAAGAAGAACACATTGTTTTACAAAGAGAGTTTCATTCCCTAACCAAAGAACCATCGTCTGGTCAACCATGGCGACTTTTCACATGTGTGCCGGATTGGAAATACCCGACAACATACCCGGCATAGCATCCTTTCTGCTCCACGCTTGTGCCGTGCAGGTGTTATCCGGCCCTATGTCCGGCAGTTTGGTCAGAAATGTTTCCTTGCATGGAAAAACATATAAAAACATCAATCTGAACAAATAATAGACTTAATACATAATATAGCATAAATATTAATTATTCTAACCTTAATTTGGCTAATAATCTTATAATTATATATACTAAAACATGATAAGTCTGGGGCTTATCAATTACCCGAACTTGAAACGTGAAAAGACTTAGACGAACTAATTTAAAGTATACTTGAAAGATGGAAAGACTTAACCGAACTCAGCAAGATACACAATATAAGTTATTTTATTTCCTGGTCAATAACAAAACAACTTACAATGCCCACTCTGTAGATAAAATCTACTTCGTGGTTTTCACTCACTCACCCAATACAATTTCTGATCAGCTCGATGATAAGCTAGTGAAACTGGGTCCTTCCTAGAATGAGTCTATTTAGAAGCTCTAACTGAATTTGGTACGAATTCTCTCTCTAAATCGAAAAGCAGCTCTCTCTCTAATCTCTTACAATTTCTCAATCAGAAAGCACACAGAGAACTAACAGATGCATCTTTATTTATAATGTCTATAAGTTAAACGGCTAAGAGAGTTAGTTTCTAAAATGTTGGAACTAACTTAGTGGGCGCGTGCTGAGAGTTATCGCGCCAGTCTTCGAGCGCAAACTTCGGAGATGACTGTAGCAACCTTATGACCGTTAGAGTATTTGCACGTTGACGCGTTCGTTCCTTAAATGTCACAACGGTGTGACAGAATCAGTCATGCTTCTTAGTTTTGTGCAGACTCTGTTGTGTTTTGTGCAGTAGACGCCTTCTTTGTGTTTTGTCGTGGACTAGTGACTCCGTCGAAGCGATTGACTATCTCAGTGACATCTTCATGCTCCAACCGACCCTGTCGAAGTTCCCCCTTATACAAAGCAGATAGATTGACAGTCAAGTGACTAAATTGTAGTTCCCCATTAATCGTTGAGAAACTCCAAGCAAGCAAGAGCACAAAATAAGAAGCAAAAGCAAAGTAATCAGATAACCATAAAAACTAGCAGTAAAAACTTAAAGGCAGTTCAAAACACAGTCAGAGTTGCCCGTACACCAGACGGAGTTCACCACTTCCCCCTTTTACTTTCATCAGAGGGAAGCCTTGCAGTCACAGAGAGTCAGTGTTAGTATCCATGAACAATCCAAAAAAACAGTGTTTAGAACTTACAACCAGCCTAAGTTCTAGCACTACACACACACGCTGAAATACCCCAAACCATGATATGTTGTTTAAATATTAAACTATGGTATACTAAGGCTAAAAAGTTCTTTAGAAATGTTAGTAAGCAATTTAAACCATAGTAAACACAATAAAGTCCCATTAAGGTCCTTAGTAAACCCATGCTCTAAGCTTGGGATAACCTTGCTTAAAACGCAAAGAGCTAACCAAGACTTTATTAACATGTTAATGGACATGTTAAACCTATTAATGGAGAAAACCAAGCTCAAAAACAAGTTAAAACACAAAATGTGCGTTAAGGAGTCTTAAAGCATTTTTTGAAAAATTGTCTTGGAAATGGGTTTTGAGTGGCTAAATGCCCATCATTACTCTTTAATCAATATGTGTACTACTTAGTATCACATTAGGAAGTCTAAATCAATGAGAAATAAAAAATTTCACAAATATTTGCACTAATTAGTGATTAGTGTCCAAATAGAGCTAATTTAGCATTAAGTCAACATAAGTAATTTAATTGGTCAAACTAGCTCCTAATACCCTAAGTACTAAAGGGGGGCCGGATTTTCTAAGTTGTGATTCATCAGACTTAGCTAGTTTGTTAAGGAAGGAAGAGTAGATAAAGTAAGGTAACTATTTGCTTTTTCCTAAATATCTTACAAAATTAAAACCTCTCACCTCTCTTCTTCATTCCTTCTTGTTCCCACCGTCTTCATCCTCCCTTATCCAACTGGTTTTGCTATAGCACACCATACTTCTCCAACTTCATCTTCTTGTAATTTCTAGCTTCATGCTCCAAATTCAATTCCCAGACTACCTTTCTTCTAGTTAGAGCAAGCTCTACAATCTTGTCTTTTCAAATCTTCAAGAACTCCATTTCGGTGCCATGAAGAATCTCCATAGAAGGAGGAAAACTCATCTTTTTACACCTTGTCAATCTCCTTTGCTTCAAGGTAAGAAAAACCAAAAAAAGTTCATGTTTCCTCTTGTTTTTGTTCATGAACGAGAATCACCTCTTGATGGTGCCTTCTCTTGCTCTTTTATTAGCTTCATTTCAAACTTCAAAGGACTAGGAGGAGTCCTCTCTTGCTACTTAATCAAGCTCTCTTTCAATTCCAAGGTAAATACCAATTCTAGTGTTTAAAACAATTATTGTAATCTAAGGTTTTTAATGAGCTTAAGTTTGATGCCTAGTGCTCATTACCCTTATTTATGTATTGGTTAGAAGATTGATGCCTATTGTGCCAAAGGAAGTTAGAACACATCAGGAGACTTGAGGAAAAGTTTGGAGCAATTTGGACAATTTTTGGGAAGTTTCTGCAGTCGACCGTCCCAGGGGACCGACCCTGGCTGGGTCGGTCGGACTGTAATAAACTGGGCGGAAAATGTTTCTGGACTCGACCGACCCTGATACTGAACCAAAATGTTTCTGGAATGGACCGACCTTGGGACCAACCTTGGCAAGGTCGGTCAAAGTGAAATTTTTCAAACCCGGATGTTACTAGAATGGACCGACCCAGGGGTTGGGTCGGTCGGTGGGTCGGTCGGCCACTTATAATTTTTTTAAAAATTTTAAGGATGTTAAGTGGTGTTAGTGGTATGCCATTAAGAGGGTAATGATGATTAGAAAGATTAGTATATAAGGACTTAAGAGGTTAAGTTAAGTAAGATGATTTAAATGTTTAAGGTTAATAAAATGACATGTAATGAAGAGGATTGTTAGGTATTGATGTTATAAGGATGTTTAAGAGATGTTTGGTGAATTATAATGACCATTTAGAGGGTGAACAAGTATAAGTTTAAGTGTGAAAGTTTAGAACATAATTATGTGAAGAATTAGTTAACCGGGAAGTAAGAACGGTAATTATCCGTTCGATTGAATGAATTATAGGAACGAGAACTAGTTGAAATGGCAGTCGGGACTAAGAGGGTGTCACATTAGGCTAGCCAACCTCAAGGTGACAGGTATGGTTTTCTTGCAACCTGTGTTCTACCGGATTACACCGGCTTGTGTGCCAACCTGTTTTCTGTGTGTTTGCGACCTTGCAAGTATAAGCATGAAATGAGTTTACAGTAATTCATTTATGTGGCGTATTTAGTTTCCGTTACCATTTAACCTCGAGTATATGTTAAACCTTAGCTAACCGACTCTAGGATCACATAAGAGATCGGTATTCAGATTTAACGACCCAACCTACGGGAACGTTCTAACTACGGCTATCCGTGTGTTAGTTGTGTATTGTTGTTGTGTGTAAGTGTGTTTAAACCAAGTTTGAAATACCATATGCTGTCGTGTTATGATAGGATCCATAAGGGAACTTCTAACTATATATTTTATGGGGGGTGAGGAATCCGGGAGTCCCGGACGCGCGCGTTTGTTTGGGAGTTGATATCTAAATTTGAATTAACTCCCTCTCTATTATTGGTTGTCTTTCCTTCTTGGATTACAATCACCCACGAGCCTATAGCTGGCTCACCTACCTTGGTTATTGTTCGGGGCTAAGGGGATATATGTATGGTGTGATTGGGCCTATATTAAGACCGACACATCTAAGTAAAGTAAATGTGTACGGTGTGTTCGGAACTATGTTATATTCGACACATCTTAAATAAGTATACGTTCTCTAAGCAGAACAATAAGTTATTCTGTAACGAGCTTAGCATGGGAATAGAAAGATTTTCTAGGCTCCAATGAGATGACTAACTCTCATCTTGGGGTACGAGTCCTCACGTGACTCTCCCCGAGTTATGTTGTATGTATGATAATATGTGATGTGTGTTGTTATGTTGAGTATGTTGATCACCGATACTGTTATACCCAAAATTTCAACCCCCCCGGAGTAGTCTCTAAGGCATACATGTCACAAAGGGCAAAATGGTCAAAATGCACCAATGCAGGATTTCCAAAGGACATTATCGGGGTTTTCTATTTTCATATGACTTGTTCATTATCTCCAAACACTTCTAAATATCATAGTCATTATGAAAGGTATTTCATGATTTTCTGATAATATTTATTCTGGAAATTTAGCTTTTAATTCATATTATAAGCTAATTTCTTTAATAATTAACACATGAAATAGCCTCAAAATAGAAATTAAAAGGTTTCCAAAATTGAAATAAAATTGTCACATGGTTACCATGACTACATACAGTCATAAACCTGAAATTATTTTATTGGGAACCTTATCCCAAAATTTAAAAGAGAAATTCAATCATTTTTGCAATTTTCTCTCTCCTCCGGAAAATACCGAAATCAAAACAAAATGTCATGAAATTTTAACACAAGATAGAGGATGATTTTTAGAGACTAATACCGTTGGAATTTCGTTATTTCGACTTTCCAATAATTAGTTATGAATTATGGGAGATTCCATATTGTGAGATTTTTATCTAATCGATTATTTATCAAAATAATCTGATTCCAACTCTCAAAATTCCTAAAAATCATTCTTTACCTTCAGTTAAATTTTCATAATTTTTATCGGCTTGCAACATATTCTAAAAAATCAGATTCCCTTAGAGCACAAAATCAGTCTTTTAGATAAAGATCTTGCTCTATCAATTTGACCATGCTCTTTCTATAAAAGGACCCCCCAAGAACGAACTAGGGCAGAGGAGAACACTTCTAAAGTCAGAAAACACAACCACAAACTTTCTCCCCACGTTTTAACACTTCCAAGCCTCAAATCAATACCGAAACACTGCAGAAATCACCCCGAAATCACCAAAAACTCATCCTTTCTTCTCCTATTGAACTTCCAAGTACCAAAAACACATAAAACCACCAAAAAACAGAAGAGAAACGTCCTTAACAGCATAAAGAAGAAGGAGTCAGAAGCACAATTCGAAGTCAATCCAAAATCGGCATCAACGAGGCACCAAAAGATCCCCGTTGTGAAGAGTCTCATCAAATCTGAAGGTAAAACAGGTTGAAGTCATGTTTTTCTGACTTTGTTCAACTTTAATTACTCTGTGTTAAAATTTGGAGTCGAATTGACTTTTTATCGCTTCTGAATTAGCGTTTGTTTTCGCTTCTGCTCAATAACTTGTTTGCTAAGTTTCGTGTTTAATTCGAATTCAAATTGTAAACTTTCAATCACTAACATGTTTAAATCTTTCAGGCTACCTACCCATAAAATTTGAGCCAGAAACACCGCCGGGAGCCACCCAAACGCCGCTGTCCGAGGGCGGTTCGCACCCACGGACGCTATGTCCGGGGTCCCGGACGCCCTGTCCGAAAGCCGGACGCCCCCGGACGGTGGCGGGATATTTTTATTTTCAAAATTTAGGGTTTTATAAAACATGTCCGGGCCCACGGACGTCCTGTCCGTGGCCCCGGACTTTTCAAAATCTCGTTTATGTTTAAATTTGACTTTACTGTGTAATTAAGTTAACTAGGGTCCGTAGGTTCGGACATTAGGTCCGTAGCCACGGACGAAAACAAAACTTGACCTAATTCTGCCTCCGAAACCCTAGTTTAAGTATTTTAATTTCCACTTTAATTTTCTGTCAAAAAATGTTAAAAAATAAAAAAAACAGAAGCGCGCACTTAGGTTAAAAACGACTCGTAATAAGCCGTAATTAAACTAAGTAGAGGAAAAACGACTTCTAGGGGTAATGAAAGTAATTGAACCCTAATTAAGTCGAATATCAAGCCCCCGAACCCGAACTCTCCTTTCCTAATTTGATCTAGGTTAAAATTAGGTGGCGACTCTTAATAGGTTCCAGTGAGCTAGCTTAGGTTTTAATAATTTTTGTTATATGACATAGTTATTAATCTTAGGTTATAAGTGGACCTAAAACCCGGTTAGATCCTAATCAACTTTAATCAACATAGGATAGGGTTTAAAATCGAGGCTCACAGACTGGCGACTCTGCTGGGGACCACTTCTTAATTTTAACTTGTTTAATTTTAAGAAAGAGGGCTTAACTCGAAAATTGTTTATTTATGGCTTTAATACTTTGTTCATTTACTTCTGTGCGCACTTTAATTTCTGCACCTTTGCATCATGTGAGAGCGAGGGTCCACACAAATCAGTTTCACCCCGGGACCCATCTAGGGTCCCCTGTCAGGGACTCACACCTTTTAGGTGATGTGAATAAGCGGGGGAAAAGAGGAGGATGTCGTCTAACCACATCCCCTTAATACCTGGGCCTTAGCCCCAAGCGTTTTCCTGGCAGTGTCCTTACCTAGCCCATTGTTTGGTCAGTCAAAGACCCGACCGTAGACGTACACCTTTAGGTGATGTGAAAAAAGTGGGGAAACCCAAAGAGAATGGCGTGCAAGCCTTATTCCTTTGTGGTGACCTGGGCCCAAGCCCCAAGCACCTCTCCGGATCGATCCATACCCAAATTGATTTAACCGTCAAGTGAGGACATGTTGAATTTGTGTGGGCCTTGTTTGCTTGTATGATCAGCCCATTACCTAGCCTAGAGATTGATAGGAACTTCTCCTACATTAACCTAGCCCAACCGAATTGCCGGCTCTACTTGTTTGCGGCCCAGAGGCCCTGTTTGGTTTAACATGTGAGTCGTTCGGGCTTCGGCCCAAAAGCTTAGACTTAGGTGATTTCTCTTCTGGCCCAATTGAATTATCCAATTAGTTCTAGGCCCAAAAAAAAGGAAATCCACTGGACTTGAAATAACCCACAAGTTCTGAAAAATATCTTTTTCTGCTTAACAACCATCTTCTCTGGCCCGAGGAAAGTTAGGCCCATTTGTGGTTTAGGGACCATTCCAGCCCATGTGCTTTACTCCAGGCCCAAACACTTTCGGCCCAAGGGCTCATTCTAGACTAGGTAAACTTCTTATTTGGGCCCTAGCCCCAAACCCTAGATCTAGGTTCACCTCTCAGGCCCAATCAAAGCCATCTGTCTAGATTTCAGCCCAAGTTCCAGTTCATAAGATACTCCAGCCCAAACACCTCATTCTCTGGGTATCCTGGCCCACTTGCTTTCAGCCTAAGTCTGTTTCGATCTATCTTGTGAAGCATCGTGATTCAGCCCACTTCCTTTTGTTAGCTAATAATGGACACCTTGGACACAGGTAGACTCAAGTCCTAAGTACAGTCCAATCGACATGGAAGCCCAGCTTGCAATTTTGGAACAAAGGCACATGGCCACCATTGAAGCCATGGAGCAGAGGCATAGTGCTGCCATGGACGCCATGGAATCTAACTACGTTGCTGTTATCAAAGAGTTGAAAGCAAAGGCTCTTTCCCTCGAGTCCGAACGCCAAGCTCGGGATGAGTTAGTGGACAGGCTTCTCAACACCCTTTATGAATGCATTGAAGTTGGCTCCATTAGGGTGAGGATCGGAGGAGAATGTCAAAGAAATTGCTACAGAACTTAGGAAAGTGATCAGACAACCAGGAGCAGCAACTTGCATCCAAAGCTGCACCCGTAAAGATAAACAGGCAACATGAGGAGGGCAGTGATCGACAGTCAAGAGGACCTGGTTGGAGCGTTGGGACAGTAGAACCCTCCCGACGGAGTTCTCGACAGAGAGAGTTTACAGACATCGGCCGAACACCAAGACAAGCACTTGAGGAGCTTCGAGGAAGATATCCGATGCAACCGCTCGCCCTGAGGCCAGGAACTACTCATTTGGGGAAGGATCTTAATCAATTTTGTCACTTTCATCAGCTGCCCGGTCACGACACTGACCACTGCAGAGCCCTACAACACAGAATCCAGGATCTGATTGACCAAGGGCTCCAATTCTAAGAACATGGTGGGGAGCGTAGGGCACGCGTACCCAGGCATCATCAGAAATGTTTTTTTTTAGTGTTTTTCTCATTAAATGCATTTCTTTTCTTGATTAGTTGTCTTTCAACTTTTGTAGTAGTTAGTTCCCTTGAATCATTTTCGGTAGTTTTCCTGAGTTTGTAATTTCCAACACTATTCTTTTTGTTGAATAAAACATAGTTCCTTTTTCATAATTTTTGTACAAAGCATCATTCGTTTATTCGAAAAAACTTAAAAAAAGCACTCACGAAGTAATCATTTTCTGACTATGCAATGGAACGGCTTGTCTCTTGTATCTAAAAATTTGAACATGCCTAACCAAACACCACAACTCACCACATAATATCCAAACAACCCACAATGAGGTTCAAGGCCCACATCTATCAAACTGTTGTCACAAACCCCAAATCAATACTGGGGGCAATCTGAGTTTAGAATCATTGTCTTCGAATATTTTGTTTAAACGTGTGAACTAGTCTCTGAGTGAAATTCGCGAGAGTGTCTTGAGCGGAAAAACCATGAGTGAAAGAGCGTGTCATTTTTACACGACTCCGGTGAGACCACGTTCAAAGGTGAGGTAAACGGCATAACTCCGACCGAAGGAGATAATTTGTAAATTTACTCTTAGATCTGCGAAAAGTAACAAAGAACAAATACACAACTATCAAGGATGACGAAGCACCTAGGTACAGCACCACATAGCCAAAAAGCTTGTAAACCCTATCATAAACCCGAGGCACCCCCGTTGAGCCTTTCGTATATCCCTTTTTCAATATTATGAGCTCCACAAAATAGTCCAGCCAATGATGAATGTCCGACCCAGTGACCAAAGGAAGTGAGGAGCCCGACTCTCAGATAACATTCTCATCAGTCCAAAGAAGCAATGCTACTATCAGCATGACGAAGCGATCCGCAAATGGTCCCAGAGTGACACAGGATCAAAAGAGCTCACATCAAAATAGCTCTCGAAGCCCAAAGCCGGGAAACACAAGAACCCCGAAGGCAAAGTCAAGAAAGGATAAAACAAAAAGGCAATCCCGAAGTGCCTCGAAGAAATTCAAATGACAAAGAAAAGAGAAATGGTGTGAAGGACAAAAGTCCAAGTCCAGAAGCTCGAAAACAACGTCAGCACAAAGCAGCTAGACGACTTCAAGACAAGGAAGGTGAATCCGAGAGAAGACGCAAGTTGCAGCTTTGGTCACCCACTTAAGCTCCACATACCTCAAATATCCCTCCATGGTCCCGTTGTCCTTCATCACACCCCATGGCCACGTTATAAGCTTTAAAGACTTCCGACTTGATAGTTGTGTGTCCAATCACGTGAAAGTAACAGATCAAATGCGTAAATCCGTCAAATATCGAATTCAATGGTCTAGAAGTTGTGACCGTAGGTAAGGAATGAGTGCAAGCATCACAACACGCCCAGTGTAGGTTAGGAAGCACCACATAAAAACATAAGCCTTGACCCTGTAAGGACGAGACTCGTTCGCACGTTTAATAAAAGAAAATACTGGGGGCAATCGATCGTTCCGATCGATTGCCATGAACTCTAGCTCAGATTGTCTTAAGGGAAAAGTACTGGGGGCAATTGTTGGTTCCAACAATTGCTATGACAACACCAATTCGAACCCAAGGCTTAAGCATCACCACCACCATCCCACCACAGGCACACATAAGCCCTTACCACCACATCAAACACCTCAGGCCCACATAAGCCCTTACCGCCACATCAAACACCTCAGGCCCACATAAGCCTTCACTTCATACACCACGCAGGCCCACATAAGCCCTTACCTTCACTTCATACACCACACAGGCCCACATAAGCCCTTACCTTCACATCATACACCATACCCCACCGGCGGCATGTTCATCTCGTAGGAGATAAATTACAAGTCCGAAGTCTATAGTTAGGAAATGATGATTCACTTTCCTTTTCACTAAACAGAATTTTCTTCAAACAACAATTTCTTGTCTTGAACAACTTTCCTTTAAACACTTCGGTTTCATAAACCACATCATGGCCGCATTTGGCACACTTTCTAGCAATGTCTTGCTTTGGACAATTTTTGATCCTTAACATTGCCATGTTTGACACATTTTCCAATGATTTCTTGTTTTGGACAAGTTTCCTACATACACTTTGATTGTATTTTGACATGCACATCATCTTTGCCATGTTTGGCACTTTCATAATCAACTTTCATTATGATCATTTGCATAAAGTTAACCTTGCATCCATCCGTACGAAACTCCTCATCATAGACCAGAGATACAGATTCTCACCCCGAAGATACAGATTCTTCAGAGATACAGATTCTCACCCGAAGATACAGATTCTTCAGAGATACAGATTCTTGCCCCGAAGATACAGACTTAGAGATACAGATTCTTGCCCCGAAGATACAGATTCTTTAGAGATACAGATTCTCACCCGATCAGAGATACAGATTCTCAGCCGAAGATACAGACTCTTCAGAGATGCAGATTCTCAGCCAAAGATTCAGATTCACCAGAGTAGATGAACTCAACCTCAGGCTCATCACGAACCTGATTTCCTACCATTCCACTTAGGCACCCATAGGTCCTACTTTACATTCGTCAATTTACGCACACATCACATCAATCTCATTACATCTCCATTCAAATTTTAGGTTCCCGACACCTTATAATGCTCGGCGTAATCCATTCAAATTTCAGGTTCCCGACACCTTATAATGCTCGGCGTAATCCATTCAACTTCAGGTTCCCGACACCTTATAATGCTCGGCGTAATCCATTCAAATTTCAGGTTCCCGACACCTTATAATGCTCGGCGTAATCCATTCAACTTCAGGTTCCCGACACCTTATAATGCTCGGCGTATTCCATTCAAATTTTAGGTTCCCGACACCTTATAATGCTCGGCATAATCCATTCAAATTTCAGGTTCCCGACACCTTATAATGCTCGGCGTAATCCATTCAACTTCAGGTTCCCGACACCTTATAATGCTCGGCGTATTCCATTCAAATTTCAGGTTCCCGACACCTTATAATGCTCGGCGTATCCATTCAAATTTCAGGTTCCCGACACCTTATAATGCTCGGCGTAATCCATTCAAATTTCAGGTTCCCGACACCTTATAATGCTTGGCGTAATCCATTCAAATTTCAGGTTCCCGACACCTTATAATGCTCGGCGTAATCTATTCAGCTTCAGGTTCCCGACGCCTAATAATGCTCGGCGTATTTCATTCAGCTTCAGGTTCCCGACACCTTATAATGCTCGGCGTATTCCATTTAATTTTAGGTTCCCAGCACCTTAGATGCTCGGTCTTGATTATTCACTCTTAGTTCAGTCCACTTTTCACATTTTAGGTAGTCAACGCCTTAGAATCGCTTGACATGTACTTCACTCCTTTAAAGGTAGTCAACGCCTTAGAATAGCTTGACATCATTTCATTCAATATAGGTAGTCAACGCCTTAGAATAACTTGACATCATATCATCCTCATAGGTAGTCAACGCCTTAGAATCGCTTGACATCCCTTCCACTTTACTCATAGGTAGTCAGCGCCTTAGAACAGCTCGACACAACTCGTCAGATTTCAATCTACATGTAGGGTCTTTTGAGATCCAAAATTTTAGGGTATCACTCAGGCATCAACTAGTCTTTTCATCTTCATTACAAAGCCTAGTTGACGGGGGGCAATCTGTTATACCCAAAATTTCAACCCCCCCGGAGTAGTCTCTAAGGCATACATGTCACAAAGGGCAAAATGGTCAAAATGCACCAATGCAGGATTTCCAAAGGACATTATCGGGGTTTTCTATTTTCATATGACTTGTTCATTATCTCCAAACACTTCTAAATATCATAGTCATTATGAAAGGTATTTCATGATTTTCTGATAATATTTATTCTGGAAATTTAGCTTTTAATTCATATTATAAGCTAATTTCTTTAATAATTAACACATGAAATAGCCTCAAAATAGAAATTAAAAGGTTTCCAAAATTGAAATAAAATTGTCACATGGTTACCATGACTACATACAGTCATAAACCTGAAATTATTTTATTGGGAACCTTATCCCAAAATTTAAAAGAGAAATTCAATCATTTTTGCAATTTTCTCTCTCCTCCGGAAAATACCGAAATCAAAACAAAATGTCATGAAATTTTAACACAAGATAGAGGATGATTTTTAGAGACTAATGCCGTTGGAATTTCGTTATTTCAACTTTCCAATAATTAGTTATGAATTATGGGAGATTCCATATTGTGCGATTTTTATCTAATCGATTATTTATCAAAATAATCCGATTCCAACTCTCAAAATTCCTAAAAATCATTCTTTACCTTCAGTTAAATTTTCATAATTTTAATCGGCTTGCAACATATTCTAAAAAATCAGATTCCCTTAGAGCACAAAATCAGTCTTTTAGATAAAGATCTTGCTCTATCAATTTGACCATGCTCTTTCTATAAAAGGACCCCCCAAGAACGAACTAGGGCAGAGGAGAACACTTCTAAAGTCAGAAAACACAGCCACAAACTTTCTCCCCACGTTTTAACACTTCCAAGCCTCAAATCAATACCGAAACACTGCAGAAATCACCCCGAAATCACCAAAAACTCATCCTTTCTTCTCCTATTGAACTTCCAAGTACCAAAAACACTAAAACCACAAAAACAGAAGAGAAAAAACGTCCTTAACAGCATAAAGAAGAAGGAGTCAGAAGCACAATTCGAAGTCAATCAAAAATCGGCATCAACGAGGCACCAAAAGATCCCCGTTGTGAGAGTCTCATCAAATCTGAAGGTAAAACAGGTTGAAGTCATGTTTTTCTGACTTTGTTCAACTTTAATTACTCTGTGTTAAAATTTGGAGTCGAATTGACTTTTATATCGCTTCTGAATTAGCGTTTGTTTTCGCTTCTGCTCAATAACTTGTTTGCTAAGTTTCGTGTTTAATTCGAATTCAAATTGTAAACTTTCAATCACTAACATGTTTAGAATCTTTCAGGCTACCTACCCATAAAATTTGAGCCAGAAACACCGCCGGGAGCCACCCAAACGCCGCTGTCCGAGGGCGGTTCGCACCCACGGACGCAATGTCCGGGGTCCCGGACGCCCTGTCCGAAAGCCGGACGCCCCCGGACGGTGGCGGGATATTTTTATTTTCAAAATTTAGGGTTTTATAAAACATGTCCGGGCCCACGGACGTCCTGTCCGTGGCCCCGGACTTTTCAAAATCTCGTTTATGTTTAAATTTGACTTTACTGTGTAATTAAGTTAACTAGGGTCCGCAGGTTCGGACATTAGGTCCGTAGCCACGGACGAAAACAAAACTTGACCTAATTCTGCCTCCGAAACCCTAGTTTAAGTATTTTAATTTCCACTTTAATTTTCTGTCAAAAATGTTAAAAAATAAAAAAACAGAAGCGCGCACTTAGGTTAAAAACGACTCGTAATAAGCCGTAATTAAAAAGTAGAGGAAAAACGACTTCTAGGGGTAATGAAAGTAATTGAACCCTAATTAAGTCGAATATCAAGCCCCCGAACCCGAACTCTCCTTTCCTAATTTGATCTAGGTTAAAATTAGGTGGTGACTCTTAATAGGTTCCAGTGAGCTAGCTTAGGTTTTAATAATTTTGTTATATGACATAGTTATTAATCTTAGGTTATAAGTGGACCTAAAACCCGGTTAGATCCTAATCAACTTTAATCAACATAGGATAGGGTTTAAAATCGAGGCTCACAGATACCAACCCCCATGTTATAATAAGAAGAGTTTAAGTATAACCTGATTAAATGGGTAAGCGTCGTCTATTAAGGGGTTAGCTCCATTAAGGTAGAAACCCTCAAGGGTTAAAGAAAGCAATAATGTGATCTAACAAGTGTTGATGTGTTGACTGAATTGTTTGGATCCTATTGATTGTATGTGTGATATGTGTTTATAGTTCTACATGCATGATTCAAATATAATCAACTGCATGCTTAGATAAATAATAGCTTGAAAGCAATCACTTAAACCACACAGAGGAACAAGCATTTCACACATCATCATACCAAGATAACAAATTAGGAATAAAGATTAATAATAGAAAGGTAAAGTTAGTGAAGCAAAACCACACCATGTGTTAGTGAACATCCAATGCCTTAGTTAAACCCAATTCTCATTAGGAGTAGAAAGACTCAAATAGTCACAAAGGACTAGGAATGATAAGATAGATCCAAGAACCAATAACTCAAGAGTGGAATAATTCAACTGGGAGAGATGGCCCCCACCGCCAAGTACGTCCTTTTAGGACAGGGGATATACAGCCCCTCACTGTCTACAACGTCCCTTTTGGGACAGGGGATATACAGCCCCTCACTGTCTACAACGTCCCTTTTGGGACAGGGGATATACAGCCCCTCACTGTTACCATTGAAGACGCGCGCACGTCGAAACCTCAAGAACCAGCTCATGGATGAAACGATATCCAGAGTCAAAAGAAGAATTTACCAAATTGACCTTTTCCAAATTCCCACCAGATCACTAACTACCCAGAGCAATACCAAAACACTCAGTCCTACAGAGTGCAGAAGCGTAAACCCTAAGCAGTCAATGACTAATGGAACAACTAAATAGAAGGAACCAATACCCAAGTGAGTTTCACATTCAAGGCTCAGTTAGTCACACAAGCTGAGTTAGTCACACAACCATTTCCTTTTAGAAATTCCTCTTAAACTCAGTTAGCGTTTTTCGTAAACGTCTCATAAGTCAATCAGCAAAAGTATCAAAGTACGAGAAATCGTACCTGGTCAACGTTGTAGCAGTTCTAGTAAACTCGTGCAAACATTCAACAATTCTCAGAGGAACATTGAAGATAATTTACTATCAATAACCTGTACCCTAAGTTAAACTTAAATAAATTCCTCTCTCTTATTTCCAAATCTCAATTATCTTATAAGCCCTCGCTTAAATGTTATGTATAACCTTTGACTTATTTTAGATGGTTGTATAGCCCAAGGTGTATCACCCCATCCAACATTAACACACTTAACAACAAACTGCAGCGGAAAACATACTTTATCACATTACTTAACTCGTTGGTGTTACACGCCGTTAACCACCCACGTGGCTAACAAGGCTATTACATATACATTGTACCGGTCTGATGGACTAGATTCCCGACGGACTACACATTACTGTCCCTTTCCATTAACAACAACAACAACATACACCTTTCGACTGTACCGAGTATTCACAAACTAATGCCGATAACAATTTTGGTCTTACTACACCTACTGTACATATATAACTTAAAAGATTACCCATGTACATACGACTACCCCTCTCCTCTCGCGACTTCCAACTCCTTGTACCTGGAAATAAAAAGAAGAGAAAAGGGTGGCCCCCCAGGGGCTCTGACCTTTGCTGGTATGGTAATCCCGCAGCCCGCACATGCTACCCGGGCCACGCACAACTACTTGTCGTCTTAGCATGCGGTTGATTATATTTGAATCATGCATGTAAACTACAAATACACAACACATTACACTGCACAACAATGGCTCATTAAAACAGCCAATACAACTACACTTAACAAATCACTCATTGTGATCTTTAACCCCTAGTGTGTTTCTCCTTTAACGGAGCTATTTCCTTAATAGACGACACATACCCACCAATCGGGTTATCCTTAAACGCCTCTTACAATAAACTGGAATTCATATCCATAATCCACATACTCCACATCTTAACAACATATCACATCACATCGCAATAAGAATTGCAGCACAACAATAATACATAACATAACGGGAACGGTTCCCTTTATGAACCGGCCCAAACATAGTCAGTTCACTTGTAGCCTAGAGAATGTTGCCAGTCTCATGATAAGCTCGTTACATAAGTCGTTACCGTCTCGTTAGATGAACGGATAACTTAACACAAGGTGCCTCGGATATAGTGATCCAAGCACACCGAACAAACATAAACATAGTATGCCCCTGTGGCCCGACGTGAGTTAGTAAAATAGCCTTGGTTAAGCTAAAGGGAAGGTGGAAACCAAATTGGAAAACAACCATAACATACAAAGAGAATCAAACCGGTTATGACATCGACTCCCATACTCACACGCGTGGCCGGAACAGACCAGACTCCTCACTTCCCCCGTTAGCACTTGTTAGAAGTTCGACATTGAACTTAATAAACAATCACAAACATTGGGTTAAGTCTTGTTTGACACACACAAGGGAAGAGAGAGTCATACATTCACACACAAACATCACACACAAACATCACATGACTAACTCACGCATAGCCGTGGTTAGAACGTTCCTTAGGTCGGAAACGTTATTACCGGATACCGTTCTCTTACGTTTACCTAATAATGGTTAACTAGCCTTTCATGCGCATTCGAGGTTACCAGTATCGGCACGTAAACACACAACAACAATAACGACTGTAAACTCGTTTCATGATTTATCTTATAATGTGGCAAACATACAGAAAAACACATTGGCATACAAGCCGGTGTAATCCGGTAGGACACAGGTTGCAAGAAAACCATACCTGTCACCGGAGTCCACTCTATCATGTCCACTTATGTTCCTCGAGCAATTCTCGAACAACTGATAATTACATGTACTTTTATTAACATCGGGTAACATGATTGTTTAAAGTCTAATGCTCATAACTTATCCCCGTTAACTTAGTTAAATAACTTCACATTTTAACTCGTTTTACTTCTACATTTTAATACAACTTTTCCCCTACTAAATTGTCACTATAACTCACTTAACATGTCCTTAACAATCTTATAACATCATTACTTGTCAATCCCCATCATTACACATCATTTTCATACCTTAAACAACATTTTTAGAGTGGTCCGGGACTTGGTACTCACCCTAAGTCCCGGACCAACACTTAAGGAATCTCTCGGGTGATTTTAATAGGGTGGTCCGGGACCTTGTACTGACCCCAAGTCCCGGACCAAAGCACTTGTAAAACTCTCGGCCCTTTTTTGTGTAGGGTCCGGGACATCATCCAATACTTGGGTCCCGGACCACTGTAACAGAATTCCCAAATTGACATTTTCAAGTCTTGTTTCATCTACTTTCTTCATCCATTGATTACCCAAACTTCACACATGAACTTAGGCATATTCTAATACCATATCACTTTGATTCACCTTAAAACATTGTCCAACTTGTCACTCATTTTTCTTATAAATCTCTTAACACTTGTAACATTCTCTTTTGGTTTTCTAAGTGGTATTTCACCTATAATGACCATTATACCAAGATGTTTCCTCTACACCTTAACATCATCTCCTAAGCATCTTTTCTTACTAACTAATATCCTTGTTCACACCTTCTTAAAATTCCATCCTCATATTCTTACCTAAACATCATTCATTCCTTGTACATCACATTACCTAAACCTAAAACAAACTTCTCCAAGACTTTATTACATCCCAAAAACCTCATTGAATTCCTAGAACTTCCAAGACACCTAAGTCCTTGTAACACCCTACAACACCCTGATACATGTTTTCTTCTTCCTAATAAACATCCCATATCCTCACATTTCCTAGTTCACCAAAGCTCATTTAAACACTTAAATCTTCTTCTACATTACCCAATTTTGCCATAGGTTCTCCTAGCACATTGACATACCAACACATTGTTTTTCAAACCATTAAACATTCAAGAACACTAAATCCATCAAGAACCTTCTCACACAAAAACTTCACCAAATTTACACTACATCACAATATAGTGCATAATCAAATTGCTTGGCACTTAGGCCCTTAAATAACATGGCTCTTAGGCCCTTAAATAACATAAACCTTAAACACTGAATTTCCCACATAATATATTGCCTTAAACCTGCAAATACACTCAACAAACATATGCCCTTAATAACTTCTTGAGAGCATTTTACTAGCTCATTTGCCATTGGCTCTTAGATATTTTATTAAGCAAATCAAGCTCATTTTTCCTAGGCATTTAAACTGCATTGAGATAGTTTGTTTACCTCTTTTCCTCTCAAACTTCTTTCTTGTTTCCTTGAACCGAAAATCAGCAAGGAGTTTGATCACTTGTCAACTTTCTAATCAATATACATATAAGGGTAATGAGCATTAAATTTCATACTTAAACTCATATATAAACCCTAAATTTACATAAGTGTTCTAAACACTTAAAATAGAAGTTTACCTTAGAATTTGAAAGAGAACTTGAATATGTAACAAAAGAGGTTTCCACCAAGCCCTTGAATGATTGGAATGAAGCTAAAACAAAGCAAAAGAAAACACCATGAAGAAGGTGATTTCAGTCACTTATAAAAACAAAAGGAAATGAAGTTTTTCTTTGACTTTCCTTACCTTGAAGCAAAGGAGAATGACAAGGCATGAAAAGGTAAGCTCAAGCTCCATCAATGGTGAATCTCCATGGAACCGGAATGAGGCTTTCGAAGATTTGAAAAGATAGAAGTGTAGAGCTTGGCTTAACTAAGACAAATATGGTCTTACAATTTGATTTGGAGCATGGAGTCATGAGTTACAAGCATTCAAAGATGGAGAATGGCTACTTGCTGTAGCAAAACTGATGGAGAAGGATGGAGGAGTTTGGAGACGGTGGGAACCAAGGAGGAAAGAAGAGAATGAGGTGAGAGAGTATACTTTGAAGATATTATAAGTTGTAAAGTAAATAGTGAATTTACTTGCTTTTTCATTACTCATTTACTTATTAACTAACAAGGTGGTGACTCACCTTGATAAAAACCGGCCCCCATCATCTACTTAGGGGTAGTTTGGTCTTTGTTAACCAATTAACTTACTTATATCGACTTATGTCATAAAGTAGCATTTTTGTTACTATTCACAAAAACAAGGCACATTCTTGTGAAATTTTTGATTTCCCATTGATTTAGACCTCCAAATGTGATACTAAATAGTACACATGTTAATTAAAGAGTAATGATGGACATTTAGCCATTCAAAACTCATTTACAAGACAATTTTTCAAAAATGTGCTTTAAGGCTCCTTAAAGCACATTTTGTGTTTAAACTTGTTTCAAGCTTGGTTTTCTTTAGTAATCGATTTAATATGTTCATTAACATATTTATAAGGTATAGGTATGACCTTTAGGTCTTATACAAATTTATCCCAAGCTTAGAGCACATTTTTGCCCATATTGACTTTAAGGTATTTATTTATGTTTTGTTTGGTTTAATTGTCTACCAAGGTTTCCTAAGGACTTAATTAGCCTTATTAAATCATAATTTAATGTTATAAAGTCTTGTTAGGCTCTTTGGGCCCTAACCAAGTTCACTCCAAGCTTAGAGCATATTTTTGCTCATGCTGTATCTTAGTGCTTATTGTGTTTTACTATGGTTTAAATTGTTCACTGTTGTTTCTAAGGCACTTTTTAGCCTTTAAGTACCATAGTTTAATGTCTAAACAACACATCAAGGTTTGGGGTATTTCAATCTACCCCCCTTAAAAGAACTTCATCCTCGAAGTTCACACTTCCCACACATCATTTGGATTAGAACACATGGATTACTTGCAAATAAAACTTCCATAACCAAACATACTTTACATCACAACCTCGTATTTAACGGTCCAGGTACATATACACATCCATACATAACATAACATACTCACATGATAACCTCGAACTCAATGGTCCGGGTATCTTAACAACATTTGCACATACATACAACCCTTAGACTCTTGGGCCTGGGTAACATAACAACATTTAGACCCGTTGGCCTTTATAACATAACAACCTTTAGACACATAGGTCTATGTAACACAACACATTTAGACTCATAGGTCTTAATAACATACACTCTTGGAACTCAATGTCAAAATAATCTTTATTACACATACCACACAACATGTCTTAGCTTGTATGGCAACCAAAAATATCTTTTACATACACTGTGATCCCACAGAACCCGGTCGCGATGGACACCTTCTGGTCCCCGTCCCTTTGGGAGATCAAAACAATCACTTAATCTTTAACATATATACTTCTCATGTCACCGGTCCGAAGACAAAGGCTCATGCGTCCTCAGCTCGTGAGCAAGTACTACAAAGATATTCTTTACTAGGTTAAGTATAAGAGAATCCTTTATTTCAAATGTTAACCGACTGTTTTGAAAACACTAATTGAAAATCCTTTTGAAAACACATACAACTCCAAGTCCAACTTATGCTCTTTGCTTCTTTTCTTAGCGTGGTTATTTGTGACCACTTATAGGGAGCTTCAAGAATCATCCAACCCTGATGTGATCAGCATCAGTGTTGAACTATCCTTCCACCCCATTTTGTGTTCGGCTTCCCTTGATTGCATGCAAATCAAGTTCCACTTCCCACTTCATTTTCAAGCATCAAGTAATACACCCATTTCCAATTTTCTATCTTTTAGTCTTTCTAGTCGTAATCACTACATCTCCAAAGGATAGAACTCCGTCCACCAGTTATCTCCATTCACTTTAATCCTGTTACCTAGGGAATCTTATTCTCACTAGGTTCTATGTCGGTTTCATACCCTTTCATGAATCACTATATTGTATATATACACATATATTTTATCAAAATACAACACACAGTTTCACATTTAGTGTCATATGAACATATAATGTCGGGGTTTTAGTTCCCCGGGAGTTTCTCTACTCCCCACACTTGTACTATCACCCACAACTGTTAACAAATAAACACACTTATCACAATGGTATTCGCATCTTCTGTGCGCAATTACCACAATAAAACCATGAATGAATGTGTATGTTTACGTAACACACACACCAATCATCAGAACAATTATTTTGTGCTATGCACAATATAGGTCACATACACTACGTACACTTGTACGGTAATACACACTAAGTGGTTTTGCGCTCTACCCCCCTTAAAAGGGATTACGCCCACGTAATCAATCACTTAATCATTGGTTTAAAAAAAATTCTACCGTCGTGAAGTGCTTTAACTTCCACGCGGTCTGTATACAATGTGTTCTGGTTACAGGATCTTAACCATATTGGCGGTTCAGTTCCTAACCCAAGAATTCTCGTTGGAGTTTGCTTTAACTCTTAACTGGTTTCGGTTCTGGCCTGTGAGGCTTCTAGGCATTAATAACTAGCCATTCACTCATGTTCACCATGCACATTCAACACTTGAATCACTGGCTCACTAGTTTCTACTACGAAACTCTAATAACTATAGGGCTCAGTTTGCCCCATTCGTTATTCTTACTGTATTGTACATCTCCCATTTATCACCTTTATCTTGGTAATAATGGTTTCTCAATCGATGCGTGGTATTTCTGACCGTGAGCAAATTCGGTGAGTTTCAAACTTTCTATCCACTTCTCTAATAACCTACTGTGTAAACTGCTACGTATTTCACAATAATTGACTTGATTGCTTCCGACTTACTGTCGGTTGAGGTTGAGCTACTACCTAGTGTGTAGCGCTCTCTCGGTTATTTCCCACACTTGAGGTATATTCCATACCGATATCTAGTATTCCGTGTTACTGCATTCACTTATTGCTAATCATGCCTCTACATTTGGTTCTGTACAAGTACTCTTTCATTAATACGACCTTGCATTTCCTATGCATCGGTTACTATGGCGTTATAAGCCGCTTTCTATTTCCTCCACAATTAACATTTCCCGAATCCTAGCTATCCCACTCGATCATTACTGCACAAGTGCAATACCAAAACACTCAGTCATACAGAGTGCAGAGGCGTAAACTCTTGGCAGTGAATCTCTTATGCGATTGCAATAGGAATTTACGCCGTGTTCCACTGTGATTCTTATCTCATAGTACCTACCACTGGCTTATTGCTCAGTCTGTTTGCTATCACTTACCTTGAATCTCCACTGAATTTAACTCATAACTGGTCTTACCTGCCATATTATTATTCAATAACGCTTACACAACGGTCGCTTACTGCGCACCGTGCTCTTACTCATTGCATAACACTAATTTATATGGTATTTACTATCACATTAACTTCCACACATATACTTACATCCTTCGTATTATGGTTCGTCATTCCTTTGGATGACTACTGAATGCTCCTTGAGCATTGATCACTCGAGTCACAAGCCGGCATTATTCAGCTTGGTGCTTCACTTTATACACACATGCTACTAAACTAACTGCTCTCAAATAATAATAATGTCGTCCATCCTTAACATATTTCTTGAGCTTGGTTCACATAACTACCGCTTCCGCGGTTTCACAATATCGAGAGGTATCCCCACTCTTAATGCAGTGGTTCGTTTTCCACTCCATTCACTTATACAACATAAACTTCTACAATTAATCAAACTTACATAACACATTTTGCTTGTGGCTTATAAGCCTTATTGCCTCGAGCTCTGCTCATTGTAGGCCGTTCACACATATGTACTTCTCTGTACAACATTACATGGTTTGGATGTCATATTGGGCTCCATGACAAGGCTGTTGCATCACGTTTCCTTTCATGGGATGCCCCTTAGGATTGTCAGTCTGTCTCCTGACAACTTATGTCTATACTGGGTGTTAGTTTCAACCCTTGTGTTTCATCACGTTATTTCGTTCAACTATCGTTGATGCGAGCACCCTTCAAGGATTGCTCCTAGGTGTTGTTAAGTTATGCCATTACATCTGGTTCGCACTTATTGGTATACTGAGTTAGCCACGCCGTTTGCGTTCTTAACTGGTTTATTATCTTCTTCTGTGAAGATCAACATTTCCTGGTAGTGTAGGTACTCATTCTGGGAGTTTCATCCCGTTCATTGCACATTAATGTGTCCACATTAGGCATCTGCTTGCCATGCACAAGCTGGGTCATCGTTCCAGCTATCATGTTTATCCCTGAGGATCCTTAAGACATATGCGATGTCGTTACATTACAGTTAGTGCACTTCGCACCTCCTGACTATTAAACATTTCCTTGAAAGGAATTCACTAATTCCTTTAGTCTCGTTAACTTAACTGAGTTCCTTTACTTTAACCATTCTTGGTAATCTGTTGCTCTTGCTTGACTTTTACTGCTGACCGTAGTACGGAGTCGACTACTTCCCGTGTTTCGGACTCTACTCGTATACATATGTGGGGTACCATACTGATACATTACTACTTACCCAACTAACCCATAAGTAGGTCTGTCAGGCCCACAAGCTCCTATCGGAGTGCGGTCGTCCCACATTACAGTTGGTACACTCGTAGTGTCCGTCACACGCCTAGGTGAAGTATTCTGTTGTCAACTCCCTTATATTGTCCCGTGACAATATGCATTCCGTGCTTCCCAAACTTAATCGAGGGAAAGTTTATCCACTGTTGTATCTTTACCAACTGCCCTTGGTCTTACTGGTTTGGTTTAGAAGAAGGTTAGAAAGAAGTATTGGTTTAAAAGAAAATCTAGTTTTGAAAGAAAAGAGTTTGAAATAAATCTAAGCTTGAAAGAAAAATTCTCATGGTTTCACAACGCCTTCTTGCCTTAACCAAGTCTAGCTTCTTGCTGACTGGTGTACTTCCAATTACAGAGGTTAGGCTATCAAGCCCTTCCACGGTTATGATTATCTCACTTAACTTCATGGTACTTACTAAGTACTTCGTATTTGTTAAAGATTTTCCCGAACAGCCCTGTTATAGCAGCACTTGCCATGGCAAGTGCGCCGTGCTAACTGGCTATCGGTTCAACACATGCACCGGTTGCGGCATCATTTTTTTTACTCGCACTGTCATCAGTGGCCTTGTCGGCCCTCACTTGATTTTACAGTCTAGACATTAAATCCTCGGGGTGACTTCTCACTATATTCACGTGATAATCATTAACTGGGGTGTTCCCATTTTGGAGTCCCCCTTTACTTAGTATTGTATCCTCTTCGTAGGCTGTTCCACGCATTTGTCGTGGTTACTGAGACTTGTCTCTTGTTTGGGCACTACGTTGTAGTTCCTTAGTCGGTTGGTATACTGTTGGTGTATTATTTAACAGCTGTGGTTCCGTAGACTCTCGTCTCGGGTTCCATTACTTCACTTCTTGCCTGTTGCACGGTCGGTGCGTTGCAAGCTGGTTATTCTCGACTGCTCGGCATGTCGACCCAGGTTGCCGGAAATTCTATTCTTCTATACACAAGATTCTTCATTCCTCGCTATTAAATGCGGTTAACATTGTTCAGATGAAAACCGTCTCCGGGATTCCCAATTTTCGGGTTCTACCGTATGACAGGTTCTTCGTACCTTTAGAGGTATTTAATAACAGCCATATCGGGTATCTCGAGTATGAGAGGACTTCCATCTCTCTGGCGTTGTTTCCCAAGTTATAAAACAGGGATTGTGGAGGGCGGAAAGGATATAGTAGGTTTTCAGTATTCACTGGTAATTCCTAACTAGCGTATCTCTCACGCTATCACTTAACCCTTAATCCAAAGTACTAAAATCCTAACTCAGTACTTCCTAAGCTCGGTAATTCAGTCATCAGAGTGATACTTCGCTCTGATACCACTTTTTGTAACACCCCATCCAACATTAACACACTTAACAACAAACTGCAGCGGAAAACATACTTCATCACATTACTTAACTCATTGGTGTTACACGTCGTTAACCACCCACGTGGCTAACAAGGCTATTACATATACATTGTACCGGTCTAATGGACTAGATTCCCGAGCGACTACACATTACTGTCCCTTTCCATTAACAACAACAACAACATACACCTTTCGACTGTACCGAGTATTCACAAACTAATGTCGATAACAATTTCAGTCTTACTACACCTACTGTACATATATAACTTAAAAGATTACCCATGTACATACGACTACCCCGTCCTACTCTCGAACGGCTTCCAGCTCCTTGTACCTGGAAATAGGAAAAGAAAAGAAAAGGGTGGCCCCCCAGGGGCTCAGCACCTTTGCTGGTATGGTAATCCCGCAGCCCACATACTACCGGGCCACGCACAACTACTTGTCGTCTTAGCATGCGGTTGATTATATTTGAATCATGCATGTAAACTACAAATACACAACACATTACACTACACAACAATGGCTCATTAAAACAGCCAATACAACTACACTTAACAAATCACTCATTGTGATCTTTAACCCCTAGTGTGTTTCTCCTTTAACAGAGCTATTTCCTTAATAGATGACACATACCCACCAATCGGGTTATCCTTAAACGCCTCTTACAATAAACTGGAATTCATATCCATAATCCACATACTCCACATCTTAACAACATATCACATCACATCGCAATAAGAATTGCAGCACAACAATAATACATAACATAACGGGAACGGTTCCCTTTATGAACCGGCCCAAACATAGTCAGTTCACTTGTAGCCTAGAGAATGTTGCCAGTCTCATGATAAGCTCGTTACATAAGTCGTTACCGTCTCGTTAGATGAACGGATAACTTAACACAAGGTGTGTTATAACTCGTATAATTGCAACCTTATATTATGTCCGGATTATGTAATGAGCTAAGATGGTTTACATTTCCTTGCTATCAGTTGGGACTCCGGCGGTATTGTTTTATTTGAAGAGGGCAAGGAAGTCTTTCCATAAAACAATTAAGGTAATTGTTTTAATAATTAATAAGGAAAGGAAACCTTATTTATTTATTTCCCTTCTAATTATTTTTACATCACGACCGGTCTTCCTCTATCAGTTATCGTCGTGCGTTTAGAGCGAGCGTTCTTCCATTCTTCTCTCTCTCTCTCTATTCTCTCTGTTGCTAAGGATCGTGAAGGCTGCTGCTACAACCGAATTGGAGGGTTTTGCTGCTGCGTTTCTCTGATCGGTTCAGGTTTGTATTCAAGAATTCGGGACTGCGTTGATGGTTTTCTTCTCTCTCTGTTTTCTGATTTTGAGCCGTTGTTCTTGATTAAATCAGAAGGCTTCGTCGCTGTTGAGTTGTGATTGTGCGGGCTGTGGAACTGCTGCAGATTGTGGAGATCTTTCACTTTTGAAATCAGGTTGGTGTTGCAGATTTTGGGGTTTGGATAATCTAGGGTTCTTCATTTCAGTTTCTGATTTTTGTGTCAATTGGTTTGGATAATCAGTGGCTGTTGATCTGTCCGGATTGTTGCTCTGCGTGGATTGTGCCTGCTGCCTCAGTTCGTTGTTGTTTCTGCTGATAAACGAGGTAGGTGGTTACTCGATTCAGTTTGGAAGTTCAGCCATGGGGTGTTGAAAGGCTTTAATCTGATTTGAAGTGCGTGTCTGATTGCGTTGTTGTTTGATTGTGTTTTGAATGGCTAAACCCCCATGGTTCCCTGTTTTAATGTCTGATTTGGTGTGTGTGCTTAATTGGCAATTCGTGGTATTGAATTGCGTTGTTTTTCTGCTCTGTTCGTCTTCTGGAATTTGCAGTTTTCGCACTGTCCGAACTTCTGTCCGAGCTTTGACGTTCGGACAGTGCGTTTTTGCCTTTCTGATTTTCAAGTTCGGGGTATGTCCGAACATCTGTCCGAACATGGATGTTCGGACACACCCTCAGGTTTTCTTCTGATTTAAGTTCGACCTGTGTCCGAACTTCGACGTCCGGACACAAGGTCGGACCTTCCGCGTGTTCTTCCGTAAAACTTGTCCGAACATCAGTCCGAACTTGATGTTCGGACATTCTGAATTCCTCTATCTGATTTCAATCGACTTGTGTCCGAACATTGATGTCCGGACACAAGTTCGGACATTGACTTTTGGTTCTGAGTCTCGACTTGTGTCCGAACTTCGACGTTAGGACACAAGTTCGGACACCCCTCTGTTTTCAGCGTAACTTCTTCGTTTGAACTCCGATTTGAGTGCCGTCTGCGCATTGGATTCCTTATGATCTGTACTACTGATTTATGAGTGTTTTGGCATATTTAAATGCAACTTTGCTTCTGTTTAAGCAATCCTTCTGTTTTGGGACATTACACATTGTTTCTGAGCCGTGAATGGCTGGGTCGAGCTATTCCGTGGTATACCATGTAGACGTCGTTCTGAGTGTGGGTCATTCCCTTTCTGTTCTGTGGGGTTGACGAACCCTTTGGCTCTTTCGAGTCATTTCTGCGTTGCCGAGAGACCTGGTATGGTCTATGGGTCTTCGACCCTTCTGAGTGTGTGCATTGTGTCTTGTCCCCTTTCTGTTTAAGAGTTCTGATGTTTCTGAATTGGGAACCCTTGAGTTCCACTCTGTTTCTGTTCTGAAAGCTTCTGATATGAGAATTGTGGTTATTATCTATCTTTCCTCTTCTGTTTTCAATTGTTTTGAGCGACCTTACTGATGACGGTCGCTGCTTACTGGGCATAGTTGTGTGCTCATTCCCCTACTTCTAACATTTTTGCAGATTGATCAGCGAGGATCATCTTGAGTTCTGGAGCTATAGTGTTTAGCTTTTGTTGTTCGTTCAGATTGATATTTGAGATGTTGTAGCCTCGGGCCTTACACTTTTGACTTCTGTTTCTGACTCAGTTACGTATTTGGGATTTTGGTATTTGCTTTCGCTGTATTTGAATACTTGGTTTACAATGTTTATGTAAACTTGTTTTGGGCCTTTATTGGTTTGAGTGTTTTAGAGCCTTGCGTTATTAGGTAGTAATACGCGGCGTGTAGCACCCTTAACTCTTAGGCCGGTTTTAGGGGTGTTACATTTAGTGGTATCAGAGCCAGGTTTGGCTTTCTTTGGTGTCTGTGGGTGTGTTTGCTTGTGAGAGTCAGTTGTGACAGTGTTGACAGTATGAGTTAGTTCTGACAAGTTTTGGATTTGTGTATCTCAGAATGCCTCCTCGTAGGACACCAGTGACCCCTCAGGGAGAGGCTGCAGAGGCAGTGCAGCAGTTTGTGACGCAGTTGATGCAGACGATGGCTGCAGCTGCTGGGGGAGCTGGTGGTGCAGGCCCAGCAGGGGCGAATGCAGTGGGAGGCCGAGTCCGAGCACTCCAGGAGTTCATGAAGCTAAAGCCGCCTTCCTTCGACGGCTGTGGCGACCCTCAGGAGGCGAGCCATTGGATTACTGAGGTCGAGGACCTGCTGAGAGTGATGGGGTCGGAGGACGACCAGAAGGTAGACTTCACCACGTTCCTCTTTAAGGGGGAGGCGAAGGAGTGGTGGCGCATGGTGTTGGGTAGACATCCCCAGCCTTGGACCTGGGATCAGTTCTGCTTGGAGTTCAACAAGCAGTTCTATCCGGATGTCTACAAGGACCAGAAATCAACGAGTACAACCGGCTGCGTCAGGGGAGAGATATGACCGTAGAGGAGTACGTGAGGAAGTTCGTGACTCTATCGAAGTATGCTCTGGAGCCAGATGAGCACAGGAAGGCTCGTAAGTTTGAGAGCGGATTGAGACCCGACATTAGGTCCGCTGTGACACCCTCGTCACCGGACCTTCAGAGATGTGGCGGATGTCGCCCTGCTGGTAGAGGCCGACATCAGGGCAGACAGGCGAAGGACCATAAGGGGAAGAGGCGTGCTGAGGAGCCTCAGAAGAAGCAGACCTATGGAGACCGTCGGGGAGCTTCTTCATCTTCGTCAGCTGGGGCGAAGTGTGGATCTTGTGGCCACTCTCATCCTGGTAGGGAGTGCTACAAGAAGACTGGTGCCTGCTTTAAGTGCGGGTCGATGGAGCACCGGATCGCTCAGTGCCCTCAGGCATCCGTAGAGGCTCAGGAGATAGAGGCACCGGCTCAGACTCAGGGGCGAGGTCCGACCAGAAGAAGCCTCAGACTCAGGCCCGAGTGTATGCTATGGCGGGAGAGCGTGATCGTGCTGGTGATCGCGTCATCTCAGGTATTCTCCAGATCCATTCTCGAGATGTATTTTGTCTGTTTGACTCTGGAGCTACGCATTCCTTTGTCTGCTATGATTTGTTGGGTGATCTTGGATTGACTGCTATGTCTAGTGAGGTAGACCTATGTGTGAGTAGTCCGTTAGGTGGGGTTGCCCCTTGTGTGCTGGATTCTGTGTGTAAGGCTTGTCCCATAGTAGTTCGGGACAAGACCTTTTTGCTGACCTCATCCCGATGCGGATGACCTGTTTTGATGTGATCCTGGGCATGGATTGGCTAGCAGAGCACCATGCCCATATAGATTGTGCAGCGAGGAAGTAGTGTTCGACTTGCCAGACGGGACTCGCTTTGCTTTCTCTGGGAATGCAGTTCCATGTGCGCCGGTGATGTGTCAGCGATGCAGGCAGCCAGTTTCTTGAGGAAGGGCTGCCAGGGATTCTTGTGCTATCTGCCAGAGGTGCGTGAGGGATCTAGCTTGGAGAGCATCCCGATTGTCAGAGAGTTTCCTGAGGTCTTCCAGGACGTGCCCGGACTTCCACCAGTGCGTGAGGTGGAGTTCACGATCGATTTAGCGCCAGAGACTCAGCCCATCTCTAGGGCCCCTTACCGTATGAGTCCGGCGGAGTTGAAGGAGCTGAAGGTCCAGCTTCAGGAGCTGTTAGATAAGGGCTTCATACGCCCTAGTGTTTCGCCTTGGGGAGCGCCAGTGCTGTTTGTGAAGAAGAAGGATGGGACCTTCCGTTTGTGCATCGATTACAGAGCTGAACAAGGTGACCATCAAGAACGCTATCCCCTTCCGCGCATAGATGATTTGTTTGACCAGTTGGCGGGCGCCACAGTGTTCTCGAAGATAGATCTTCGTTCGGCTACCATCAGTTGAGGATTAAGGCCGAGGATGTGCCTAAGTCCGCTTTTAGGACTCGTTATGGTCATTACGAGTTCCTAGTCATGCCGTTTGGTCTGACTAATGCTCCATCAGTATTCATGGATATGATGAACCGGGTTTTCAAACCCTATCTGGATCAGTTTGTAGTGGTCTTCATAGATGATATCTTGGTGTACTCCAAGAGCGCAGAGGAGCATGAGGAGCATCTGAGGATTGTTTTGCAGACACTTAAGGATCGTGAGTTGTATGCTAAGTTGAAGAAGTGTGACTTCTGGCTTGATCGCGTAGTATTCTTGGGACATGTGGTCTCGAAGGACGGTATCTCAGTGGATCCTGAGAAGATTAGAGCTGTGATGGAGTGGGCGAGGCCCACGAATGTTGCTGAGATTCGCAGTTTCCTTGGGTTAGCTGGGTACTACAGGAAGTTTTGAGGGGTTTCTAAGATTGTATCCCCGCTGACCCGTCTGTTGAGGAAGGAGATCAAGTATGAGTGGAGCGAGGCTTGCGAGCAGAGCTTCCTAGAGATTAAGAAGAGGTGACGACGCACCGATTCTGACTTTGCCATCTGGGACCGAGGGATTCGAGGTCTTCTGTGATGCGTCCCATAAGGGACTGGATGTGTTTTGATGCAGCAGGGTAAGGTGGTGGCTTATGGCTCCCACAGCTTAAGCCCTATGAGAAGAACTACCCTACCCACGACTGGAGTTGGCAGCTGTAGTGTTCGCGCTTAAGATTTGGAGGCATTATCTGTATGGGCGTCGTGTAAGGTTTACACGGACCACAAGAGTCTCAAGTATTTGTTCACTCAGAAGGAGCTGAACTTGAGACAGAGGAGGTGGTTGGAGCTACTTCATGACTACGATTTAGAGATCCTCTACCACCCGGGTAGAGCGAATGTTGTTGCAGATGCCTTGAGCCGGAGAGGTGCTCGGGTGTAGCTTGTGCTTGACTGGAGTCAGAGGTCCGCCTTAGAGCTGCAGCGTATGGGTGTTTGGGTAGTCAGACCAGCCAGTGCCAGTGTGATAGCAGCGCTTCAGGTTCAGTCTTCGTTGGTCGACAGGATCCGGGTTGGTCAGGAGGCAGATTCAGCTTTGTGTCGGATTAGAGAGGGGCTGTCAGAGCAGAGTTCAGACTTCAGTGTCTCCAGTGATGGTTGTCTGCGTTTCAGAGGCCGTATGTGTGTGCCAGACGATGCAGTTGCGCAGAGATCCTTCAGGAGGCTCATGGAGCGCCATATTCAGTTCACCCAGGAGGGGTGAAGATGTATCGAGATCTCAGAGAGTCATTCTGGTGGTCTGGGATGAAGCGTGACATCTCCGAGTTTGTTTCGAAGTGCCAGACCTGTCAGCAGATTAAGGCTGAGCACCAGAGGCCAGCGGGTTTGCTTCAGCCCCTTCCCATTCCTGAGTGGAAGTGGGAGAGTGTGGGGATGGATTTCGTCATGGGTTTGCCCAGGACTCCTTCGGGTTGTGATGCCGTATGGGTGATAGTTGATCGTCTGACGAAGTCTGCTCATTTTCTGCCGGTGAAGAAGACCTTCAGTTTGGAGCGCCTAGCTCGTTTGTATCTGGATGAGATAGTGAGGCTGCACGGTGTGCCTACTACTATTGTGTCTGATCGTGACCCTCGTTTTGTTTCGAGATTTTGGCGCAGTTTGCATAAGGCCTTGGGTACGAATTTAGCCTTCAGTTCAGCTTACCATCCTCAGTCGGATGGCCAGACAGAGAGGACTAATCAGGTTTTGGAGGACATGCTTCGCGCATGTGTCCTGGATTTTGGAGGTAGCTGGAGCAGCATGTGACTCTGATTGAGTTCGCCTACAACAACAGCTTTCAGAGCGAGCATTGGTATGGCTCCGTTTGAAGCGTTGTATGGTAGGAGGTGCAGGTCACCCATCTGTTGGGATGACCTGAAGGAAAGGGTCTTGGTTACCCGAGCTGGTGCAGGGAGCAGTAGAGAAGATCAGGGTGATTCGTGAGCGTCTGCTTGTTGCTCAGAGTAGGCAGAAATGTTATGCAGACCAGAGGCGTAGGCCGCTCGAGTTCGAGGTTGGAGACCATGTTTTCTTGAGAGTTTCTCCAGTCAGGGAGTAGTCCGTTTTGGGAAGCGTGGGAAGCTTAGCCCGAGGTTCGTTGGACCGTTTGAGATTCTAGAGGATTGGTCCTGTGGCTTACCGGTTAGCGTTGCCACCTGCTTTGTCTGCTGTGTCACGTGTTTTTCATGTCTCCATGTTGAGGAAGTATCTGCATGATCCGTCTCACGTGATCGACTACAGTCAGCTTCAGTTGAGGGAGGACTGCAGTTTCGAGGCGGTGCCTACTCGCATTTTAGCCAGGGATGTCCGTCGGCTTCGTAGTAAGACCCTGCTATGGTGAAGGTCCAGTGGTCAGATCAGTTAGAGAGTGAAGCGACTTGGGAACTCGAAGATGAGCTGCGTGCCAAGTATCCCTCCCTGTTCGAGCAGTAAGGTGAGTTAATCTCGAGGACAGATTCTTTTAAGGGGGAGGTGATGTTATAACCCGTATAATTGCAACCTTATATTATGTCCGGTTTTGTAATGAGCTAAGATGGTTACATTTCCTTGCTATCAGTTGGGACTCCGGCGGTATTGTTTTATTTGAAGAGGGCAAGGAAGTCTTTCCATAAAACAATTAAGGTAATTGTTTTAATAATTAATAAGGAAAGGAAACCTTATTTTATTTCCCTTCTAATTAACATCACGATCGGTCTTCCTCCATCAGTTATCATCGTGCGTTCAGAGCGAGTCGTTTCCATTCTTTCTCTCTCCTATTCTCTCTGTTGCTAAGGATCGTGAAGGCTGCTGCTACAACCGAATTGGAGGGTTTTGCTGCTGCGTTTCTCTGATCGGTTCAGGTTTGTATTCAAGAATTCGGGACTGCGTTGATGGTTTTCTTCTCTCTCTGTTTTCTGATTTTGAGCCGTTGTTCTTGATTAAATCAGAAGGCTTCATCGCTGTTGAGTTGTGATTGTGCGGGCTGTGGAACTGCTGCAGATTGTGGAGATCTTTCACTTTTGAAATCAGGTTGGTGTTACAGATTTTGGGGTTTGGATAATCTAGGGTTCTTCATTTCAGTTTCTGATTTTTGTGTCAATTGGTTTGGATAATCAGTGGCTGTTGATCTGTCCGGATTGTTGCTCTGCGTGGATTGTGCCTGCTGCCTCAGTTCGTTGTTGTTTCTGCTGATAAACGAGGTAGGTGGTTACTCGATTCAGTTTGGAAGTTCAGCCATGGGGTGTTGAAAGGCTTTAATCTGATTTGAAGTGTGTGTCTGATTGCGTTGTTGTTTGATTGTGTTTTGAATGGCTAAACCCCCATGGTTCCCTGTTTTAATGTCTGATTTGGTGTGTGTGCTTAATTGGCAATTCGTGGTATTGAATTGCGTTGTTTTTCTGCTCTGTTCGTCTTCTGGAATTTGCAGTTTTCGCACTGTCCGAACTTCTGTCCGAGCTTTGACGTTCGGACAGTGCGTTTTTGCCTTTCTGATTTTCAAGTTCGGGGTATGTCCGAACATCTGTCCGAACATGGATGTTCGGACACACCCTCAGGTTTTCTTCTGATTTAAGTTCGACCTGTGTCCGAACTTCGACGTCCGGACACAAGGTCGGACCTTCCGCGTGTTCTTCCGTAAAACTTGTCCGAACATCAGTCCGAACATTGATGTTCGGACATTCTGAATTCCTCTATCTGATTTCAAATCGACTTGTGTCCGAACATTGATGTCCGGACACAAGTTCGGACGCTTGACTGTTTTGGCTTCTGAGTCTCGACTTGTGTCCGAACTTCGACGTTAGGACACAAGTTCGGACACCCCTCTGTTTTCAGCGTAACTTCTTTATTTGAACTCCGATTTGAGTGCCGTCTGCGGCATTGGATTCCTTATGATCTGTACTACTGATTTATGAGTGTTTTGGCATATTTAAATGCAAATTTTCTTCTGTTTAAGCAATCCTTCTGTTTTGGGACATTACACATTGTTTCTGAGCCGTGAATGGCTGGGTCGAGCTATTCCGTGGTATACCATGTAGACGTCGTTCTGAGTGTGGGTCATTCCCTTTCTGTTCTGTGGGGTTGACGAACCCTTTGGCTCTTTCGAGTCATTTCTGCGTTGCCGAGAGACCTGGTATGGTCTATGGGTCTTCGACCCTTCTGAGTGTGTGCATTGTGTCTTGTCCCCTTTCTGTTTAAGAGTTCTGATTGTTTCTGAATTGGGAACCCTTGAGTTCCACTCTGTTTCTGTTCTGAAAGCTTCTGAATATGGAGAATTGTGGTTATTATATCTATCTTTTCCTCCTTCTGTTTTCAATTGTTTTGAGCGACCTTGCTGATGACGGTCGCTGCTTACTGGGCATAGTGTGTGCTCATTCCCCTACTTCTAACATTTTTGCAGATTGATCAGCGAGGATCATCTTGAGTTCTGGAGCTATAGTGTTTAGCTTGTTGTGTTCAGATTGATATTTTGAGATGTTGTAGCCTCCAGGCCTTACACTTTTGACTTCTGTTTCTGACTCAGTTACGTATTTGGGATTTTGGTATTTGCTTTCGCTGTATTTAAATACTTTGGTTTGCAACGTTTATGTAAACTCTGTTCTGGGCCTTTATTGCAATTGAATGTTTTAGAGCCTTGCGTTATTGGTAGTAATACGCGGCGTGTAATACCCTTAACTCTTAGGCCGGTTTTAGGGGTGTTACAAGGTGCCTCAGATATAGTGATCCAAGCACACCGAACAAACATAAACATAGTATGCCCCTGTGGCCCGACGTGAGTCAGTAAAATAGCCTTGGTTAAGCAAAAGGGAAGGTTGGAAACCAAATTGGAAAACAACCATAACATACAAAGAGAATCGAACCGGTTATGACATCGACTCCCATACACACGCGTGGCCGGAACAGACCGGACTCCTCACTTCCCCCGTTAGCACTTGTTAGAAGTTCGACATTGAACTTAATAAACAATCACAAACATTGGGTTAAGTCTTGTTAGACACACACAAGGGAAGAGAGAGTCATACATTCACACACAAACATCACACACAAACATCACATGACTAACTCACACATAGCCGTGGTTAGAACGTTCCTTAGGTCGGAAATGTTATTACCGGATACCGTTCTCTTACGTTTACCTAATAATGGTTAACTAGCCTTTCATGCGCATCCGAGGTTACCGGTATCGGCACGTAAACACACAACAACAATAACGACTATAAACTCGTTTCATGATTTATCTTATAATGTGGCAAACATACAGAAAAACACATTGGCATACAAGCCGGTGTAATCCGGTAGGACACAGGTTGCAAGAAAACCATACCTGTCACCGGAGTCCACTCTATCATGTCCACTTATGTTCCTCGAGCAATTCTCGAACAACTGATAATATTACATGTACTTTTATTAACATCGGGGTAACATGATTGTTTAAAGTCTAATGCTCATAACTTATCCCAGTTAACTTAGTTAAATAACTTCACATTTTAACTCGTTTTACTTCTACATTTTAATACAACTTTTCCCCCACTAAATTGTCATTATAACTCACTTAACATGTCCTTAACAATCTTATAACATCATTACTTGTCAATCCCCATCATTACACATCATTTTCATACCTTAAACAACATTTTTAGAGTGGTCCGGGACTTAGTCCTCACCCTAAGTCCCGGACCAACACTTAAGGAATCTCTCGGGTGATTTTAATAGGGTGGTCCGGGACCTTGTACTGACCCCAAGTCCCGGACCAAAGCACTTGTAAAACTCTCGGCCCTTTTTTTGTGTAGGGTCCGGGACATCATCCAATACTTGGGTCCCGGACCACTGTAACAGAATTCCCAAATTGACATTTTCAAGTCTTGTTTCTCTACTTTCTTCATCCATTGATTACCCAAACTTCACACATGAACTTAGGCATATTCTAATACCAAAATATCACTTTGATTCACCTTAAAACATTGTCCAACTTGTCACTCATTTTTCTTATAAATCTCTTAACACTTGTAACATTTCTCTTTTGGTTTTCTAAGTGGTATTTCACCTATAATGACCACTATACCAAGATGTTTCCTCTACACCTTGACATCATCTCCTAAGCATCTTTTCTTACTAACTAATTTCCTTGTTCACACCTTCTTAAAATTCCATCCTCATATTCTTACCTAAACATCATTCATTCCTTGTACATCAACATTACCTAAACCTAAAACAAACTTCTCCAAGACTTTATTACATCCCAAAAACACTCATTGAATTCCTAGAACTTCCAAGACAATACCTAAGTCCTTGTAACACTCTACAACACCTTAATACATGTTTTCTTCCCTAATAAACATTCATCCATTCCTCACATTTCCTAGTTCACCAAAGCTCATTTAAACACTTAAATCTTCTTATACATTACCCAAATTTTGCCATAGGTTCTCCTAGCACATTGACATACCAAACACATTGTTTTTCACCATTAAACATTCAAGAACACCTAAATCCATCAAGAACCTTCTCACACACAAAACTTCACCAAATTTACACTACATCACAATATAGTGCATAATCAAATTGCTTGGCACTTAGGCCCTTAAATAACATGGCTCTTAGGCCCTTAAATAACATAAACCTTAAACACTGAATTTCCCACATAATATATTGCCTTTAACCTGCAAATAAACTCAACATACATATGCACTTAATAACTTCTTGAGAGCATTTTACTAGCTCATTTGCCATTGGCTCCTTAGGTATTTTGTTAAGCAAATCAAGCTTATTTTTCCTAGGCATTTAAACTGCATTGAGATAGTTTGTTTACCTCTTTTCCTCTCAAACTTCTTTCTTGTTTCCTTGAACAGAAAATCAGCAAGGAGTTTGATCACTTGTCAACTTTCTAATCAATATAAATATAAGGGTAATGAGCATTAAGTTTCATACTTAAAAACTCACATATAAACCCTAAATTTACATAAGTGTTCTAAACACTTAAAATAGAAGTTTACCTTAGAATTTGAAAGAGAACTTGAATATGTAACAAGAGAGGTTTCCACCAAGCCCTTGAATGATTGGAATGAAGCTAAAACAAAGCAAAAGAAAACACCATGAAGAAGGTGATTTCGGTCACTTATGAAAACAAAAGGAAATGAAGTTTTTCTTTGACTTTCCTTACCTTGAAGCAAAGGAGAATGACAAGGCATGAAAAGGTAAGCTCAAGCTCCATCAATGGTGAATCTCCATGGCACCGGAATGAGGCTTTCGAAGATTTGAAAAGATAGAAGTGTAGAGCTTGGCTTAACTAAGACAAATATGGTCTTAGAATTTGATTTGGAGCTTGGAGTCATGAGTTACAAGCATTCAAAGATGGAGAATGGCTACTTGCTGTAGCAAAACCGATGGAGAAGGATGGAGGAGTTTGGAGACGGTGGGAACCAAGGAGGAAAGAAGAGAATGAGGTGAGAGAGTACACTTTGAAGATATTATAAGTTGTAAAGTAAATAGTGAATTTACTTGCTTTTTCATTACTCATTTACTTATTAACTAACAAGGTGGTGACTCACCTTGATAAAAACCGGCCCCCATCATCTACTTAGGGGTATTTTGGTCTTTGTTGACCAATTAACTTACTTATATCGACTTATGTCATAAACTAGCATTTTTGTTACTATTCACAAAAACAAGGCACATTCTTGTGAAATTTTTGATTTCCCATTGATTTAACCTCCAAATGTGATACTAAATAGTACACATGTTAATTAAAGAGTAATGATGGACATTTAGCCATTCAAAACTCATTTACAAGACAATTTTTCAAAAATGTGCTTTAAGGCTCCTTAAAGCACATTTTGTGTTTAAACTTGTTTTCATGCTTGGTTTTCTTTAGTAATCGATTTAATATGTTCATTAACATATTTATAAGGTATAGGTATGACCTTTAGGTCTTATACAAATTTATCCCAAGCTTAGAGCACATTTTTGCCCATATTGACTCTAAGGTATTTATTTGTGTTTTGTTTGGTTTAATTGTCTACCAAGGTTTCCTAAGGACTTAATTAGCCTTATTAAATCATAATTTAATGTTATAAAGTCTTGGTAGGCTCTTTGGGCCCTAACCAAGTTCACTCCAAGCTTAGAGTATATTTTTGCTCAAGCTGTATCTTAGTGCTTATTACGTTTTACTATGGTTTAAATTGTTCACTGTTGTTTCTAAGGCACTTTTTACTTTTTAGCCTTTAAGTACCATAGTTTAATGTCTAAACAACACATCAAGGTTTGGGGTATTTCACAAGGTTGTAGGATCAAGGAATGTATTTTATTAACACCTGCTAACTGTCCACTCCTATCCACTTTATTCATATTTATCCACAATCCTCACATTCAAGACTTTTGAGACGTTTATATCATAAATGTATTTATATTATATAACTGAATCTAAGAATTTTAATAATAATCTTAAGCTCAATACCTTTATTCTTAATTTAGAATAAACATTGTATTATGACCTATGATGGACTCATCTCAGAATACTATACTATTATCTCACAATGTAAAGATTATGTATTTAAACAATATCTACTAGATAACCCATTATGATTAAGTCCTTCCCTTAACTTAATTAAGATCTACATCTTGTATATTAGAATCGTAGTGTTGTAGACGCGTTTTATTATAACTTAATTGAACTGCTAAACTCAATTATCTCATATTTAGTTCAGAATGACTTTTAATTACAACCATCTAATAAACTTGTCTTAAGATGTTAAATTGCTTCTCATCCTGAATAACTATACTATAGTTAACTTAGATTTAACAAATTAGTCTTACATTTAGTATTCACAAGGTATATTATATGTTTTATTATTACCTATACGATAAGGTGTTTAGTATAACCTTTTATGTATCCTTACTTACATTTAATTTCCTAAATGTTTTATTTTTACACACATTCTCTCTATAGACTATGTATAATCCTTTGTACTAAACTTCAATAAACTTAAGCCTTAAATACGTTATAAATTGTTTTACAAAACCTAAGGTTTCAAAGGAATAAATTAATAAATTAATTTCCTTTATTGTATTTAGGATGGACAATATATCTACATAGAGTAGAATTTATCAAAGAATTAAATTTTGGTTCGTAAGTGAAATTGTTAATTATTTAATAAGATAATCTATTATGAAAATTCTCATATTTTATATTCAAATAACCTATCATTATTTCCCATTACCGTAAAGTATATCAATATAATATCTTACGTAACTTAGTTTTATCTAATAAAAGGTTCAAAGGTTTTAAGTATCAAATTCCTATTTATAAACCTTCTATAAATTCTAACTACTAAATACCTCACTTAATTGTAAACTCACATCCTAAGTATTGGTAATAAATGTTATAAATGTATTTATATGGCTTATCTAATGCCAAGAAACTTAAGGATTATTATTTAGATAAATTTCCAAATCATAGTTTAATATAGTTTTATATCTTAATCCTTTTAATGATTTTATCTTAAAACATTAAGTTATATTTCAATACCATAAATGTTAAGAAATGATTAAATCTAGACTCCTCACATTTAGATGTAAAAGTATTTTATTTATTTTATTATTGTTTATGTAACACCCCCAAACACTGGCCTAGGAGTTAGGGGTATTACACGCCGCGTATTATTACATAATAACGCAAGGCTCTAATAAACAGAATTAAACAGATAATCAAATAAGGCCCAAAACAGAATACTTGAACAAAGTATAACCACAATGAAGTCTTAACACCTCAAAAGGTTTTACAGAACCCACCAAACGTATAACAGAAACGGAAGCTAACAAAAGGCCCAAAGGCTCAAATCCAAATACAAAGTCTCAAAAGAAGCTAAATACAAAGCAGCTAAACTCCAGAAGCTGAGGGGAGACGATCCTCGCTAATCAATCTGCAAAAGCGTTAGAAGTAGGGGAATGAGCACACAACTATGCCCAGTAGATGACCAACTTCATCAACCCGCATGCTCAAAACATTTAAGAATGTGATCAAATCAGAAGGAGTCAAGAGAATCCATAAGCATGTCAGAAAACAGAGACCGAAGTCCACTCATTAAGGGACTAAACAGAGCAGAAGCAGACAGAAGCAGAAACAGAGTGGGACACTAGCGATCACAGCATACGGACAGAACGAGCAACCAGCTCGTGAACAGAACGAGGAAACCTCACTCGTAAACAGAACGAGGAAACCTCACTCGTAAATAGAACAGGTGTAAACACCCGTGAACAGAACAGGGAACATCACCCATGAACAGAAGGATCCTACATAGCGCGCTACGAGACAGCGAAACCAGCCATCCAAAGGCTCAGACACAGAGATAACTAGGTCCCAAAACAGAAGCTTAAATACAGATAAGCATATGTGCACCAAAGGCACCAGAAAGCTCATAGATAGCTTGGAAATCAGAAGGGGAATCCAACCCCGCAAACAGAAGTCAAAACGGAGCTCAAACGAGCAAGTTATGGCCAAAACAGTAGCCTGTCCGAACTTATGTCCGGACATCAATGTTCGGACACAAGTCGAGACTCAGAAGGCAAAATCAGACAGATGTCCGAACTTGTGTCCGGACTTCAAAGTTCGGACACAAGTCGAACCTTAAAACAGAAGAAGAGCCAGAGGTGTCCGAACATCCAAGTTCGGACGGATGTTCGGACATTTTACGAAAACAGAGACGCGGAGAGTCCGAACTTATGTCCGGACATCCAATGTTCGGACACAAGTCGAAGCCAAAACCAGAGAACGCAGAAGGCTGTGTCCGAACTTCAAAGATCGGACGGAAGTTCGGACACAGCGAAGATTTTCAAAAGAGTAAGCGCAGAAGGGCATGTCCGAACTTCAAAGCTCGGACGGAAGTTCGGACATGCCGAAAACCTCAAAAATCAGAAGCGAATTCGAACGAACAGAGGCACAAAAACCAATCCAAATCAACACACACTTACAAAACAACCTTGGGGGTTTAATCCATTGAAATGGCATTAAACCGACATAAACCACACACAAACACAAGATCGAATCATTGAATTAACTGGTAGAATCCAAACTCCCCAAGGCTGAACACACGGATCGAATCCGAAAGCCACCTACCTCAAATACAGCAGAGACGACCCACGATCTGAACAGCAGAGCAATCAACAAACAGAATCCCCGAATGCAGAACGACAATACACTCCGAACAACGCAACTGAAGAACAGACCGAAATCAGAACTAAATTCCCAAATCAGAGACTGCCACTGATAACGCAATTCGAACTCTTACCTGAATCTGACAGCGGAATCACAACGAGGCCAACAGCAGTAGAGAATTAACAAAGACGCAAGAGTCCACTCTGAATCACAATTCAAGTTGCAGAAGGTAATCAAAAAAAGGGAAAACTCAGGAACCGAATAATCAAGAGAGCGTAAACTGACAACCCTACCTCGAAGAATCCAGCAATTCGCAAGGACTGGCAATCTGCAGAGGAAACTTGACAGCAGAATAATGAGGCTTGACTGATCGAGAGAAAGAACTGCTTGAGAGAGAAGAGAGAGAGAGAGTAATGAAGAGAGGAGCGTGAACGATCGTGAGAACGTGTTTTGAAGAGAGGGTAATTAAGAAGAAAGAAATAAAATAGGTTTAAGAGATTAATGTGAGGTTAACTCACCAGAAAATAAAACGGATGGGGAAAAGACCTCTTCGTCCCCAACTTCTTTAATAAGGACTCCCGTGTCCTAAATTCAGAAAAGACCATCTTAATGAACCATAGTAACGAAATAAAATATAACCAAATCTTGGGTTATAACATCACCTCCCCCTTAAAAGAATTTCGTCCTCGAAATTAAAACATACCTACTGCTCAAAAAGGGCGGGAAACTTAGAACGGACTTCGCTTTCAACCTCCCAGGTCGCCTCTTCCTCTGACTGACCCGACCACTGCACCTTCACTAAGGGCATGGTCTTACTCCTGAGCTTGCGGACATCCCGTGCTAAAATCCTCAAAGGAACTGCCTCAAACGTGAAGTCCTCCCTCAACTGAAGCGGACTGAAGTCGATCACATGAGATGGGTCCGGAATATACTTCCTCAGCATAGAAACGTGGAACACACTGTGCACTGCTGCTAAAGACGGAGGCAAAGCCAGGCGATAGGCAACCGGTCCGATCCTCTCTAGGATCTCAAAAGGACCCACAAAACGAGGGCTAAGCTTGCCTCTCTTCCCAAACCGAACAACTCCACGAACCGGAGAAACCTTCAGATACACATGGTCGCCCACCTCAAACTCTAGAGGTCGTCTCCTCTGATCGGCGTAGCTCTTCTGACGACTCTGAGCCACAAGCAAGCGCTCTCTAATCGACTGAATCTTGCCCACAGCATCCTGAACCAAGTCCGGGCCAATCACAGCTCTCTCCTTCAGATCATCCCAACAGATGGGTGATCTGCACCTCCTGCCATACAAGGCCTCGAACGGAGCCATCCCAATACTGGTCTGAAAGCTGTTATTGTAAGCGAACTCGATCAATGCAATGTGCTGATCCCAGCTGCCCCCAAAGTCGAGTACACACGCCCTGAGCATGTCCTCTAGGACCTGATTCGTCCTCTCTGTCTGCCCGTCTGACTGAGGATGATAAGCTGAACTGAAGGACAACTTCGTCCCCAAAGCCTGATGCAAACTCTGCCAGAATCTGGACACAAACCTCGGATCTCTGTCAGACAGAATCGAAGCCGGAACCCCATGCAGACGTACTATCTCATCAATGTACAACTGGGCTAAACGGTGCAAACTGAAGGCCTTCCTGACAGGTAGAAAGTGAGCGCTCTTCGTGAGCCGGTCCACAATGACCCAAACTGCATCGAAACCCCTCGGAGTCTTAGGCAGTCCCATGACAAAATCCATACCGACGCTTTCCCACTTCCACTCCGGAACGGGAAGGGGCTGAAGCAAACCAGCTGGTCTCTGATGCTCAGCTTTGACCTGCTGACAGGTCCGACATCTGGATACAAAATCTGAAATGTCTCTCTTCATGTTGCTCCACCAGAATGTCTCACGTAGGTCCCGGTACATCTTCACCCCTCCTGGGTGTACCGAGTACGGAGCTCCATGAGCCTCCTGCATGATCTCGCGTCTCAAAGCGTCATCTGCAGGCACACAGACGCGGTCTCTGAACCTCAGGCAGCCATCCGCTGAAACTCTGAACTCAGACTCCTGACCAGCAGCAATCTCATCTCTGATCTTACGCAAACCGACATCCAGCTCCTGACTGGCCTTGATCCGGTCGATCAAGGTAGGCTGAATCTGTAGTGCTGCTAAAATCCCAGACCTCTCTGGACGGACAACCCAGATACCCATGCGCTGCAGCTCCTGAGCAGACCTCTCCACACCGGACAAAGCACAAACAGTCCTAGACGGACCCCTCCTACTGAGCGCATCAGCAACCACATTCGCCCTACCCGGATGGTAGAGGATCTCTAAGTCATAATCGTGCAACAACTCCAGCCATCTCCTCTGCCTCAAGTTCAACTCCTTCTGAGTGAACAGATACTTGAGGCTCTTATGGTCCGTATACACCTTGCACGCTGCCCCATACAAGTAGTGCCTCCAAATCTTCAATGCAAAGACCACCGCAGCCAGCTCCAGATCGTGGGTCGGATAGTTCTTCTCATATGGCTTCAACTGACGAGAGCCATATGCTACTACCTTCCCATGCTGCATCAGAACACATCCAAGTCCCCTATGGGACGCATCACAGAAAACCTCAAGACCCTCGGTCCCCTCTGGAAGAGTCAAGATCGGCGCAGTAGTCAACCTCTTCTTCAACTCCAGAAAACACTGCTCGCAGGCATCGCTCCACTCGAACTTCACATCCTTCTGAAGCAGACGAGTCAACGGAATCACTAGCTTGGAGAAGCCCTCCACAAACTTACGATAGTAGCCCGCTAGTCCAAGGAAGCTACGAATATCTCCGACATTAGTAGGCCTGGCCCACTCAGTAATAGCTCGAATCTTCTCCGGGTCCACGGAGATACCATCCTTGGAGACCACATGTCCCAAGAATACCACCTGATCTAGCCAGAACTCGCACTTCTTCAGCTTCGCATACAACTCGTTCTCCCTCAGAATCTGGAGAACGGTCCTCAAATGCTCCTCGTGCTCCACAGCACTCTTGGAATACACCAAGATGTCATCGATGAAAACTACAACGAACTGGTCCAAAAACGGCTTGAAGACTCTGTTCATCATATCCATAAATACCGACGGCGCATTCGTCAGACCGAATGGCATCACTAGGAACTTGTAATGTTCATAACGAGTCCTGAAAGCGGACTTAGGCACATCGTCTGCCTTAATCCTCAGCTGATGATATCCCGACCTCAGATCGATCTTCGAAAACACCTTAGCTCCTGCTAACTGGTCGAACAAGTCGTCTATGCGCGGGAGAGGATACCTATTCTTAATGGTAACCTTGTTGAGCTCCCTGCAGTCAATGCACAACCGCATACTACCGTCCTTCTTCTTTATAAATAGTACTGGTGCTCCCCAAGGCGACACACTCGGGCGAATGAAGCCCTTATCCAGCAGCTCCGGCAACTGGACCTTCAGCTCCTTGAGCTCAGCAGGCGCCATACGGTATGGGGCCTTCGAAATGGGCTGAGTCTCAGGTGCGAGCTCGATCGAGAACTCCACCTCTCTGACAGGGGGAAGCCCAGGTACATCATCCTGGAACACATCTGGGAAGTCTCTGACCACTGGAATCTCCTCCAACTTCGTATCCTTGCGAACCTCAGGTATGTAGCACAGATATCCCTGACATCCTTTCCTCAGAAAACGGAACGCCTGCATCGCAGATATGACCGGCGGCGAGCACGGGAGTCCATTCCCTGCTATAACCAAACGGGGCTGGCCCGGCTCCTCAAACGTGACTCTCGAAGTGGCACAATCAATGTGGGCATGGTGCGCAGCAAGCCAATCCATGCCCAGGATCACATCAAAAGAAGTCATCTCCATCGGGATGAGGTTAGCACACAGAGTCCTATCTCTGACTAACACAGGACTATCTTTGCAAACAGAATTCAACAGCATAGAAGAGTCCCTAACTAATGGACTATGCACACATAACTCAACACCCAGAGGCACAACAGGCAAACCGAGCTCACCCACCAACTCAGCAGAAATAAAAGAGTGGGTGGCTCCAGAGTCAAACAAACAGAAAACAGAACGAGATGACAGCTGGAGAATACCTGTGACAACTCTGTCAGTCGATCGGTCCTCTCTCCAGCCATCGCGTACACTCTGGCCTGGCCCTGGGGCTTCTTCTGCTCAGCCCGGTCTCGATCTCTAGACCCAGATGCAGATCCTCCAGCTCCACCTCCAGAGCTACCTCTGCTCCTCTCAGCCTGAGGGCAATCAGCAATCCTATGCTCCAAGGACCCACACTTGAAGCAGGCTCCAGACTTCCTGTAGCAGTCCTGGCCTCTATGAAACTTGCCGCAGACCCGGCACTTCGGAGCGGGAGCTGACGAAGACGAACCCCCTCTATCTCGTGAACGGTCCCCAGAGCGGTCTCTAGTAGACTGCTTCTTCCGAGAAGCAGACTGATCCCTCCTATCGCTGTCATCGGACCTCTGCTTCCTCTTCTGGTCCTTCCCTCCAGACTGGCGACCTCTCAAGTCAGCCTCTACCAACAGGGCGACATCAGCTACGTCCCTGAAGGTCTTGTGACGCAGCGGCGTCACAGCAGATCGGATATCCGGCCTCAGGCCGCTCTCAAACTTCCTGGCCTTCCTATGCTCGTCAGGCTCAGGTGCAAACTTAGATAGGCTGATAAACTTGCGGACGTACTCCTCAACGCTCATGTCCCGGCCCTGGCGTAGCCGGTTATATTCCAGGATGCGCTGATCCTTGTAGACGTCGGGGTAGAACTGTTTGTTGAACTCCCCAATGAACTGCTCCCACGTCCATGGCTGTGGAAACTTCCCCATCACTGACCTCCACCACTCCTTGGCTTCGGCCTTGAACAGAAAGGTAGCGAAGTCGACCTTCTGCTCCTCCTCAGAGCCCATCACTCGAAGCAAATCCTCCACCTCTGACAACCAGTGGCTAGCCTCCTGGGGGTCTCCTGGCCCATCGAACGATGGCGGCTTCAGCTTCATGAATTCCTGAAGCGCCTTCACGTTCCTCCCTCCAGCATCTGCCCCAGCCGGGCCTGCTCCGCCAGCTGGTCCTCCTCCAGCTGGACCGCCCCCTGCAGCCATGGTCTGCATGAGCTGCGTCATAAACTGCTGAACAGCATCAGCCACATTCCCTGGAGGGTTATTAGCTCTTCTTGGCGGCATTCTGAAAGTCCAACAGCAAGCAGTTAAACTCAGACACTAGTACCGACATTTCTGACTGACTAGCTAACTTAAAATCCCAGCAGATTAGAACCTGGCTCTGATACCACTAAATGTAACACCCCCAAACACTGGCCTAGGAGTTAGGGGTATTACACGCCGCGTATTATTACATAATAACGCAAGGCTCTAATAAACAGAATTAAACAGATAATCAAATAAGGCCCAAAACAGAATACTTGAACAAAGTATAACCACAATGAAGTCTTAACACCTCAAAAGGTTTTACAGAACCCACCAAACGTATAACAGAAACGGAAGCTAACAAAAGGCCCAAAGGCTCAAATCCAAATACAAAGTCTCAAAAGAAGCTAAATACAAAGCAGCTAAACTCCAGAAGCTGAGGGGAGACGATCCTCGCTAATCAATCTGCAAAAGCGTTAGAAGTAGGGGAATGAGCACACAACTATGCCCAGTAGATGACCAACTTCATCAACCCGCATGCTCAAAACATTTAAGAATGTGATCAAATCAGAAGGAGTCAAGAGAATCCATAAGCATGTCAGAAAACAGAGACCGAAGTCCACTCATTAAGGGACTAAACAGAGCAAAGCAGACAGAAGCAGAAACAGAGTGGGACACTAGCGATCACAGCATACGGACAGAACGAGCAACCAGCTCGTGAACAGAACGAGGAAACCTCACTCGTAAACAGAACAGGTGTAAACACCCGTGAACAGAACGGGGAACATCACCCGTGAACAGAAGGATCCTACATAGCGCGCTACGAGACAGCGAAACCAGCCATCCAAAGGCTCAGACACAGAGATAACTAGGTCCCAAAACAGAAGCTTAAATACAGATAAGCATATGTGCACCAAAGGCACCAGAAAGCTCATAGATAGCTTGGAAATCAGAAGGGGAATCCAACCCCGCAAACAGAAGTCAAAACGGAGCTCAAACGAGCAAGTTATGGCCAAAACAGTAGCCTGTCCGAACTTATGTCCGGACATCAATGTTCGGACACAAGTCGAGACTCAGAAGGCAAAATCAGACAGATGTCCGAACTTATGTCCGGACTTCAAAGTTCGGACACAAGTCGAACCTTAAAACAGAAGAAGAGCCAGAGGTGTCCGAACATCCAAGTTCGGACGGATGTTCGGACATTTTACAAAACAGAGACGCGGAGAGTCCGAACTTATGTCCGGACATCCAATGTTCGGACACAAGTCGAAGCCAAAACCAGAGAACGCAGAAGGCTGTGTCCGAACTTCAAAGATCGGACGAAAGTTCGGACACAGCGAAGATTTTCAAAAGAGTAAGCGCAGAAGGCATGTCCGAACTTCAAAGCTCGGACGGAAGTTCGGACATGCCGAAAACCTCAAAAATCAGAAGCGAATTCGAACGAACAGAGGCACAAAAACCAATCCAAATCAACACACACTTATAAAACAACCTTGGGGGTTTAATCCATTGAAATGGCATTAAACCGACATAAACCACACACAAACACAAGATCGAATCATTGAATTAACTGGTAGAATCCAAACTCCCCAAGGCTGAACACACGGATCGAATCCGAAAGCCACCTACCTCAAATACAGCAGAGACGACCCACGATCTGAACAGCAGAGCAATCAACGAACAGAATCCCCGAATGCAGAACGACAATACACTCCGAACAACGCAACTGAAGAACAGACCGAAATCAGAACTAAATTCCCAAATCAGAGACTGCCACTGATAACGCAATTCGAACTCTTACCTGAATCTGACAGCGGAATCACAACGAGGCCAACAGTAGTTGAAATACCCCAAACCTTGGTATGTTGGTTAAACATTAAAACATGATTTATTAAGACTAAAAAGAGTCTTAGAAACCTTAGTAAACAAATTTAAACAAAAAGGAAACACAAATGTGCTTTAAAGTCAATAAGAGCCAAAATGTGCTCTAAGCTTGGGATAAACTTGAGTAAGACCTAATGAGCTTACCAAGACCTCATTTATATACTAATGAACATATTAAATCAATTACCAAAGAAAACCAAGCTTGAAAACAAGTTAAAACACAAAATGTGCTTTAAGAAATCTTAAAGCACGTTTTTGAAAAATTGTCTTGTAAATGAGTTTTGAGTGGCTAAATGTCCATCATTACTCTTAAATATATATGTGTACTATATAGTATCACATTTGGGTGGCTATATTAATGGGAAATCAAAAATTTCACTTCTAAGTGCCTTGTTTAGGTGAATAGTAACTTTTACAAGCTAGTTTAAACATATGTTGTATTAAGTAATTAAATGACAAATGAAGACTATAATACCCTCATATTAATAAGGGGGCCGGTTTTCCTTAAGTGTGGTGACTCACCACTCTCTTATTAATGTATTAAGTAAGTAAAGATAAGTAAATAAACTACTTTTACTTTATTACTACAAATATCTCTTAAAAGCAAATTCTATCTCATTCTCATTTCTTTCCTTCATTCCCACGGTTTGCAAACACCACCTTCTTCCCTTCTTCTTTGTTCTTCCACGGTAATACTACTACCACCATTAGAGTTCCACCTTTGACCTCTTGCTAAATCAAGCTCACTTGTCCAAATCAAAAACAAACACCACCAATCTCTTCCTCTCATCAAGCTCTTCATTCCTATCTTCTCAAAACTCCAAGAGCTCCATTTCGGTGCCAAGGTGTTCCACCATTGAAGGAGCTTGAGCTTGTATTTTGACATATTGTTGATCTCCTTTGCTTCTAGGTAAGGAATCTCAAACAAAAATCAAGTTTCCTCCTTGTTTTTGTCATGTCCGAAAATACACATTGATATAACTCTTTGTGTGACCTTGTTCTAGCTTCATTTCAACTCTTCATGGACTAGGTGGAGTCCTCTCTTGTTATATATTCAAACTCCCTTCAAAGATCAAAGTAAAACAACTACATTAATGTTTTTGAAACAATGTCAAATTAGGGTTTACAATGAGATGAAGCTCAAAGCTTGAATACTCATTATGGTGTTTGTATATTGTCTAGAACTTGACAAGGAATCAAATTATCATACGGTTTTGTAAGGAATCAAGGAGGAAGTATTTTGGAAAAAAAGGTAAATCTACTAACTTAAATGTTGTTTAATGCCTTAGGAGAAATGAGCTTATAAATGCTTATTTAAAACTACCTAAAGAGCAAATGGTGAATGACTTAGTAAAGAGTTCTCAAGAGACTAGTAAAGGGCATATGTGTGTGTTGAGTGTATTTGCAGGTTAAAGGCATATATATTGTGGAAATTCAGTGTTTATGATTTAAGCACTTTAAGGGCCTAAGAGCCATGCATTTTAAGGGCCTAAGTGCCATGCAATTTAAATTATGCACTATATTGTGATGTAGTGTAAATTCGGTGAAGTTGTGTATGAGAGTGTGTTTGGTGAATCTAGATGTTCTTGAGTGTTTAATGGAGAAAACAAAGTGTTTTGGCTTAGTAATGTTCTAGGGGAACCCATGTCAAAATTTAGGTAGGAAGTAAGAAGTTCTAAGTGTTTACATAAGGTTTGGTGAGTTAGAAAGTGTAGGAGATGAATAAGAAGTTCATGATTGTTCTTAAGGAATTTTGATGTACTAGGAAGTACTCTAGGGTGTAATAAGGACTTAGGCATGATCTTGAGATTTTAGTATGTACCAAAGTCATTTTGGACTTAGGTAAATACCTAGGCAAACTTTGGTAAAATAAGGAGAAGTGTACACTAGGAAAAGGGTTTCAAGAAGGATATAAGGAGTTAGTTGTGAGAGATGATGCTTGGGAGATGATGTTAAAATAAGGAGGAAGCTTTTGGTATAGTAGTCATCTAAGGTATGAAACACCATTTGAAAAACTAGGAGAAAACATTGTAAGTGTTAGGAATTTTGTGAAGATATAAGTAAAGGTTTAAGGAATTATAAAATGAGATTTATGAGTGTTTAAGGATGTCTTAAGGTGAGTTTTAAATGCCCAAATGAGGTTAGGGGGTACTAGGTTATATGGAGTGAAGTTTGGAGTTGAATGTGAAAAGGAAAAACAAGGGTCTGGAGCAGACCGAACTTGCGACCGAACTTGCAAGTTCGGTCGAGCCCAGATTACCCTGCGAGAATTGGCTTCTGGAAAAGACCGACCTTGGGGACCGGACTTGCAAGGTCGGTCGGGCTTGTAATTTGTGTACGGATTGAGTTACTGGAACCGACCGAACATAGGACCGGACTTGGCAAGTTCGGTCGGGCTAAATTTACAAAGGGGAGAAACTCTCGGGAAAAGACCGAACATGCGACCGAACCTACAAGGTCGGTCGGAGTAGAAAATTTTGACGGAATTGTGTTCTGGAATCGACCGAACTTGGACAAGTTCGGTCGGCAAGGTCGGTCGGACCTAAACTTGTAAAAAAAAAAACAGAAAAGAATGTGACTTATGTAGTTAACCCTAGGATGTATAATGAAGGTAGCCTAGGGTGAGGTACACATTAAAACATGTCATACAATCATGTGAATACTTAGTAAGTGTGAAGTTAAATAAATAATTAACCGACCTTACTAATGTGTATAGGATTCTCTCAAGGTGGGAACGAAACAAGGCAAGGACCAAGGTATGGTTTTCTTGCAGTCTGTTGCCTAACGGTTTACACCGGCTTGGGAGTTGATTGTTTTCTGAGTGTTTACGACCTTATAAGATTAAGGCATGAAAAGAGTTTACAGTTGTTATACATTATGATGTTGTAAGGTTATGACTCCTTTCCCTTGGTTGTCTAACAAGACCTAAATGTTTGCTTGTATGTGACTTAACAAAATGTTGTGTGATCACTAACAAGTGCTAACCGGGGGAGTGAGGAGTCCGGTTGTTCCGGCCACGCGTGTGATGGATGGGGGTCGATATCATATCCGGTTCGGCTCTCTTGGTGTATGTATAGGTGGTATTCCAATTTGGTTTCTACCTTCCCTTAGCTTATCCAAAGCTAGTTACTGACTCACGTCGGGCCATAGGGGCATACGTATGTTATTTCGGTGTGCTTGGGATTACTATATCCGACACACCTTTGGTATAAGTTAACCGTTCTATAAAACCGGACGGTAACGAGGATGGTAACGAGCTTAATATGGGATTGGTAAAAATCCTTAGGCTCTTATGGAATACTAACTATGGTGGAAGGTTCCTTGTGAGGACCGAGTTTATGGTGTTATGTATTGATGTTGTGAAGCTATGCAATTTCCCTGCTATGCTATGATGTATATATGTTGGATGTTCTAAAGAATGCCATGTTATTATGACATTGGTTGCGCGTATCCCGTTAGTCGATGGCTGCGCGTTAGCCATACCAGCAAAGGTGCTGACCCCCTCAGGGGCTCCATATTTTTATTGCAGGATGAGAATCGAAGAGGCAGAGTGGCTCTAGGTCCTAGTTTGTTGATGTACTTTTGGAGATGTTGGTAGTGGAGCCCGGGATGCGCCTGTGCTCCCGAGGCGTTACATTTTGATACTGTTGTTAAACGGTGATGGGTGATTATGGGTTGTAGGTGTGTTGTAAATTAAATACTCGGGATGGCTGGTTATGTTTATATATGAATGTTAGTTACTATGCTCGGGAGTCTGATCATCAGACCGATACACTTGTATTTATTCTGCCTAGTTAACCACGTGGGTGGTTAACGGCGTTGTAACACCAAAGCGAATAGTTATTGTTAGGTTGGTTATTTCCGCTGCGATTTCGGTAGAGGATAGGGGCGTTGTAGGGGTGTTACAGCAGTAGAGAATTAACAAAGACGCAAGAGTCCACTCTGAATCACAATTCAAGTTGCAGAAGGTAATCAGAAAAAGGGAAAACTCAGGAACCGAAGAATCAAGAGAGCGCAAACTGACAACCCTACCTCGAAGAATCCAGCAATTCGCAAGGACTGGCAATCTGCAGAGGAAACTTGACAGCAGAATAATGAGGCTTGACTGATCGAGAGAAAGAACTGCTTGAGAGAGAAGAGAGAGAGAGAGTAATGAAGAGAGGAGCGTGAACGATCGTGAGAACGTGTTTTGAAGAGAGGGTAATTAAGAAGAAATAAATAGGTTTAAGAGATTAATGTGAGGTTAACTCACCAGAAAATAAAACGGATGGGGAAAAGACCTCTTCGTCCCCAACTTCTTTAATAAGGACTCCCGTGTCCTAAATTCAGAAAAGACCATCTTAATGAACCATAGTAACGAAATAAAATATAACCAAATCTTGGGTTATAACAGTTTATATATTAAGAACATTTAGATGTAAAAGTATTACATTTATTTATTAATTATATAGTAAGTTCTATTTGTGTAAAATCTAATTACAAATATTCCTAAGTCCCAACTTATTAATTACCTAACCAAATTATAGATTTACATTCTGATCTTTGACAAATAATATTACACATGTATTTTAATATGGTTTATATAAATCTTAGAAATCCAAGATAACTCTTTAAGCTTAATTTTATAACCACAATTCAATACTACCTCATAAAATATTCTTTTAACAGTATTATGTATAGGTTTAGTTTAACTTATTAATTCCTTCATATTCTATTTGCTATAAGGTATTTTATGTCTTTTATTTATTTATTTATCGTATATGTATACTAGGATTTACTCAAGACATTCTTTATGTAGTTTTATTGCATTTAATTATTTATATTAACTTTTACACATATCTACATCCCAAAATATGGTTTATAAAATAAAGTATTTTCCTTAGTTTCAATTAAGTATATTAACTACCATATTATATAATTAATATAAATGTAGATTAATTTAGTTCCTTGATTTAACCTAAGTTACTACTTTATTTCTTTTATATATATGTATATATATATTATATATATATTTACCTCACTTAAAAGTTTATTCCTAAAAATATTTATAAACATACGGTTACTAAATGTTAATTTAGTCTTTTCATATTTTCCCAACCCAAAAAGTTTATTAACAAACTATATCTAAATTTTTGTTACATTAAAAACCATATATTATAAGATAAACTTATGAAAACTTCATAAACACAATTTTTAAACCCACTTACCCTTGTCCAAAAATTCCCAAATTTAATATATAGTAACTATAACATTTTAGACATATTATAAAGTTTTTATTTCATAAAAATATCTTTTTAATTTAACCAAATAATTCCATAATACCCGTAACTTACAAAAATCAAAACTTACGTTTAAAAACTCCAAAACCTTATTAATTTACATCATAATAAACTAGATTTTATAAGGAATCTATGGTTAAAGTTTCAAGTCAAAACACGTTCGGGAAGGCCATTAACTAAATTCAACAAGTTAGAGCTAAATTCTGAAACATTATAAACTTAAAACATCTTCATTATCCACGATCTAATCTCGACCGTCCAATCTTTTAAAATGCGATCGGACGGTCCCTGAAAGCTCAGTTCATCAGCGAGAACAGAATCGATCCTGAGTACTAAATTGCAATTTCCTCTAAATCTACAGAACCAAATTGAGTGATTCTTGTTTCTATGGTTTCGAAATTCAATTACGGTTCCATTGATACTAATTTCGCTAGCTATAATGCAGGATTCACCGGTTTTCGATTTCGGTTTCGAACTTAGGGTTCATAAGGGTTTCCGAACTCAAATCTCTCAAATTCACTCAATCCAATGCTTAATTGATGCAATTGGAACATGGTATTGACCGATAATGTAAGGGCGATTAAAAAGGTTGAAGGAATTTGAAGGAAACTTACCGGAATTGCTTGAATCGAACGGATTTGTTTTCGGTTTCTGGAAAAACGCCCCCTTTACAACCCGATTGAGTAGCCTACTTTGCAACACTATAATTTACAATACAGAACGAGTTAGAACTAGTTCTTGGGCTTAATCTAAAGAGTAAACATAACTCTACACAATGATAGCAAGAACTCACCCTAACTTGCACTACACAGAAAGAAATCGAAGCTGGAAGTTGCGAGTTTACCTTGCGTTTTCTGGAAAGAAAACTATGATTTTATGTTGTGACGAATCCGAAACTTTAGACACCTCGTTCTTCCAAACGGTTGGGAATTGGCTTAGGTCATCAACATGAAAGTTTTAGAGGGATTAGAGCTCTTCAAAACGAGCTAAATAACATGAAATTTGGCTGAGAAACGAAGAAGTTATGATTGAACGAAGTTTACCTGAATTCGGTGAAAAGCTGGAATTCTGGGTACGAGTTTCGCAAGCGGTCAACTTTAGATCGAATTTGTGGCTGATGTATAATGAATTAGGGTATGTGTGAGTAATGGTTGGAAAGAGGATTCAAAGGAGAAGAGAATGAAAAAGACGGCATTGAAAAATATTGAGAGATGAGTGAGATATAGCCGTCTAAAGTTAGGGCAAAATCTGGTATCGGTTACCGGAAAAAAAAGGGATAAAATCGGCTAAGTGTTGGGCGACCCGTGACAGTGTGACACGTGGCATATTTCAAATTTTTGGCTCTAAACTTCAATCTATCATAACTTTGGCTAGGATGATCCGTTTTTGACGTTCTTTTTATCGATCTTCATGGTTTTCCATAACCTATTTATTGGTATAGGTTTCATGGGCTGGTTTGACCATTCTCAAAAAGTCAACCCTAGCAAGGCTTAAAAGGCTTTAAGGGTTCTAGAATTTTATTTTGACTTTTATGTTTCAAAACAATGTTCCAACTCTTTCTAAAATCTTTATAATGTACTTGGAGTGTTTAGAAATTTTCCCAAGATTTATTGACTTATAAATCTTATTGTTAAATTCATAATACTATATAATAATATATAATAGTTTAATACTTAATAGTATTCTTTAGGGTTAAATAGAAGAAATCCCCTAAATTAATTTCCATAATTCCACATAATATTAATATTCATAATTCCATACAATACTTTAATATTCATAATTCCTTATACTAATTTAATATTCATAATTCCATATAATAATTTCATACTTAATAGTATAATTAAAGGTTTAATAAAAGAAATCCCCTAAATTAATTTAAATTAATTTAGGGGTATTTCAGTATATCCCCCTTAAAAGAAACTTCGCCTCGAAGTTTAAAAATCAACTAATAGGCACTCACACCGCTTCGGGTGTGCTGAGACAATAATAATTCCAATGAAATTCCATACCAATCCAATCCATTATTTCCATCCATTTCCATAACAACATTCCACTCGAGATTACTCAAAATCAAAACGAACAAAGATATACCAAGACATAGCATGATGAAAATCAACAGTCGCATACTGTGTCATAATGTAAAAACCAAACACATACAAACACCTCTCGTTTTGCCAATAAGGCAACATGGCATAATCTGGATGAGGTGACGAAGGAAGAGTATGCCAGTATATCCCCCTTAAAAGAACTAAGGTACGCCCTCGTACTGCTACTAACGACACATTCAAAGAATTCAACACCTTATTAACCAGCTTTGTTGTAAATTTTATTGCACCGTTGATTTTATCTGCGATCGATATAGATATATATATCTGTATCTCTTGATTTTTTGTATTTGTATTTTCTTAACTGTTATAAAATTTTATCTTATGATTATTATCCATTTATTTTATGACTGATACGAATTATGTGTCCATTATATGTTCATTTTATCATATCAATTATATTAACAAGCAACAACTTAGGTGTAACACACTTGTGTAGTTTAAAATAATATTTCAGATCATTTAATAATCCTAGATAATCTTTCAAAATTATCTTCAAGGGTTTATTAGCCAACCATATGTTAAAACTCTATAAAATAAATATTTTCTGTGACTTTTCAAGTTTCAATTGTTTTTATAATTAACTATCATATTTTAGACGAATCATTCAGTGTTTACTTCATAAAATTTACTTATTATATATTTACATAATTTCACCCAAGGCAGAATTTTAGGAAGTTCTTATCAATTATAATGTAGCTCCCAAAATCTGATTTCTTTATCTTAAAATCTATTTTTCAAGGTAGGGACTCTATATATAAATTTTAAGTGAAATGAATTAGTCTAGTGAAAGTTCACTCACTCTTGATAATTATTTTTCTTAGGGTTTGTTCTATGTAAGTATTACTCTGATCATTATATCTTAGTACTCTCTTAGATAATGGTGGCTTTTGGTAAATATCACTCCTAGTGTGACTTCTAAAATTTAATATATGTATAATGTTAAACTTCCAAATAAACATGAGAATTTCCAATCTTTAAGTAACTCTCAATTTTTCACTAGATGCTCAATATTCCAAGTATTTAAGGATCAATGATATTTAGTTTAGTGTTACTCTTCTCTTCACTTAGGGTGCGTTCAATTCGGGGTAATCAGCAAAGGGAAACGGAATCATTCCCTTTGTAGTTGCTTGTTTTGAATTTTTTAGTGATTCTGTTTCCCCCACTTCAAGTTTCGAAAACCCCCACATCCCTCTTTAGTGATTCCCCTTAAAATCCTAGGGAAAAGTATTCCACTTCCTTCCTCTTACCCCTATCATCATTTGTAACATAAATAAATATTTATAAATATGGTATATAATTTATATAAATACTAATATATGATACATAATTTTTATTAATATTAATATACAATATTTATGAAATATAAATATTTTGTTTATAATTATATAAATATAATATAATATGAATATGAATATGATATACTTATAAATATGAATATGAATGAATATGATATATATTATAAAATATTTAATATATCATTTTTAATTCAGAAATAAATATTAATATAAATTTATAATAACATTAATATATATTATTTATATTTAGAAACTGAGCAAACACTATATATAATATATAAATAATATTTATAATTTAACTAAAATAAAATTCTAGAATAATAATATATATATTATTAATAAATTTAAATATTTAATCATTTATATATATTTAATTTAAATAAATATGAAAAAATATGATATAAAATACATATTTTAAATAAATATGATATTTATATTAATATTAATAAATATTTTTATACTTTAAATGTTATAAATATAAAAATATTTATATTTTGTTTATAAAGTTAAAAATATATAAATAATATATTATCTAAATATAAAAATATTTATATATATTATATACAATTTAATTAAATGATTTTAAATAATAGTAATAATATTATTTAAATTATAAATAATTTAAAATTTAAAAACTATTAATATAGTTATATAACTTATATAAATATTTATTTATATTATCACAATTTAAATAAATATTATTATAATATATATCAATGAATATTTTTACTAACTTAAATACTATAAATTTAAAAAATTAATATATTATATAGAGACAAATTTCAAAATTTGTTATATAATATATAAATATATATTATGTACATATAATCTATATAAATATGAATATTTAACATTTATATGTTACATACAAATTAGATAAATATTAATATATATTATTCATAACCTAATTAAGTATTAGCACTTCTCTGTTTGGAACCAAACAAAAACAAAGACAATGATTGAGATTCTATTCTGTTTCCGTGTTAGAATCAAACAGACCTCTTGATTCGGGGGAATCCCTTTCCTTTCCTTTCCATTCTCTTTCCTGATTTCATTCCGTTTCTTCGTCTCGAAGTGAACGCACCCTTAATCTTTAAGTAACTTCCTTTAATGGTTTTTATATTCAACAAGGGGTAGATGTTCTACCTTGAAGTACCCAAATTTTAAATTCCCTTCCTCCATATACATGTATTTTTTTTCACCAAAGATTTAACTCAATAAATCTTTTACATGTATGAATTTAATACTGGATATTAAGATATAAATTTAAAATTGTTCATTGTGACTAGTAATGAAATATGCCCAGCTCAAGACTTCATGATGGTAACGTCTTACCACCAATCCTCCTCAAGTTCAACACAATCCATCACTTACGTAGAAGATTATATACGGTTAGATGACAAGGCTTGTCTAGCCCCTGAACTTCCATAAGTGGGTGTGCACCCCCACTACTTTCAGCCTAGGAGTTCGTCGCACCAGGCACTTCCCGTAGGGTGTTAGGTTTATGTGTTTTCTTTCTAAAGTTAACATAGAGTTTTAGTGTGTTTTACAGGTTCAGATGTTGAACTATATATATATATTTCCTGTAGTTTATTGTTGCAAGGTATAACAACACATCACACTCAACAGACATTCATAAAAGACAAGTGTGTAAAGGAATCACTCACAATTCCACGAAGGGTTAGGAGTCGTGCCTTACTGGAGTCCTCACGTCCCAATTCTATCCCAGTTCCCCAGTTTTAAGTGCACCTATATTCTAAGTATTTCACTTGGCTTGTTTTCTCGGGTTCAAAGCGTAACTACACTCTGATACCAATTTCTGTAACGCCCTTATTTAACATATTTATAGTGGAAATAAAATACTAAAGGCGTACAGACCATCGGGTTCCAAACACCCGGCACCAAACCTCACCAATTACTACTTAAAGATTACAATTGTCACGGCCTGAACCTCGAAAAAACTTAACAAAAGTAAAACAGTAATATAACACATAAACTCGCAAAACCTAATCCCATCCCAATCACTCATTCTCTTCGTGGCCACCTGTAAAATAACTCGTACCTGCAAGATAAAACCAAGCAGCCCACCCTGAGAGGGGTGGGTCAGTTTCCTGGAATGGAACTGGTATGATCCTTCAAAAACAAACTTATAATACAACTCTTAAATAAATAATAGCTTGAAAGCAATCACTTAAACCACACAGAGGAACAAGCATTTCACACATCATCATACCAAGATAACAAATTAGGAATAAAGATAAATAACAGAAAGGTAAAGTTAGTGAAGCAAAACCACACCATGTGTTAGTGAACATCCAATGCCTTAGTTAAACCCAATTCCTGTTAGGAGTAGAAAGACTCAGATAGTCACAAAGGACTAGGAATGATAAGATAGATCCAAGAACCAATAACTCAAGAGTGGAATAATTCAACTGGGAGAGATGGCCCCCACCGCCAAGTACGTTCTTTTAGGACAGGGGATATACAGCCCCTCACTTTCTACAATGTCCCTTTTGGGACAGGGGATATACAGCCCCTCACTGTCTACAACATCCCTTTTGGAACAGGGGATATACAGCCCCTCACTGTTACCATTGAAGACGCCCGCACGTCGAAACCTCAAGAACCAGCTCATGGATGAAACGATATCCAGAGTCAAAAGAAGAATTTACCAAAATTGACCTTTTCCAAATTCCCACCAGATCACTAACTACCCAGAGCAATACCAAAACACTCAGTCCTATAGAGTGCAGAAGCGTAAACCCAAAGCAGTCAATGACTAATGGAACAACCAAATTGAAATACCCCAAACCTTGATATGTTGTTTAAATGTTAAACCATGGTATATTAAGGCTAAAAAGTGCCTTAGATACATTAGTGTACAATTTAAACCATAGTAAAAACGATAAAGCACTAAAACACAGTTTGAGCAAAAACATGCTCTAAGCTTGGAGTGAACTTGGTTGGTACCTAAAGAGCCTACCAAGACTAAATAACATTCAATTATGATTTAAAAAGGCTAATTAAGTCCTTAGGAAACTTTGGTAGACAGTTAAACCAAACAAAACACAAGACAATACCTTAAAAGCCGATAAGAGCAAAAATGTGCTCTAAGCTTGGGATAACCTTGGTTTAGACTCTAAGAGCCTACCAAGACCTTATTTATATGCTAATGAACATATTAAACCAATTACCAAAGAAAAAAAAGCTTGAAAACAAGTTAAAACACAAAATGTGCTTTAAGGAGTCTTAAAGCACATTTTTGAAAACTTGTCTTGTAAATGGATTTTGAGTGGCTAAATGTCCATCATTACTCTTTAATTAACATTTGTACTATTTAGTATCACATTAGGAAGTCTAAATCAATGGGAAATCAAAAATTTCACAAATATGTGCCTTGTTTTGTGAATAGTGCTTAAATAGTGCTAGTTTAAGTTATAAGTCAACATAAGTTGTTTAAGTGGTCAACAAAGGCCATATATATGTTATATATTGAAGGGGCCACGGTTTTTAAGGTGGGGAGTCACCAACCTAGTCATCCAACTAAAGAAAGAAAAAGAAATAAAGTAAAGTTACTATTTGCTATTAAGCTTAAATATCTTGCAAAAGTGAAACCTCTCACCTCTCTTCTTCATTTCCTTGCCTTCCCACCGTGTTCTTCCTCTATTATCCCAACCAGAACCGAGATTGCCACAGCCCCTCTCTTCTCTAACTTCAATTGCTCACCAAATGTTCATTAATGCTCCAAATCAAATTCTAAGACCATATTTGTCTTAGTTAGACCAAGCTCTTCACTTCTATCCTTTCGAATCTCCAAGAACCCCATTTTGGTGCCATGAAGAATCTCCATTGAAGGGGGAAAATCTCATCTTCTTGCATATTGTTGTTCTCCTTTGTTTTGAGGTAATAAAGATCAAAGCAAATCCATGTTCCCTTCATTTTCATATATGGCCGAAAATTCGCCATTTAATGGTGTATTTTCTTGTTCTTCATTTAGCTTGAATTGATCTCCAATGGACTAGGAGGAGTCCTATCTTACTACTTATCCAAGTTCTCTTACAAATTCCAAAGGTAATCATCAAATTTTAGTGTTTTAAGACACTTATGTAAACCTAGGGTTTAATTATGAGTTTGGGTATTAAATTTAATGCTCATTACCCTTATATGTGTATTGGTTAGAAGGTTTACAAGTGATTAAAGTTCCTTGCCGATTTTCAATCAAGAAAAACAAGAGAAAACAAGTGAGAAAGCATGGAAAACAAAGAGGTAAATGACCTCTCTTAATGTGGTTTATTGTACTAGGAAATTGAGCTATATTTGCTTAATAAATGACTTAAAGAGCCAATGGGAAATGAGCTAGAAAACTATCCACAAGGTGGACTAAAAAGACATGGGAGCCTTGTTGTGTGTATTCGCAGGTTGAAGGCATTTAAATGTGGAGATTCAGTGTTTAAGTTTAATGTTATCTAAGGGCCTAAGAGCCAAGAAATTTAAGTTTATGCACTATATTGCAATGTAGTGTAGTTTAAGGATTTAGATGTGTGTAAAGAACATTCTTTGTGAAGATGAGTGTCTTGGATGGTTAAAGGATGAAAAACAATATGTTTGTGTGTATTAAGTGAATAAAGGTTCTTGGTTATATTAAGGTGAAAAATTATGTGTTTTGGTGTAGGGTGATACAAGAGAAACTATGTCAAAATTTGGTTAATGAACAAGGATTTTTAGGTGTCCAAAATGATGTTTGGTGACCTAGATTGTACTAGGAATTGTTGGGTGTTAAGATGATGAAAGAAAGTGAATTAAGGTGTTCTTAAGTGTTAAGATGCCTTGGGCATAGTCTTGGAGATTTAGAGAACTAATGGATGATTTCTAGATACACCAAGGTCATGGTGAAGGTGTGGTAAAGTCTTGTGCAAAGTTTGGTGAACAATGGAAATGTAATGCCTTGTGAAGGTTTAACTATGAACTTGTGGGAAAGACTTGAGGAGTGTGTGTAAAGGGGTTGAGGGTGATTCAAAATGATGCTTTAGGGGTAGTTACCTTGTTGTGGAAGCACACTTTGGTTAGTGATATTGTAGGCATAATATACCACTTAGTCATCTAAGGGAAAATGTTATAAGTGTTAGGAATTGTTGTAAGAAATTGAGTAACAAGTTAGTGATGGTTTAAGAAGGTTTAGTGCTTATTTTAAGGTGTTTAAACATGTAATAAACATGTGGAAAGATTATGGAATGATTAGGTAAGGTTTAAGGTTGGATTAGGGGTTGAAAAATGATGTTTTGACAAGTTATTAACATGGTCCGGGACCTAGCCCTTGTATAGGTACCCGGACCACCCATAAAAACATGCCGAGAGTGAATGCAGGAATTGGTCCGGGACTTAAGTCCAGGACCAAGTCCAGGACCAATGCCAAAAACAAGCCGAGAGTAATTTCCAGAGGTGGTCTGGGACCTTGGGTCCGGACCAAGTCCCGGACCAGACCAAAAATGGCCTAAAATGTGTTTTAATGTGTTCTAAAGGTGGTGGATTGATGGGTAATGGTTTTGGATGTTGTTAAGGCCTTGTTTGGTGATTTTTAAAGGTCCTAAGAAGTATAAACAAGTGTTGGAAGTGGTTAGGAAAGTTGTGAGTTTAAGTACACAAAGTTAAACCGAAATAACGGAATAACGGGGTAAGTACGGGAGTAGCAATTATGTACCTACCGTAACACCTTAATATTAATTGAACCATTTCACATGTAAATAGTGGTTCAAGAGTAAGACATGAGGAACAAGTGTGAGCCGAGGAGCGTGAGAACACCCGGTAAAGTAATTCCGTGCGGTGACAGGTATGGTTTTCTTGCAACCTGTGTCCTACCGGATTACACCGGCTTGTATGCCAATGTGTTTTTCTGTATGTTTGTCACGTTATAAGATAAATCATGAAACGAGTTTACAGTCATTTTGTTGTTATGCGTTGCGTACCGATACCGGTAACCTCGAATGCGCATGAAAGGGCTAGTTAACCATTATTAGGTGAACGTAAGAGAACGGTATCCGGTAATAACGTTTCCAATCTAAGGAACGTTCTAACCGCGGCTATGCATGAGTTAGTTGTGTGATGTTGTGTGTGATGTTGCTGTAAATGTATGACCCTCCATTATATGATTAACTCAGTTGTAGTACTATACTTTGGGCTGATGTGATAGGTTCCACAGCGGAGTCTTTATTTGTGAATATTTATATGTTATGGGGGGTGAGGAATCCGGTAGTTCCGGTCGCGCGTTGTTTGGGGGTTGTTGTATACAGTTTCTTCAGCTTCCTCTATGTTGGTTGTCTTCCTTCATTGGTCTTCGATCACCCCTGAGTTTAACCAAGGCTCTTGACTCACGTCTGTTGGGGATTATGTATGTTGTGTTCGGATCACTATATCCGATCCATCTTTATGTTAAGTTATCCGTTCGTCTAACAGGACGGTAACGAGTTATGTAAACGAGCTTAGCAAGAGTTTGACAGCATCCTCTAGGCTCTCCCAGTGAACTAACTATGTTTGGGGTGGTTCCTAAAGAGATCCGTACCCGTTATGTTATGTGTTATTGATATACTGCAATGCTTATTGTGATGTGATGATATATGTTGTTAAAATGTTGAGTATGTGGATCATGGATACAAATCCCAGTTTATAGTAAGAAGCGTTTATGGATAACTCGATTAGTGGGTAAGTGTCGTCTATTGAGTAAATAGGTCCATTAGAGGAGAAACACTCTAGGGTCAAAGAACACAAAGAGTGATTTATTAGGTGTGAATGTGTTGTCTGTATTTGTCGTGACCACTGTTGTGGATTGTACTGTGTTTTGTGTTATTGGTGTACATGCATGATTTAAATGTAATCAACCGCATGCTAAGACGACAAATAGTTATGCGTGGCCCGGTAGCATGCGGGATGCGGGATTACCATACCAGAAAAGGTGTTGAGCCCCTTGGGGGCCACCCTTTCTTCTCTTTCCTATTTTAGGTACAAGGAGCTGGAAGCCGTTCGAGAGTAGGACGGGGTAGTCGTTGTACATGGATAGCCATTTAAATTGTTTATGTATCGTAGGTGTAGTAAGACCGAAATTGTTGTCGGTATTAGTTTGAAAATACTCGGTACAGTTTGGAATGTTTGTGTATGTTGATTGTTGTTAATGTAAAGGGATAGTAATGTGTAGATGCTCGGGAATCTAGTCCATCAGACCGATACAATATATATGTATTAGCCTTGTTAGCCACGTGGGTGGTTAACGGCGTGTAACACCAACGAGTCGAGTAATGTGATGAAGTATGTTTTCCGCTGTAGTTTGTTGTTAAGTGTGTTGTTAGTTGGGGTGTTACACAAATAGAAGGAACCAATACCCAAGTGAGTTTCATATTCAAGGCTCAGTTAGTCACACAAGCTGAGTTAGTCACACAACCATTTCCTTTTAGAAATTCCTCTTAAACTCAGTTAGCGTTTTTCGAAAACATCTCATAAGTCAATCAGCAAAAGTATCGGAGTACGAGAAATCGTACCTGGTCAACACTGTAGCAGTTCTAGTAAACTCGTGCAAACATTCAACAATTCTCTGAGGAACATTGAAGATAATTTACTATCAATAACCTGTACCCTAAGTTAAACTTAAATAAATTCCTCTCTCTTATTTCCAAATCTCAATTATCTTATAAGCCCTCGCTTAAATGTTATGTATAACCTTTGACTTATTTTATAAGGTTGTATAGCCCAAGGTTGTAGGATCAAGGAATGTATTTTATTAACACCTACTAACTGTCCACTCCTATCCACTTTATTCATATTTAACCACAATCCTCACATTCAATACTTTTGAGACCTTTATATCATAAATGTGTTTATATTATATAACTAAATCTAAGAATTTCAATAATAATCTTAAGCTCAATACCTTTATTCTTAATTTAGAATAAACATTGCATTATGACCTATGATGGACTCATCTCAGAATACTATACTATTATCTCACAATGTAAAGATTATGTATTTAAACAATATCTACTAGATAACCCATTATGATTAAGTCTTTCCCTTAACTTAATTAAGATCTACATCTTGTATATTGGAATCGTAGTGTTGTAGACGCGTTTTATTATAACTTAATTGAACTGCTAAACTCAATTATCTCATCTTTAGTTCAGAATGACTTTTAATTACAACCATCTAATAAACTTATCATAAGATGTTAAATTGCTTCTCATCCTGAATAACTATACTATAGTTAACTTAGATTTAACGAATTAATCTTACATTTAGTATTCACAAGGTATATTATATGTTTTATTATTACCTATACGATAAGGTGTTTAGTATAACCTTTTATGTATCCTTACTTACATTTAATTTCCTAAATGTTTTATTTTTACACACATTCTCTCTATAGACTATGTATAATCCTTTGTACTAAACTTCATTAAACTTAAGCCTTAAATACGTTTTAAATTGTTTTACAAAACCTAAGGTTTCAAAGGAATAACTTAATAAATTAATTTCCTTTATTGTATTTAGGATGGACAATATATCTACATAGAGTAGAATTTATCAAAGAATTAAATTCTGGTTCGTAAGTGATATTGTTAATTATTTAATAAGATAATCTATTATGAAAATTCTCATATTTTATATTCAAATAACCTATCATTATTTCCCATTACCGTAAAGTATATCAATATAATATCTTACATAACTTAGTTTTATCTAATAAAAGGTTCAAAGGTTTTAAGTACCAAATTCCTATTTATAAACCTTCTATAAATTCTAACTACTAAATACCTCACTTAATTGTAAACTCACATCCTAAGTATTGGTAATAAATGTTATAAATGTATTTCATATGGCTTATCTAATGCCAAGAAACTTAAGGATTAATATTTAGATAAATTTCCAAATCATAGTTTAATATAGTTATATATCTTAATCTTTTTAATGATTTTATCTTAAAACATTAAGTTATATTTAAATACCATAAATGTTAAGAAATGATTAAATCTAGACTTACTAATCCACCTCACATTTAGATGTAAAAGTATTTTATTTATTTTTATTATTGTTTATATATTAAGAACATTTTGATGTAAAAGTATTACATTTATTTATTAATTATATAGTAAGTTCTATTTGTGTAAAATCTAATTACAAATATTCCTAAGTCCCAACTTATTAATTACCTAACCAAATTATAGATTTACATTCTGGCCTTTGACAAATAATATTACACATGTATTTTAATATAGTTTATATAAATCTTAGAAATCCAAGATAACTCTTTAAGCTTAATTTCGTAACCACAATAATACTACCTCATATAATATTCTTTTAACAGTATTATGTATAGGTTTAGTTTAACTTATTAATTCCTTCATATTCTATTTGCTATAAGGTATTTTATGTCTTTTATTTATTTATTTATCGTATATGTATACTAGGATTTACTCAACACATTCTTTATGTAGTTTTATTGCATTTAATTATTTATATTAACTTTTACACATATCTACATCCCAAAATATGGTTTATAAAATAAAGTATTTTCCTTAGTTTCAATTAAGTATATTAACTACCATATTATATTTAATATAATGTAGATTAATTTAGTTCCTTGATTTAACCTAAGTTACTACTTTATTTCTTTTATATATATGTATATATATATATATATATATTTACCTCACTTAAAAGTTTATTCCTAAAAATATTTATAAACATACTGTTACTAAATGTTAATTTAGTCTTTTCATATTTTCCCAACCTAAAAAGTTTATTAACAAACTATATCTTAATTTTTGTTACATTAAAAACCATATATTATAAGATAAACTTATGAAAACATCATAAAACACAATTTTTAAACCCACTTACCCTTGTCCAAAAATTCCCAAATTTAATATATAGTAACTATAACATTTTAGACATATTATAAAGTTTTTATTTCATAAAAATATCTTTTTAATTTAACCAAATAATTCCATAATACCCGTAACTTTCAAAAATCATAACTTACGTTTAAAAACTCCAAAACCTTATTAATTTACATCATAATAAACTAGATTTTAAAAGGAATCTATGGTTAAAGTTTCAAGTCAAAACACATTCGGGAAGGCCATTAACTAAATTCAACAAGTTAGAGCTAAATTCTGAAACATTATAAACTTAAAACATCATTATTATCCACGATCTAATCTCGACCGTCCAATCTTTTAAAATGCGATCGTACGGTCCCTAAAAGCTCAGTTCATCAGCGAGAACAGAATCGATCTCGAGTACTAAATTGCAATTTCCTCTTAATCTACAGAACCAAATTGAGTGATTCTTGTTTCTATGGTTTCGAAATTCAATTACGGTTCCATTGATACTAATTTCGCTAGCTATAATGCAGGATTCACCGGTTTTCGATTTCGGTTTCGAACTAAGGGTTCATAAGGGTTTCCGAACTCAAATCTCTCAAATTCACTCAATCCAATGCTTAATTGATGCAATTGGAACATGGTATTGACCGATAATGTAAGGGCGATTAAAAAGGTTGAAGGAATTTGAAGGAAACTTACCGGAATTGCTCGAATCGAACGGATTTGTTTTCGGTTTCTAGAAAAACGCCCCCTTTACAACCCGATTGAGTAGCCTACTTTGCAACACTATAACTTATAGTACAGAACGAGTTAGAACTAGTTCTTGGGCTTAATCTAAAGAGGAAACATAACTCTACACAATGATAGCAAGAACTCACCCTAACTTGCACTACACAGAAAGAAATCGAAGCTGGAAGTTGCGAGTTTACCTTACATTTTCTGGAAAGAAAACTATGATTTTATGTTGTGACGAATCCGAAACTTTAGACACCTCGTTCTTCCAAACGGTTGGGAATTGGCTTAGGTCATCAACATGAAAGTTTTAGAGGGATTAGTGTAATACCCCTACCGCTAATCTCCTAATTACCTCCCATTCGTCGCGGTCTCTAGGCTAATCACAGCGGAATACACAACCTAAGTAGCGGGTGATACACGCCGTTAGCCACCCGTACGACTAACTAGGCCTCAACAAACAACAACAGTGCGGTCTGATAGCAATAAACACCGAGTTAACAATAATAACCTCCAACAATCCTTAGTCAAGTCTTAACAGTACATACATCCTTGCTCCCCAAATAAAATCCAAAAGTGATTACCGAGTCTAATCGTTAGCTCATAATTTACAACCTTCCAGGTCTACAAAATATTAACGGTATACCTCTAGCCGTATCACAATTGTTTACATCTTTCAAAATCCAAAAAGGTGTACCCCATGGTACACGGCCACAACCTAACCGTGTACCACTCGGTACACCAACCAAAATAATCATTCTACAGGAAGAACATCCCGGTCATCTTTGGCCTGTCAACAGTCTCGAGTCCCTGCAAATAAAAACATTGCCCCAAGGGGCTCAGCGAAAGCTGAATATGACTTCCGCATACCCCATGTACTAGCGGGGGTACGCCAACTACTTGGTCGCCAGCATGCGGTTAATTCATTTACAGGCATACATGCTTTTACAAACAACTTAATACACATTTCACAACATGCACATCACGCAATACATATCACACGGCAGCACACACACAGACAAGGTGCAAATCATACCTCCAGAGGTAATTCACCAGTCTGCCGAGGTCTTGAGTTACGCTCTCAACTCTCGCCTTAATCACTTTGTTAGCCACTCATCCGGGTTAACTCTTTCTAACCCAACAATCCCCAGCTTATCTCTTTAGATGGATAAGCTCTGCCGGTCTCACTCCAGTCGGGCACCACTATGTGGCACACGGCCCCTCAGGGCACCACTATGTGGCACACAGCCCGGTAACAAGGGAGTTCGACCATGGACTTAGAAACAAACGCTCTGCTGTTTCCTCATCCTTGCATGCATGACTATAATCCCCCTAACCCAAATCCCGGGTTAGTAATAACTTCTAGTTAGTGGGTTAATCAGCATTCCACTTCCTCACCATTCACACATTTCATGAATTATACAAACTTCAGGTTCAAATGCCATCCAAACGAAACCATGCATTCCCAACTCAAGATGGTGCAATAAACAAATTACATGCTTTTATCTTGTTTAGGCTGTGGCAAATGAACACACAACAAACAAGCCGGGGTCAACGCATGAGGAAATCATACCGTGCACCGTCGATCTCGGACTCTCGTTTCCCCTTTGATTTGACTATTCGGCCCCTATAACATATCATGAAGTCGTACGGTTAATGATCTTACTTAACCTAGTTTACTTCATCTCTTACGGTTACCGACTTGTATTATCTAAGTCAAGGCACAATAACTTTCACACTTAAGTTGATTAACTTACATCTTCCTCAAGCTTTTTCAAGCCCTTAATTACCTTTAAACACTATTAATTAACTCCTAATCATCTTATAAATCCATTACCAAACCAATCCCCACCTTAAAATGCAAGTTTTATAAGTTTATAGCTACTTTTAGATTGGTCCGGGACTTGGTAAGGAACTTTAGTCCCAGACCAGGCTTGAATCAAACTCTCGGTGCATTTTCATATATGGTCCGGGACCTTAGCAGGGACCTAAGTCCCGGACCAGTGATGGTTGAAACTCTCGGCATAAATCAAGGGGGTGGTCCGGGTCCTTGCCATGGGCTAAGTCCTGGACCATGGTGAGGCAAACTCTCGGTGTGTTTTAGGTGGGTGGTCCGGGTCCTTATGCACAAGCTAAGTCCCGGACCCATGCAGTGAGAAAGTCTCGACCAGATTTCAGTGGGTGGTCCGGGACTTGGTACTGGACCTAAGTCCCGGACCCTGCTACGGTTTTAACAGATTGCACACTTCAGTTTTTGTTTGAAGCTTACCCTTTCACCCATTTCTTCCCTAATCTTTTCCTAAGTGTCTAAACATGTTTTAGCATCATTTAAATACTCTAAACCAACCTAAATCATTTGGTTAAATCATCTATTAAAATCTAGCCAACTTACATAATTTCACTTAAATTTCCTAAGGCACTAAGTGCAGTTTTTGCTCCTTGTTGTTTCTTAACTCATAGCTTCATTTCTATTGTCATTATACCTTTACCATAAACATTATTACTCTTCTACAACCTCCCCACATAAACACTCCTTCCCCGATTGATTTCCTACGTCATTAACTATCCAAACTCCACCTAGAACACAACTAGTCTTCAAAACTGTTTTTACCCATTCAAGCAACTAAGTCCTCCACATTGCTACAGAAAATTCGCCATAGTTTCCCTACATTTCTAGACATTCCCACAACATAATTTTTCAGTTCTAATCACCATAACTAACCAGATCCCCCAAAGGATTCTAACAACACACAAGTTAATTAAATTCACATGTATTTTCCTGCACAACACCCATTGTTTCTCCTTGGTTTCCAAGTCCTTAAACACTAATCAAACAACTCCAAAACAGCCTAAAACTTCCCAATTATACCACAACACAATCCATTATCCAAATCATTCAAATTCCTCCTTTTAATCGTTAAAAACTGTTAACCCATAACCAAAACTAGCTCAAGGTGTATGTCTTTACCTTGTGTTTTTCCTAGCTTTTCCTTTCTTCCTTCTCTCTCCTTCTTCCTTGTTTCTTGAATTCTTGCTCTATCCTTCCCCCACCAAACCGGCAAGCTACAGCCAATCCCCCACACCATACAACTTATAAGAATCTTACCTTAACTAATCTTTCACTTAAAACAAATCTAGGGTTTGCAAGAGGGTATTACCTTAAGCTCTTAGAGAGGCTTTTGAACAGCAAAGAGAGGGGGTTTCCAGCTCCAAAATGAGGCACCAAAACCGGCTAGAAGAAGGAGAAGAACCAAGCAAATTTCAGATTTTCGTTTTGCCCCAAAAGGCTAGAAAAATTTGAACTTTGAAGGCTATTTTTACCTTAGAACCAAGAGGAGGTGAAGGGGGTCGCAATGAGGGTCTTCAAGCTCCAAAATGTGCTACAGCCATGGTGAGAAGTTGTGAGCTTTCCGATTTCTTAAGGGTGGAAAAGAAAGCTCTTGAAGAGAGGAGTGCAGTGGTTGTAAGTTTTGTTGAGTGGAGGAGTTGATTAGGCACTCAAAAATGGAGAAGAAGAGAGGGGCTGGAGGAGGAGAAAGAAATCGCCATTGTTAAACCAAGGAGGAAGAAGAAGGCAGTGAGGGGAAAAATAATCGTGAGAGAGAGGATGTGCTAGGAGAGAGAACTTCTTTTTTTTTACTTTAGTACTTCCTTCCTTTTATTCTTTTTGTCCTTTAGCTAATTAGGAGAATTAAAAGAGAGGGGGATGGGTATGCTGGACGACTAACACACTCACACACAAGTGTGTTTTAGTTTTTTATTTGCAAGGTGGACACACTAACTTAGCTTATTTATACTTTTACCCCACAACCTTTATTTATTTTTTTACAGTTTTACTAACCGGAACCCGTTTTCCGGACTTTTCTCGTTAAATTAATTTTATTGGTCCTAGACCTTCATTAAAATTTGCTGATGACTATTTGATTGACTAAAATTATTACGGGTCTATTTAACCCGTTTAAAGTCACGTTTTTCCCGGTTTTCTCGAAAAACGCGCTTTAAGGTTCATTTGTGATTTTAATCCGTTTTAAGGATCCGTTTTCTTCGGGATTTGTCCCCTCATGATTATTTTAGCATAATTAAGCTTCTAAAATCTTAATTAGCTTAATTAATCACTGTTTTAAATTTTGGGGTATTTCAATCTACCCCCCTTAAGGAACTTTGTCCACAAAGTTGTTCGAGTCGGTGAACTAGTTTTCTTTGTTCAATTGACTCTCAATTGTCAAAGACCATACACACAACATCTTACAGAATTAAAATTCTGTCACACCAGGGTATTCACCCCAAACACAATACATCTTCAACACAATTCAAACCATACCATCTCAATCCAGCTCAATACAATTTAAGCACCAATCTCAATACGATTCCAAGATACCCCGACTTCATTCACATCAACACAAATCACTTCCACAATTACAATCATCATCCAAAAAGTCCAACCAAAATGTAATACAACTTACATACAATGCAATGCTTACCCCGAAGCAATGCCAAAACGAAACGGTCCTACCCCCCTTAAAAGGGGTACGACCCGTACCCTCTAACGCTAGACCATCTAGTCTACAAATAGCTGTGGGTACTTCGCCTTCATGGCGTCCTCAAGCTCCCAAGTCGCTTCCTCGACATCGTGGTTTGCCCACAAGACTTTGACCATTCGCACTGATTTGTTGCGAGTGTCTCTAGTCTTAGTATCAAGAATTCGTAGAGGAGTCTCGACATATCGCATCGTCGGCTCAAGGGATAAATGCTCGGGCTCCAACACATGAGAAGGATCAGATATATATTTCTTGAGTTGAGAGACATGAAACACATCGTGAACACGTCCCAACTCCTCAGGTAACGCTAATCGGTATGCCACGGATCCAACTCTCTCAATAATCTCATATGGCCCCACAAACTTCGGGCTCAGCTTGCCCTTCTGGCCAAATCGAAAGACACCCTTCATAGGGGAAACACGCAGAAACACTTGGTCGCCCACGACGAACTCAAGGTCGCGTCGTCTCACATCAGCATAAGACTTCTGTCTGTCCTGGGCTGCCTTCATATTCGCTCGAATCTGCTGAACTTCAGCTTGCACTTGTTCTAAGTATTCTGGTCCTATGATGACCGCTTCGCTCGACTGATCCCAACACAGCGGGGTACGGCAGGGTCTACCATATAAAGCTTGGAAAGGCGACATCTTAATTGAAGCATGATAACTGTTATTATAAGAAAATTCGATAAGATGTAGCTTATCAATCCAGCTCCCCTGAAAGTCTAAGGCACATGCCCGAAGCATGTCCTCAAGTGTCTGGATGGTTCTTTCTGTCTGACCGTCGGTCTGTGGATGGAAGGCGGTGCTAAGCTTCAATTCGGTGCCCAACGCTTCCCGTGTAGCTCTCCAGTATCTCGAAAGAAATCTGGTGTCGCGGTCAGATACAATGGTCTTGGGGACTCCGTGGTGTCGGATAATCTCCCGGTCAAATAGCTCAGCGAGCTTCGCCACCTTCCAGGTGTCCCTCATCGGTATGAATCGGGCAACCTTGGTGAGGCGATCGACGATGACCCAAATCATGTTGAGTCCTCCCCTAGCAGGTGGGAGTCCAACAACAAAATCCATGGAGATGTCATGGAATTTCCACTCTGGAATAGGCATAGACTGTACCATTCCTCCCGGTCTACGGTGCTCGAATTTTACCTTCTGGCATGTGAGACACCTTAAGACATATTCAGTCACATCGGACTTCATCCCCGACCACCAGAAGTACCTCTTCATGTCCTTGTACATTTTAGAGGCTCCCGGATGGACATTCAGTGTGGAACAGTGTGACTCACGCAGAATGCGATCCCTCAGCTCCGCATTGCTTCGCGGGACGCATAATCTGCCATTCAGTCGGATCAAACCATCTTCATGAAATTTTCTGTCTGATCTCTTTCATGTAGGGGTCGCACAACTGAGCCTCTCGCACCTCATCAACCAAGCTGGAAGAAGCGAGCAGCGAATGGAGTGAGTGTGCTCGGCGACTCAGGGCGTCGGCTACAACATTCGCCTTCCCCTCTTTATACTGAAGGTTGATGTCGTAATCTGATAAGAACTCCATCCACCTTCTCTGTCTCAAATTCAACTCTTTTTGGGTGAACACGTATTGCAAACTCTTATGGTCAGAATAAATGGTGATGCTTACCCCATAGAGATAGTGTCGCCATATCTTCAAGGCGAAGACAATGGCTCCTAACTCTAAATCATGCGTCGGGTAATTCTCCTCATGCTTTTTCAGCTGGCGGGAGGCGTATGCTACTACCCTGCCATGCTGCATGAGTACGCATCCCATGCCCTTGCCCGATGCGTCACAGTAAACTTCAAATCCCTCTGTACCCTCTGGAAGTGTGAGAATGGGTGCTGAGGTCAATGAGTCTTTCAAGCTCTGGAAGGCTATCTCGCACTCGTCTGTCCACACAAACGGTGCATCTTTCTTCATCAGTGCCGTCATGGGCTTCGCAACTTTCGAGAAATCTCTAACAAACCTCCGGTAGTAACCGGCTAGACCAAGAAAGCTCCGAATGTCGGAAACATTCTTAGGTCTAGGCCATGAACGGACTGCTTCAATCTTAGCTGGATCAACGGAGATACCAGCGCTCGAGATCACGTGACCAAGGAAAGAGACCTGGTCAAGCCAGAACTCGCATTTGGAGAACTTCGCGTATAGCTGATTCTCACGTAATGTCTCAAGTACACGCCTCAAATGACTCTCATGCTCGGCTCTCGACTTCGAATAGATGAGAATGTCATCGATGAAGACCACCACTGATGTGTCTAACTGATCACTGAACAACCGATTCATCAAATCCATAAATTTAGCTGGCGCATTCGACAGTCCGAATGGCATCACTGTAAACTCAAAGTGGCCATATCTCGTACGGAACGCTGTCTTCTCAATATCGGAATCTCTGATGGCAATCTGATGATACCCTGATCGGAGGTCTATCTTGGAGAAGACTGAAGCTCCCTTCAACTGATCGAACAGGTCGTCGATGCGTGGTAATGGGTATTTGTTCTTCACCGTGAGGCATTAAGCTCACGGTAATCAATACAAAGGCGGAGACTACCGTCCTTCTTCTTCACGAAGAGGACGGTGCTCCCCAGGGTGATACGCTCGGGCGTATGAACCCCTTGTCAAGTAAATCCTTCAACTGTACTTTCAATTCGGCCATCTCTGCCGGTGCTAAACGGTACGGCGCCCTAGCAATCGGACCCGTGCCTGGTGCAAGCTCTATCTCAAACTCAACTGTCCTCTGAGGTGGCATGCCGGGAAGTTCCTTCGGAAACACGTCCGGGAACTCCGACACTACCGGTATGTCGGGGTCGAACTCTGGATCTTGCTGAAGGTCTTGCACATAGCAAAGGAATACCTCGTGCCTCTTTCTGAGCTCACGGTACATGGACATGGCGGAGATTACTTTGGTCGAAGGCTCTCTCGGCCTCTGGTGGTATGATACGGTAACCCCGATGGGCTTCTGAGCAGCAATCTGTGCTCAGCGCAGAGGATTCGCCCCTTATGCCGCTCTAACCAGTTCATCCCAATGATTAGGTCGAATCCCAAACCACTGAACTCGATAAAGGAAATGGGAAACGCCTCGCCCTTAATTTGGATAGTGGCAGCTCGGTAGTATTTCGTACACTTAACTCGCTCCTTCGACGGGAGAGTGACCATAAAGTCTGGCAACTCATCAGCATCGAGCCCCAACCTCTTCGCGAATGGTGGCGAGATGAAGGTATGTGAGGCGCCAGTCTCGAATAGTATAGTGGCATCAATGCCATTCACCAGAAAGGAACCCGTGATTATGGTGCCGCTTTTGCCGGCCTATGTCTCGGTGAGAATACTGAGGGAACCTTCCGTACCGAGTCCACAACCTATTGATTCATAAGCTGTATGAGTTGAAGGTATAACGCAAGTGGGAAAAAGAATTTGACAACCAATACCGCTTTATTGATAAACAACCATCATACATTGTGTGTCTCTAATACACATTACTATCACATTACATGGTGTTACAAGCTCAATACTTCCTAAAGGTGAGGTTCAGGCGTCCGGGCTTCAGGTGTGTGGCATTGACCACTGTCGATGGTGCCGTATTCACCTTTATCTTCTTGATACCGTGATACAGCATTCTCGACTCACCTCCCATTATTAAGACATCTCCTGACCTGAGTACCAGTCTCTCTGCGAGGTCCACACTTCTGCTTGCTAAACAAAAATTCGGCATCGTCACCAATGGACCAAGACACTACGGGCACTCCCAATTCGAGAGATTCCGCTGTCTCGTCCTTATCTTGGTGTAAACCAAGTCGTCCACCTTCTTCGTAGAAGTTAATAATACAAAGGTCCGCTTCAGTGTAGGAATTGGGTTAGCCTCTAGTTGTGCGCGATCTCTACAACTTGTGCGTTAACCGCTTGGAAATCGTCGGGTATTGCTGGTGGTGTGGCTCCGTCCTGGCTCGTGTCCTCTGGTACGTCTTGGTATAAGGGTTCCAGTCCTTCCCAAGCACATCATCTTAAGTTTCATCTTCGCTCCACGGGGAATTCGGGTGTGTAAAATCCTCCTGGGCCCGCTCCTAGTTCGTTGCATCGTCGAATGATGGACATTTGCGCTTCGGGTGTCAGGTATCCTTTTATTAAGATCATACCTGGTCGGATGACCTGACACTGTTCGTTGGTGATGTGGTGAGTGGTGAGGTCGGCTCCTTCAGGAAGTGGGTTTGAAGGGATTGGGTAACAGATATTGAAAGTTCCTAAGGTGGTAAGTTAATCTAATGTGAATTCCAGTTTTAACTAGTTCGGTTCATGCTCAATTCGTATAACAGTTTCTAGATCATTCAAGTATTCACTCATGCAAGCAATTCAACATGTAAATATGCTCCAAGGATCAAAGGTGTTCGTAAGTACCTAAGCCGGGCTTCGTGCCAGTCCCATCTCTATCAATGATGTGCAAGGCCGGCTGCCTCTAGGGTGTGCCTGTAACACCCCGTCCTAAGCCAATCGTGGTTATCGCGAATCTCAACACTTAATTACAATCGTCGCAGCGGATAAAGAGTAACTACCGGGACCTTGCCACGGTCTGATCATATGAAATACCGTTCCTTAACAACTTACAACACTTATCTAAGTAATCCACCATCCAAAAGTACCAACCAACCGAGTAGAGTATTTAAGTCACAACATAACTTTACAAGAGTTTAATATAAACAGACGGGAGCATAAGCGCAACCCGTATACAAAATGACAACCCATCCTAGGTCTAACCACCCCCACTCTCAGGGTGACTCCTCATCGGGCGCTTACCTGCAAGATAAAAACAGCCCCCAAAGGGGGTCAGCACGAATGCTGGTACACCCTCTCGTGGCCCCCAAGCTAATGGGGCTACGACGACTAATTGTCGATAGCATGAAAGTTGATTAGCAATACATCATAATACGAAGTGCTATAAACAACATTCACAATGAACAAGTAGTTCACACAAATTGAACGACACAAGCGTTCCCTTATCAAACGGGTTAGTAACCCTCTCCTTAATCCTTATTTCCTTAACCTCAATTCCTTATCTTACCTCAGTCTTAACCTCATCTACTCAATACAAACCGTTTCCATGAAAGGAAATGGTTGTAGCTTAACTCAACTTGGGATTTAGGTGATCCCACCGCACCATCTTAATGCCACCTACCCTGGACGGGAGTCCAGCGTAGCTGAGCCGGCAACCGGCCCTAGGCTACAAGTCCGAAGACAAGTCCTAGGCGGAGGGCGGATCTGATTCAGATACCGTCCCCTTCTCTTAGCATGCATGACCGGAGTCAGTCCGGGTTCCTCGCTCAAGTTCCAGTTAGTAACATCTTAAACACCATGTGCTGCTAAGCCTTAACGGGCATTAACCAACAACCATCAAACTTAACTCTTATTCAACTCAGTAAGTACTAATCTTAGTTATAACATTCTCAAGCCTCGCGGGTTAGTGTAAGTGTAACACAACACAACGAGAACAATAACCGGTTGCCATGCTTTACTTGTTTTAGTCATTAGCAAATAAACAGATAGCACACAGCCGAGGGACACCCGTAGCAAGCAGGTCACGAAAGGATTGTACCGTTCACCGTCGATCGTTGTTTGACTAATCTTCTTCTGGTCCCACACTCACAAACCTAAACATTCATCCATTTTTGGGTTATTAGTTATTTGCACCTTACTTAACTCACTTAGTCCCTAAGGACTTCCATTCACTAACCTCCAAGTCTTTAATCACTTAATCTTACAAACTTAACTTGACCATTAAAACTATATTTAATCGTTAACTTAATTCCTCAAGTTCTTAGGGTCCCAATCATTACTACCCTACTAAGGGCATACCTCATTACCCATTACCATTTTTAGAAATTAAATTTCTTTTTTTTTTATTTTTTTTTTTTGACTCGACCGGACTTACCGACCGGACTTGCCAAGTCCGGTCCATTCCGTACCTTTTACCGTTGGAAATTTCACTCCGACCGGACTTACATGTCCGGTCCTATGTCCGGTCGATTCCAGAGACTTATAATCCGTACTAAATTCAATGCCGACCGACTTGACAAGTCCGGTCCCCTGTCCGGTTCCATTCCAGAAACATTTCCCCTCTCACAAAACAAGCCCGACCGGACTTGTAGGTCCGGTCCCCAAGTCCTCGATTCCAGAAACAATTTCCGGTAGTGTAACAGAGTCCGACCGACCTTGCAAGTCCGGTCCTAAGCGTCGGCTCTAAAACTTGTTTTCTAAATTCCTTTTTAACTCCAAACTTCTCCTCATATATCCTCATATGTTATAACCTCATTTGGGCACCTCAATACACCTAAGCCCTCCTTAAATACCTTAAATCATCCACCAAGATCACCTTAGTTATAATGCATTTCCCTTGTAATAATGCTAACACTTGTAACGTTTCCCTCTAGGTTTCTAGGTGGTGGTTCATACCTAGAGTAGCCACTATGCCAAATGTTTCCTTCACCACTATAACATCATCTCCCAAGCATCTTCTCACTATACTAACCTCTTTTAAACATTCACTTAAGGCTCCTTTCACAAGATTAACTTCCATCATCATTTACATTATTTCCTTCCTAGATGTGCACCAACATTTGCCTAAGTCCTAAATACTCCAATACATTCTCTTGATTCCTAAACCTTCCATGTGATACCTAAGTCATCATAAGTCATTAAAAATACCTTAACTTCACCCTTTTTTCATCAAGACAAACCCTAGAGAACTCCTAGTACTTCCTTAGTCATTAAATTCTCTTAGGATATCTTAAACACTTAAACTCTCCTTTAAATTTTTGCCATAGGTTCTCTAGTATATAGTACCTACCTAACACATGGGTTTTCTCCAACCAAACAACCAATACCCACAATTTCAATCACACTAGCTTTAACACCCAATTTACACTAAAACTTCACCACCACCACTCATTACATGATGCTTAACTTAAAATGCTGGCACTTAGGCCCTTAAATGAACAACAATCTTAACCACTGAATTTCCACATATATATGCCTTCAACCTGCGGATACACTCAACAAGGCTCCCATTGAAATAAAATGCTTCCTTGTACTTCACCTTTAATATTCTTAAACTATCCTTTTTCTCATTTGCTCCTTAGTCACAAGTTTCACAAGAGTATTCATTGTTTCTCCTAGGTTTTAATAGCACCTTCCCAATTAAACTCTACACCAACTCATCATATACCATATCTCATTCCCTTAACAACAAGACCCCAAGGTAAGTAATGTTACCTTGTTTTCTCACAAGCTTACAAGCCTTTTCTCCTTAGGTTTTCTTTTTTTTGTTCAATCTCGGTCCCCCCATGGGTTCTCCTTGCCAACGTTCTAACCAATATCCAATGACTTCCAATGAGTACTAGATAACACATTACCCTAAGGGCAAACCCTAGGTCAAAAATATGTTTTAAGGTATTAATGTGTGATTGTTTTACCCTTGGTTTCTCAAGACAAAACTTGGATGTGAAGCAAGAAGGACCTCCTCTCCCCTTTGAAGAGTAGAAAACAAACTATAACAAGGCATAAACATGGAGTCCCATGAGTTATATATTTCGGTCCAAGAAAAGGTGAATGGAAACCTAGATTTCTTTCTCTTGCACCTTCTTTACCTTAAGAGAATGTAGATGCCAATGGAGTCTCCAACTTGAGTTTTCCTCCTCTAATGGTGGTTTGGCTTTGGCACCAAGTGAAGCTCTTGGATTTTCGAAAAGATAGAAAGATGGAGCTTGAGCTAACTAAGAAGAATCTATGCTTTGTTTTAGATTTGGAGCTAAAATGAGTAAGTGGTGTGCAAGAGAAGATGGAGCTAGCATGGGGAAGAAACTCACGTTAATGGAGAAGGGAGAGAGAGTAAGAAATCGTGGGAACCAAGAGAGAATGAAGAAGTTAGGAGAGAGAGAAGACTAATGTGAGATATTTGTTCCTAAAAGCAAATAGTGACTAGTACATCCCCTCCCTTATTTATCAATATTTCAATCTTGTGTTGTGACTCATCTCCCCTCCTTATAAAAAAACCGGCCACCCTTAAGTAACCAAGGTTACTTTAGTCCTTGTTTGTCAATTAACTCACTTATATTACTTATGTTACAAACTAGCTTAATTAAATCACTATTCATACAACAAGGCACATTGTTGTGAAATTTTTGATTTCCCACTAATATAGCCTCCCAAATGTGATACTATATAGTACACATATATATTTAAGAGTAATGATGGACATTTAGCCATTCAAAACTCATTTACAAGACAATTTTTCAAAAATGTGCTTTAAGACTCCTTAAAGCACATTTTGTGTTTAAACTTGTTTCAAGCTTGGTTTTCTTTGGTAATTGTTTTAAAATGACCATTAGGATATTACTAAGGTCTTAGAACCATATTTGGGTACTCTCCCAAGTCTCTCCAAGCTTAAAGCACGTTTTTGCTTAAACCGCACTTTCGGTGTTTCCTTATATTTCCTTTGTTTTTTGTTTAAAATGGTTTCTAAATATCCTAAGGCATTCTTTAGCCTTCTTATACCTTAATTAATCACTTAAACACCATATCTAAGTTTGGGGTATTTCAGTGCCCTTCTGCTGAGGACCTCGGGACCCCTGTCCCAATGAGGTCTGTTGGGCTGGTGCATCGCCAGATGCAACCTCTTTGTCTTCCCTCTTCTTAAAGCCTTGGTAATTGCTTTGGTAGTTGCTCTGGTAGTTGCCTTTGGGTTTGGAGGGGCACTCGAACCTTTTGTGTCCCAGCTTCCTGTAGTAGTAGCACCTTATCTCATTCCCTTGGCGGTTCGTGCCAGGGTCTCCTGAGTCACCCTTACCCGTACCATAACCAGAACCTATAATTCGAGAGTGAGTAGTGTTCAGTAGCCATAGCTGGTTCATAAGCATTAACCTCTAGATCGGTTTCTTACCGTTAGGCGGGTGAGACCTCTGCGGTTTTGCAGCCACCGGTGCAGTGTAGGTAAGCTGAGGTAGCTCAGGCGCCTTGCCCTTCTCGGCATGGGTACTATTCTCTTCGGGAGCGCCGGCTCCCTTCTGTGACTGCTGGGGGTAGTTCCCTTTCCTCTTTTTCCAGCCCTTTCCTTGGCCCTGATCATCGTGGCCAGCTGCCTTGTCATTCACCTTGCGCTTTTGCGCAATCTCCTCGTCCCTTAACTGAACGGTGATCTCCACTCGGGAGGCAGCATGGTAAAACTCCTGTAGTATTTAGGTGCCATAAGTCACACTTGTGGGTTATGGTATCAATTTATACGACGATAGCATTAAGGGTATAACTGTCGTTTACCTGAAGAGTGGTAAACCGCGTATACCCCATGCCGTACCAGAGGCGATGGCTCAACCCGCCGTAGAAGCGGTCGACCAATACTTGCCGTGTGTACCCAAGGTTGGGCAACAGTCGTAAAATGGAGGTGAACTTAGCATAGTAGTCGTTGACGGTCATCTTATCCGTCATTCTCAAGGCATCGAGCTCTAGCCTCTTCTTGGTCTTTACATGCTCCGGATAGTACTTGTCTCGGAGTAAAGCAGCATAGGCATCCCAGTCAAAAGTGGGGTCGGTGAGGAATTCGTCCTTCATGAGCTTCCACCAACCCATGGCCGCGTCCTTTAGGTAATACGCAGCTATCCTTACCCTCACTCTAGCAGGAGCCTCAAGGGTCTCGAAGGCTGTCTCCATCTCGGAGATATAAGCCTCGAGCTTAGCGGGGTCGCTCTCGCCTCGGAAGTAAGGAGGTCGGAGACCTGCGACAGCCTTCACCTAATTTACCTCTCGGGGCTGTGGTGGGTCGGGCTGTTGTTGTTGATTTTGTGGAGTTTGTTGTACCGCGGTTATGACTTGAGGTAGCATCTGTGCTACAGTGGCGGCGACGATTTCAGCTATCGTCTGTGCGCCCGGCTCATTAGAAGCCTCGCCACGGGGTCGGCCTCGACCTCGTCCTGACATCTGAACAAGTAACATTTCACATTAGGTAGTGTGACCAATTGGTCTGGAATTTAAGCAGTTGTATCGTCCTTTCGGGCGTTAAGGGGTATCTGCAGTCATTACGGTCAATCAAGGTTGGGTTCCTAATTTCCCCGTTGTAAAACGGTTGGCGATCCTAACTTAGTAATCACTATACTCGATGACACTCGGCTATCAGAGCGACACTTCGCTCTGATACCACTTTTTGTAACACCCCTACCGCTAATCTCCTAATTACCTCCCATTCGTCGCGGTCTCTAGGCTAATCGCAGCGGAATACACAACCTAAGTAGCGGGTGATACACGCCGTTAGCCGCCCGTACGACTAACTAGGCCTCAACAAACAACAACAGTGCGGTCTGATGGCAATAAACACCGAGTTAACAATAATAACCTCCAACAATCCTTAGTCAAGTCTTAATAGTACATACATCCTTGCTCCCCAAATAAAATCCAAAAGTGATTACCGAGTCTAATCGTTAGCTCATAATTTACAACCTTCCAGGTCTACAAAATATTAACGGTATACCTCTAGCCGTATCACAATTGTTTACATCTTTCAAAATCCAAAAAGGTGTACCCCATGGTACACCGGCCACAACCTAACCGTGTACCACTCGGTACACCAACCAAAATAATCATTCTACAGGAAGAACATCCCGGTCATCTCCGGCCTATCAACAGTCTCGAGTCCCTGCAGATAAAAACATTGCCCCAAGGGGCTCAGCGAAAGCTGAATATGACTTCCGCATACCCCGTAGACTAGCGGGGGTACGCCAACTACTTGGTCGCCAGCATGCGGTTAATTCATTTACAGGCATACATGCTTTTACAAACAACTTAATACACATTTCACAACATGCACATCACGCAATACATATCACACGGCAGCACACACACAGACAAGGTGCAAATCATACCTCCAGAGGTAATTCACCAGTCTACCGAGGTCTTGAGTTACGCTCTCAACTCTCACCTTAATCACTTTGTTAGTCACTCATCCAGGTTAACTCTTTCTAACCCAACAATCCCCAGCTTATCTCTTTAGACGGATAAGCTCGGTCTCACTCCAGTCGGGCACCACTATGTGGCACACGGCCCCTCAGGGCACCACTATGTGGCACACGGCCCGGTAACAAGGGAGTTCGACCATGGACTTAGAAAAAAACGCTCTGCTGTTTCCTCATCCTTGCATGCATGATTCACAATCCCCCTAACCCAAATCCTGGGTTAGTAATAACTTCTAGTCAGTGGGTTAATCAGCATTCCACTTCCTCACCATTCACACAATTCATGAATTATACAAATTCAGGTTCAAATGCCATCCAACAAGAAACCATGCATTCCCAACTCAAGAAGGTGCAAAACAAATTACATGCTTTTATCTTGTTTAGGCGGTGGCAAATGAACACACAACAAACAAGCCGGGGTAACCCCGTTAGGACACAGCACATGAGGAAATCATACCGTGCACCGTCGACCTCGGACTCTCGTTTCCCCTTTGATTCGACTATTCGGCCCCTATAACATATCATGAAGTCGTACGGTTAATGATCTTACTTAACCTAGTTTACTTCATCTCTTACGGTTACCGACTTGTATTATCTAAGTCAAGGCACAATAACTTTCACACTTAAGTTGTTTAACTTACATCTTCCTCAAGCTTGTTCAAGCCCTTAATTACCTTTAAACACTATTAATTAACTCCTAATCATCTTATAAATCCATTACCAAACCAATCCCCACCTTATAATGCAAGTTTTATAAGTTTATAGCTACTTTTAGATTGGTCCGGGACTCGGTAAGGGACTTTAGTCCCGGACCAGGCTTGAATCAAACTCTCGGTGCATTTTCATATATGGTCCGGGACCTTAGCAGGGACCTAAGTCCCGGACCAGTGATGGTTGAAACTCTCGGCATAAATCAAGGGGGTGGTCCGGGTCCTTGCCATGGGACTAAGTCCCGGACCATGGTGAGGCAAACTCTCGGTGTGTTTTAGGTGGGTGGTCCGGGTCCTTATGCACAAGCTAAGTCCCGGACCCATGCAGTAAGAAAGTCTCGACCAGATTTTAGTGGGTGGTCCGGGACTTGGTCCTGGACCTAAGTCCCGGACCCTGCTACGGTTTTAACAGATTGCACACTTCAGTTTTTGTTTTAAGCTTACCCTTTCACCCATTTCTTCCCTAATCTTTTCCTAAGTGTCTAAACATGTTTTAGCATCATTTAAATACTCTAAACCAACCTAAATCATTTGGTTAAATCATCTATTAAAATCTTGCCAACTTACATAATTTCACTTAAATTTCCTAAGGCACTAAGTGCAGTTTTTGCTCCTTGTTGTTCTTAACTCCTAGCTTCATTTCTATTGTCATTCTACCTTTACCATAAACATTATTACTCTTCTACAACCTCCCCACATAAACACTCCTTCCCCGATTGATTTCCTACGTCATTAACTATCCAAACTCCACCTAGAACACAACTAGTCTTCAAAACTGTTTTTACCCATTCAAGCAACTAAGTCCTCCACATTGCTACCGAAAATTCGCCATAGCTTCCTTACATTTCTAGACATTCCCACAACATAATTTTTCAGTTCTAATCACCATAACTAACCAAATCCCCCAAAGGATTCTAACAGCACACGTTAATTAAATTCACATGTATTTTCCTGCACAACACCCATTGTTTCTCCTTGGTTTCCAAGTCCTTAAACACTAATCAAACAACTCCAAAACAGCCTAAACTCTTCCCCATTATACCACAACACAATCCATTATCCAAATCATTCAAATTCCTCCTTTTTAATCGTTAAACACTGTTACAACCCATAACCAAAACTAGCTCAAGGTGTATGTCTTTACCTTGTGATTTTCCTAGCTTTTCCTTCTCTTCCTTCTCTCTCCTTCTTCCTTGTTTCTTGAATTCTTGCTCTATCCTTCCCCCACCAAACCGGCAAGCTACAGCCAATCCCCCACACCATACAACTTATAAGAATCTTACCTTAACTAATCTTTCACTTAAAACAAATCTAGGGTTTGCAAGAGGGTATTACCTTAAGCTCTTAGAGAGGCTTTTGAACAGCAAAGAGAGCGGGTTTCCAGCTCCAAAATGAGGCACCAAAACCGGCTAGAAGAACCAAGCAAATTTCAGATTTTCGTTTTGCCCCAAAAGGCTAGAAAAATTTGAACTTTGAAGGCTATTTTTACCTTAGAACCAAGAGGAGGTGAAGGGGGTAGCAATGAGGGTCTTCAAGCTCCAAAATGTGCTACAGCCATGGTGAGAAGTTATGAGCTTTCCGATTTTTAAAGGGTGGAAAAGAAAGCTCTTGAAGAGAGGAGTGCAGTGGTGTAATTTTTGTTGAGTTTGGAGTTGATTTAGGCACTCAAAAATGGAGAAGAAGAGAGGGGCTGGAGGAGGAGAAAGAAATCGCCATTGTTAAACCAAAGAGGAAGAAGAAGGCAGTGAGGGGAAAAATAATCGTGAGAGAGAGGAGGTGCTAGGAGAGAGAACTTCTTTTTTTTTTTACTTTAGTACTTTCTTCCTTTTATTCTTTTAGTCCTTTAGCTAATTAGGAGAATTAAAAGAGAGGGGGATGGGTAAGCTGGACGACTAACACACTCACACACAAGTGTGTTTTAGTTTTTTATTTGCAAGGTGGACGCACTAACTTAGCTTATTTATACTTTTACCCCACAACCTTTATTTATTTTTTTTACAGTTTTACTAACCGGAGCCCATTTTCCGGACTTTTCTCGTTAAATTAATTTTATTGGTCCTAGACCTTCATTAAAATTTGCTAATGACTATTTGATTGACTAAAATTATTACGGGTCTATAGCCCGCTTAAAGTCACGTTTTTCCCGGTTTCCTCGAAAAACGCGCTTTAAGGTTCATTTGTGTTTTTAATCCGTTTTAAGGATCCGTTTTCTTCGGGATTTGTCCGCTCATGATTATTTTAGCATAATTAAGCTTCTAAAATCTTAATTAGCTTAATTAATCACTGTTTTAAATTTTGGGGTATTTCAATCTACCCCCCTTAAGGAACTTTGTCCACAAAGTTGTTCGAGTCGGTGAACTAGTTTTATTTGTTCAATTGACTCTCAATTGTCAAAGACCATACACACAACATCTTACAGAATTAAAATTATGTCACACCAGGGTATTCACCCCAAACACAATACATCTTCAACACAATTCAAACCATACCATCTCAATCCAGCTCAATACAATTTAAGCACCAATCTCAATACGATTCCAAGATACCCCGACTTCATTCACATCAACACAAATCACTTCCACAATTACAATCATCATCCAAAAAGTCCAACCAAAATGTAATACAACTTACATACAATGCAATGCTTACCCCGAAGCAATGCCAAAACGAAACGGTCCTACCCCCCTTAAAAGGGGTACGACCCGTACCCTCTAACGCTAGACCATCTAGTCTACAAATAGCTGTGGGTACTTCGCCTTCATGGCGTCCTCAAGCTCCCAAGTCGCTTCCTCGACATCGTGGTTTGCCCACAAGACTTTGACCATTCGCACTGATTTGTTGCGAGTGTCTCTAGTCTTAGTATCAAGAATTTGTAGAGGAGTCTCGACATATCGCATCGTCAGCTCAAGGGATAAATTCTCGGGCTCCAACACATGAGAAGGATCAGATATATATTTCTTGAGTTGAGAGACATGAAACACATCGTGAACACGTCCCAACTCCTCAGGTAACGCTAATCGGTATGCCAAGGATCCAACTCTCTCAATAATCTCATATGGCCCCACAAACTTCGGGCTCAGCTTGCCCTTCTGGCCAAATCGAAAGACACCCTTCATAGGGGAAACACGCAGAAACACTTGGTCGCCCACGGCGAACTCAAGGTCGCGTCGTCTCACATCAGCATAAGACTTCTGTCTATCCTGGGCTGCCTTCATATTCGCTCGAATCTGCTAAACTTCAGCTTGCACTTGTTCTAAGTATTCCGGTCCTATGATGACCGCTTCGCTCGACTGATCCCAACACAGCGGGGTACGGCAGGGTCTACCATATAAAGCTTGGAAAGGCGACATCTTAATCGAAGCATGATAACTGTTATTATAAGAAAATTCAATAAGATGTAGCTTATCAATCCAGCTCCCCTGAAAGTCTAAGGCACATGCCCGAAGCATGTCCTCAAGTGTCTGGATGGTTCTTTCTGTCTGACCGTCAGTCTGTGGATGGAAGGCGGTGCTAAGCTTCAATTCAGTGCCCAACGCTTCCCGTGTAGCTCTCCAGTATCTCGAAAGAAATCTGGTGTCGCGGTCAGATACAATGGTCTTGGGGACTCCGTGGTGTCGGATAATCTCCCGGTCAAATAGCTCAGCAAGCTTGGCCACCTTTCAGGTGTCCCTCATCGGTATGAATCGGGCAACCTTGGTGAGGCGATCGACGATGACCCAAATCATGTTGAGTCCTCCCCTAGCAGGTGGGAGTCCAACAACAAAATCCATGGAGATGTCATGGAATTTCCACTCTGGAATAGGCATAGACTGTACCATTCCTCCTGGTCTACGGTGCTCGAATTTTACCTTTTGGCATGTGAGACACCTTAAGACATATTCAGTCACATCGGACTTCATTCCCGACCACCAGAAGTACCTCTTCATGTCCTTGTACATTTTAGAGGCTCCCGGATGGACATTCAGTGTGGAACAGTGTGACTCACGCAGAATGCGATCCCTCAGCTCCGCATTGCTTCGGGGGACGAATAATCTGCCATTCAGTCGGATCAAACCATCTTCATGAAGCTTGAAGTCGTACTTCCGCTTCTCAAATGTGCTGAAATTTTCTGTCTGATCTCTTTCATGTAGGGGTTGCACAACTGAGCCTCTCGCACCTCATCAACCAAGCTGGAAGAAGCGAGCAACGAATGGAGTGAGTGTGCTCGGCGACTCAGGGTGTCGGCTACAACATTCGCCTTCCCCTCTTTATACTGAAGGTTGATGTCGTAATCTGATAAGAACTCCATCCACCTTCTCTGTCTCAAATTCAACTCTTTTTGGGTGAACACGTATTGCAAACTCTTATGGTCAAAATAAATGGTGATGCTTACCCCATAGAGATAGTGTCGCCATATCTTCAAGGCGAAGACAATGGCTCCTAACTCTAAATCATGCGTCGGGTAATTCTCCTCATGCTTTTTCAGCTGGCGGGAGGCGTATGCTACTACCCTGCCATGCTGCATGAGTACGCTTCCCATGCCCTTGCCCGATGCGTCGCAGTAAACTTCAAATCCTACTGTACCCTCTGAAAATGTGAGAATGGGTGTTGAGGTCTGCAGAGTGGATTTATCGTGAGTTATTAGCACTGGTGAAATTGATAAAAAGAAAGAAATTAATACTCAAAATATCCGTCGGGCTGCAAATAAAACCCGGTCGCAGTAGTATAGAAGGCAGAAGCGGCCGAGGTCAAACCGTGGGACTTATAGCGAGATAAAATAGTTCCTAAGCTTGTCACAAAAGGGGGGAAGTTAATTGACTTGTTTTTAGAGAAAATATTAAGCAGATTAGAAAACTGAGTGCAGATGAATTAAATGGAACTCCGGGTTCAGGTTTTATATAATCTGATTAATTATGCTATCTCTACCGGTTTAATATATTAGTTTGGCAAAATTCCTGTTATTATCCTAAGGACTAAGTCATAGACCCTTAAGAACTCGTTTACCAGAAAATGCTCAGTCTAATCAAGGTTCGAGCAATACTATGTAAACGGACGTTAAATTCGAGGAATTATAATTGCATCTGAAAATACTAACCTATTAAATCATAATAAGCTTTCTCCAGATTTACGGCTTAATTAACCTGTCTATTTATCACCTGGTCTGATCAAAATAGACTTAGGATAGCATTTTAATAAATTCATGTAATTTATTAAAATGGTGAGAGAAAACCTTTAAGCGTAACAAACTGTATTTATTTTAACCGGTAGAAATATTGATTACATAATTAAACAAACCATAAATAAAACCTTTGCCCGGAGCAAATCCTCCTTAGCCTGACATATTAAAGACAGAATAAGAAGTAGAGGAATACATCTGAGAAGATGTTTATTTCCGCTCCGCTATCTTATCTGCTAATATTTTTGACAGAGGTTGGACAGGATAACGGTATGACGTGGAATGATTTATGGGATGAGATGTAGTATGGAATTTATGTGGATGAAATGAGTGATTTTATGGAGAGTTTTATGGTATTTTTATGGAAAGAAAATGGCATAAGTTTGGGGTGGAACGTGTGTATTTGATTTGAAGTAGCAGTGGCTTTTTATAGAGGAGAGGAAGAAGAAGAACGACTGCAGTGGAAGAGCATTGAATGCTCATTAATTGCAGGGGACAAACTGAAGACGTGTGAGAGAATTTAAGATAGGTGGTGCGGAGTAGATGGATAACTTCCAGAAGTAAGTCGACGGGCGAAGCAAGTCGACAGGCGAAGAAGGAAGTCGACCGGCGAAAAGAAAACTGGCGCGCTAATATTTTAGTCACGCCTGTCCGCTTGTCCGCCTGATAACAGGCGGTCCTTTCTGTATGTTGTCCGCCTCGTTTGAGGCGGTTCTTCATGTTGTGTCCGCCCAATATGGGGCGGTTGCCCATAGTCTTGTCCGCCCAATATGGGGCGGTTGCCCATAGTCTTGTCCGCCTCTTCATGGGCGGTTGCAGCCTCCACGTCCGCCTCTTCATAGGCGGTTGCAGCCTTTATGAGTCGTCCGCCTGAGTTTAGGCGGTTGCCTTAACCGCGACCTATTTTCCTTCAAACTTTGACTGGCTCTAGATTCTTCGTTTGGACCCCGTTTTTCGAGCCGTTTGCGGCTATGCGTTCGTCTCCTTGTCTACTTCACTCCCAGCTTGGTTTTCCTCATGTTAAACCAATAATTTTGTGAGATAAACAATAAAACATAAACTAGAGGAAAACTAACCGAAGTGGAGAAATGAGCAAGAAAAGTGCTAATATTATATATGAAATACACCTATAAAACATGCTCATTTGGACACTTATCACACCCCCACACTTATCTTTTTGCTTGTCCTCAAGCAAAACCACGTACCCAAGTAAGTAGGGAATGCTCAATACTAACAAATATTATTATGAAGGGTAGGATAAACATGATCTTTAAACTTATTGAGGAGTGTGAAAAATAACTGCTGGTGGCATAGGTGTGCTCAGGTAAAAATAAAATATAGAGTTTCGGGGTATGATCTAAGGTACTTCAATGTTTCTTTTAGGTGACTCTGAGACTTTTACCATGGCCAACTTCTCTCAAGAATGGGCATTGAGGAGAAAACAAAAGGAAAAATAGATTTATGCATTTGTTTCACTTTTGCATGGATGAGAAAATGTAGGCATAACGCCTTTGTATTTAAGAACACTCAACTCTCTTTGTTGGTTACCAATGGTGTCTCAAGTCCCTTTTTTTTTATTTCTTCTTTTTTTTAACAGAGAAGCACCCCTTAGCAATCCCTAAGAGAGAAGACAGAAAGAAACCCTGAGCAATAAAATCCAACCATTGCAGATTATTTGGTCACACCGCATATAAAATGCTCCTCAAAAGTAATCAAAATTTTAAAATTTGTACCATTTATCCCACAATTCATAACATTATTTGTTTTTAAAGAGAACAACCTACATTAGCAGGGTACATAATTTTAATTTTTGAACAAATGCAAGATAAGCAGAGAGATTTAAACAATTAAAGCACAAAATGCCCTAAAAGGCTCTTCCCCACACTTAAGCTCAAGCAATGCCCTCATTGCGTAGATAAAATAAAATTAATAGGGCATGCAATTAATAAAGGAAAGAGTGTACTCCCCAGATTTCGTAGAGTGTGTAGAGCTCCCCCACACTTGAGTGCAGCTGTGGAATGTCATGAAATGAACCTGTAAAGAATATTCTACACAGCCAGAAGAACTCAAGTGAAACCTGCATTTTATTATAACATAATAAAGGGAAATATAGTACAAAAAGAAAACAACATTAAATTAAAGGAAATAAAAGATAGATAGTGGGTTGCCTCCCACCAAGCTGCCCGGGTTTAACGTCTCTAGCTAGACGTATTTGACCAAGCTTTAGTTTGGAGAAGAGTTTGAGGGCGAGTTGCTGTTCTTGGACAAAATAAGTTGCAGATAGGTCAGTTGAAATATTAGAATGAGAATTATACCTTTTAAGACGTGCCCCGTTGACCTTGAAAGTTTCGCCTTGTTTGTTCTGGAGTTCAAAGGCACCGTACGGAGTCACACTAACAATCTGGAAAGGGCCGGCCCAATGAGACTTGAGTTTCCCAGGGAAGATCCTTAATCTAGAGTTATACAAGAGAACCCAATCACCAATTTCGAAGTCCCTCTTGAGGATCATCCTGTCGTGGAATTCTTGGTGCGCTCTTTATAGATCTTAGCATTCTGGTAAGCCTGATCTCGCAGCTCTTCTAATTCGGAAAGTTGGAATTTCCTTTTCTCTCCTGCAGAAGTCATGTCAAAGTTTAGGGCCTTGATTGCCCAATATGCCTTATGTTCCATCTCTACAGGAAGGTGGCATGCTTTCCCATAGACCAGCTTAAAAGGAGACATCCCGATGGGAGTCTTGAATGCAGTGCGGTAAGCCCAAAGCGCATCATCCAGCTTAAGTGCCCAATCCTTTCGTGATGAGTTAACCGTCTTCTGGAGGATCCATTTTAACTCACGGTTGGAAACTTCTGCTTGGCCGTTTGTCTGGGGGTGATAAGGTAAAGCTACCTTGTGACGTACCCCGTACTTAACCATAAGCGCTTCGAATAAACGGTTGCAGAAGTGAGATCCACCATCACTGATAATAACTGGGCACGCCGAAACGGGTAAAGATGTGCTTTTTGAGGAACCTGGTTACTGTCTTTGCATCGGCATGATGACAAGGTATAGCTTCTACCCACTTCGACACGTAATCAACTGCCACTAGAACATATTGGTGGCCCTGCGAGGAAGGGAACGGTCCCATAAAATCAATGCCCCAACAATCAAAGAGCTCCACTTCTAGTATCCCCTGTTGTGGCATCTCATGTCTCCTGGATGTGTTACCCATTTTCTGGCAATTATCACATTGTTTGCAGAATTGGTACACATCTTTATGAAGGGTCGGCCAATAAAAACCTGAGGCCAGGATCTTAGCAGCGGTCCTTGTGGGTCCATGGTGACCTCCGGCTTCCCGTGAGTGACAAAAGTGTATGACGCTTGAAACCTCTTCTTCCGGGAGACATCGTCGAATCAACCCATCAGCACTAACTCGGAACAATACGGATCCTCCCAGAAATAATGCCTTGAGTCAGAAAGAAATTTCTTCTTCTGGGAGTAGGAAAAATCGTAGGGTACTGTTCCAGAGACTAAATAATTGGCCAGGTCCGCGTACCATGGCTCCTGTACTTTGGTGATGGAGAAGACAGTCTCATCGGGGAAGAATTCGTTGATAGGCACACTATCCGTAGGAGTCACCAACCTAGAGAGATGGTCAGCGACGACATTCAATTTCCCGCTCTTATCTTTGACTTCGATGTCAAACTCTTGAAGTAGAAGAATCCAGCGCAATAAGCGAGGCTTGGCTTCTTGTTTTGTAAATAAGTATTTGAGAGCGGAGTGGTCTGTATGCACGATGACTTTGCTTCCCCATAAGTAAGATCTGAACTTATCGAGGGAGAAAACTATAGCCAGAAGTTCTTTTTCAGTGGTCGTATAGTTTTTCTGGGCGTCGTTTAGTGTTCTGCTAGCATAGGCGATCACTCTCAAGATTTTCTCTTTTTTCTGGCATAGAGCTGCCCCCACGGCGTAGTCACTTGCATCCACATGATCTCAAACGGAAGAGACCAATCAGGTGGTATGACAACAGGTGCTGACACCAATTTTTGTGTTATAGTTTGGAAAGCAGCTGAACACCTTTCATCAAAATGAAACGGGGCATCTTTCTGTAGCAGGTCGGTCAATGGTTTGCTGATTTTGGAGAAGTCCTGAATAAACCGCCGATAAAATCCTGCATGCCCTAGAAATGCTCGTATATCTCGAACTGTAGTTGGTGCTGGTAACTTCTCGATAACCTCTACCTTGGCTTTATCCACCTCTATTCCTTTTGCTGATATTTTATGTCCAAGGACGATCCCGTCCTTGACCATAAAATGACACTTCTCCCAGTTTAAAACGAGATTCGTATCCTCACACCGTCTTAGGATTAAATCAAGTTGTGCCAAGCATTTGTCGAAACTAGAGCCATAGACTGAGAAGTCGTCCATAAAGACTTCTATGCTCTGCTCGATGAAGTCAGCAAATATTGCTTGCATACATCTCTGGAAGGTAGCAGGGGTTGCACAGACCGAAAGGCATTCGTGTAGCAAAGGTACCGTAAGGACAAGTGAAGGTTGTCTTGTCCTGGTCCTCAGGTGCGATTGGTATTTGAAAATAACCCGAGAACCCATCTAGAAAACAGTAGTACTCTTGCCCTGCTAGTCGTTCCAACATCTGGTCGATAAAGGGGAGAGGAAATGATCCTTCTGGTTGCCAAGTTCAAACGCCGATAGTCAATACACATGCGCCATCCTGTGATCTTTCTTTGAGGGATAGTCTCTCCCTTTTCATTAATAACAGCTTCGATGCCCCCCTTCTTAGGGACAACTTGAACAGGACTGACCCATGGACTGTCAGAAATTGGATAAATGATGTTGCGTCAAGGAGTTTCAGAACCTCCTTTCGAACTACCTCCTTGAGGTTAGGGTTTAGCCGGCGTTGAGGTTGCCTGATAGGTTTGAAGTTTTCCTCCATGTAAATATGGTGCGTGCAATAGGAGGGATCAATTCCTTTGATATCAGCGATAGTCCACCCGATTGCTGTCTTGTGCTTCTTTAGTACCTCGAGTAACCTGTTTCCTCCCGGAATTCAGAGAAGAGGAAATAATGACAGGCAAATGGTCATTTTCAGCTAGGAAGGCATACTTGAGGTTAGAGGGTATTTCTTTAAGCTCGAGTTTAGGTGGTTGTTCCACATGATGGAATTGATTTTTGAGGTTTTCTGTCGAGTTCTTCGATTGGTGGCCGGTACGCTTGATAACCAGCCCTTCCTTTCTCTACGTACGCCAGCATGGCGTTAACTTCTGGATCCTCCATCTTTTCTTCTAGAGAAGTAAATAATACTCGCTCTAGCGGTTCAGTTTCAGCTTCCAAGATGGAAGATGGGGAATACATGTCCTCATCTGTAGCAAAATCGCTTCCTCCTCCTCATCATCTGTGAATCCCACTGTCTTAGCATGAGGAGAAAAGTTTGAGCTTTTCTTCATCATTTTTGCATGTCGAATTCAATCGTTTCATCCTCGTACCGAAGAGTGATTTTTCCATCATGGACGTCAATGATGGCTTTGGCGGTACTCAGAAACGGTCGACCTAGAATCAGGGGAACCTCAACATCGTCATCCATTTCTAGAATGACGAAATCAGCTGGAAAGATAAGCGAGACACTCCAACTACCAGATCCCGGACTATGCCCATGGGCTTGATCTCTGATCTGTCTGCTAGTTGGAGTTTGAAAGGAACCGGTTGCATTTCTCCTCCTTTAACTTTCAAGAAGGTGGCGTATGGCATGATATTAATGCTGGCTCCTAGGTCGCATAGACCACTTCCATCCACCCACCTATAAAACACGGGATCACGGGATTTCCCGGATCTGTTTGTTTGGGGGGAGTGCTCGAAGAAGGGCCGCAGAGCATTCCTCCGTGAGGTGCACTGTTTCTTTTCCAGGTTTTTTTTCTTCTTTGTAAGAGATCCTTAAGAAATTTGGCGTAGTTAGGCATCTCTTGCAAAGCATCAATAAAAGGTATGTCGAGGGTCAGTTTCTTGAAAATACTCAAGAACTTGGAGAACTGCTCATCTAGGTGTTTCTTTTTCATTCTGTTTGGGAATGGGAGTTCATTGTTTTTATGAGTGGAAGTTGGGATGTCGATGGTAACTCGAGATGGAGGTGGAGTAACAGGAGTAGGAACTTGGATTTCTGAGGGAGGTGAAGTTGGTTTGGTGGTTTCATCAACATTGATATAGGAATCTTCAAGATTTTCTTTTTCTTTTCCTTTGCTGGTGGCAAGTTCCCTTCCACTCCTTAAGGAGACTGCACACAAGTTTGTTGATTGAAATGTGCCATCGTCTATAAGGATTGAATTGGCTTGTTCCTTTGGATTAGGGTTAGTCTGTGAAGGGAATTGACCAGGTGGTCTTTGTTGAGTAAGTAACTGTTGGATCTGAGATTGCAAGGCTTTTTGGTCTTTGCGCAGAGCTGCGACCTCTTCTTGCGTATCTCGGGATTTACCCATCATCGCCTTAAACATCTCTTGCATCTGAGACATATCAGACTCAGGATTCGAAGGAGGTGAGTTGGTCGGCTCGATGAAGCTTCATTGCCATAAGGCTGTTGTTGATATTGCCTTGGCCTCCTTGGAAATTGGACTGAGGTCTGTATTTTGGGATGTTTGTAGGGTATGTGGGTTTGGATATTTCGGTGTTTGAGTAGCGAAGGTTGGATTGCATGTTACGTTGCCATGGTTGTCTGTATCCTGAATTGTTGGTGATGTAGTTTGCTTCCTCCGCTGCTTTCATTCTTGTAGTTGGGGGCATTGTTCATAATCATGAGGCCCGCAACATTGCGTACAAGAATTAGTTGGAGATGGTTGGGATAGAGGAGCATAGCCTGGAGGGGTAGTAGGTGGTCGGGAAATCATCGACTTAGCTTGCTGAGGGAAAGAATTCATAGCCATCTGCTCAACCACTTTTTGCAGAGTACTGACTTTTGTTGCCTGCTGAGCATTGCTCTCCATGAGTTGCTCATGGCTTTTCATCAATTGGTCGAACTTGTTATCTCTCCCCAACATGATATAATCCTGGAGTACCGCTCCTTGATCCACCGGAGGCCCAGTCTCTGATTTCTTCACAGAGAGATTCCATGCTGTTCAGAAATTGTGCTCCTGGCTTTTTCAGAATGTCAGCCCCTAACGAAGATAGCACCATTGTTCTGCACGGACCGATCAAGCCCTTGTAAACAATTGTGATACTTGTTCTTTCGTCAGACCATGGTGAGGACAAGTAAGTAGTAGACCTTTGAAGCGATCCCAAGTTTCACAAATATTCTCCGACCCTGGTTGCTTGAAATTATAAATTTCAGCAATCATCTCCAAGTTCGGCTCGGGGTAGGAATTTGTCTAGAACTTGGTGGCCATGTCGTCCCAGGTACCAATGGTACTCGGTGTTAGGCTATGATACCACTTGCTCGCGTTTCCCGTCAGGCTGTGTGGGAATAACGACAATCTTGCATATTGAAGTACTGCGTCGGTTGCAGTAAGACTGTTGGCATGTTGCAAGAATTTTGTAACATGTAACAGGGCTTCGTCTGGACTGGTGCCATCAAACATGCCCAACTCCTTCACACATCGAATCTGATGATATGGCTTCAGCTTCTGCCACTCATCGTATTCGGATGGGCTGAGGTGAGGAAGGATGATAGCAGGCTGTTGTCCTTGGTTAGACGGCCTGTTGATATTTCGAACCGTTGCTGGTGTAGCTGCCATGTTAGCTTCCGGGTCAGAATCTATCACTGTGGTGGTATTTCGTTGAGTTCGTCTCTGCCTTGCGCAGAAAGGTTCTCTCGATTTCTGGATGTAACCAACCGTGTGATTATATTTTCTGGGAGACTGTTTGACCTGGTAAAAGGCATTCACCACTCAAAACAGAGAAAAGAACTGGTTATGGTTAGAATAATAAAAATGTTAGGAATTAGTAGACAGAAATTTAAAGTTAGTAGTTAGGGACAATGGAAAGAAATAACAGAAAATTGAAATGACAATGGAAAGAAATGACAATGGAACGAAATGACAATGGAATGAAATGACAGAAATTTTAAGTTAGTAGTTAGAGACAATGGAATATTAAAGGACAATGGAAAGAAATGACAATGGAACGAAATGACAATAATATTAAGAAGTTAGTAGTCAGATGTCCAAGTCAGATCAGAAGTTAGATGTCCAATGTCCAAGTCAGATGTCCGAGATTATATGTCCGAAATTGGATTAACAGTTTTTTTTTAAAATTTTTTTTACTATATTAACAGATTATTATAACAGGTGAATTAACCGGGGTTTAGGGACTAGATTAAATCAAGTCCCCGGCAACGGCGCCATTTTGCAGAGTGGATTTATCGTGAGTTATTAGCACTGGTGAAATTGATAAAAGAAAGAAATTAATACTCAAAATATCCGTCGGGCTGCAAATAAAACCCGGTCGCAGTAGTATAGAAGACAGAAGCGGCCGGGGTCAAACCGTGGGACTTATAGCGAGATAAAATAGTTCCTAAGCTTGTCACAAAAGGGGGGAAGTTAATTGACTTGTTTTAGAGAAATATTAAGCAGATTAGAAAACTGAGTGCAGATGAATTAAATGGAACTCCGGGTTCAGGTTTTATATAATCTGATTAATTATGCTATCTCTACCGGTTTAATATATTAGTTTGGCAAAATTCCTGTTATTATCCTAAGGACTAAGTCATAGACCCTTAAGAACTCGTTTACCAGAAAATGCTCGGTCTAATCAAGGTTCGAGCAATACTATGTAAACGGACGTTAAATTCGAGGAATTATAATTGCATCTGAAAATACTAACCTATTAAATCATAATAAGCTTTCTCCAGATTTACGGCTTAATTAACCTGTCTATTTATCACCTGGTCTGATCAAAATAGACTTAGGAAAGCATTTTAATAAATTCATGTAATTTATTAAAATGGTGAGAGAAAACCTTTAAGCGTAACAAACTGTATTTATTTTAACCGGTAGAAATATTGATTACAATTAAACAAACCATAATTAAAACCTTTGCCCGGAGCAAATCCTCCTTAGCCTGACATATTAAAGACAGAATAAGAAGTAGAGGAATACATCTGAGAAGATGTTTATTTCCGCTCCGCTATCTTATCTGCTAATATTTTTGACAGAGGTTGGACAGGATAACGGTATGAAGTGGAATGATTTATGGGATGAGATGTAGTATGGAATTTATGTGGATGAAATGAGTGATTTTATGGAGAGTTTTATGGTATTTTTATGGAAAGAAAATGGCATAAGTTTGGGGTGGAACGTGTGTATTTGATTTGAAGTAGCAGTGGCTTTTATAGAGGAGAGGAAGAAGAAGAACGACTGCAGTGGAAGACATTGAATGCTCATTAATTGCAGGGGACAAACTGAAGACGTGTGAGAGAATTTAAGATAGGTGGTGCGGAGTAGATGGATAACTTCCAGAAGTAAGTCGACGGGCGAAGCAAGTCGACAGGCGAAGAAGGAAGTCGACCGGCGAAAAGAAAACTGGCGCGCTAATATTTTAGTCACGCCTGTACTTGTCCGCCTGATAACAGGCGGTCCTTTCTGTATGTTGTCCGCCTCGTTTGAGGCGGTTCTTCATGTTGTGTCCGCCCAATATGGGGCGGTTGCCCATAGTCTTGTCCGCCCAATATGGGGCGGTTGCCCATAGTCTTGTCCGCCTCTTCATGGGCGGTTGCAGCCTCCACGTCCGCCTCTTCATAGGCGGTTGCAGCCTTTATGAGTCGTCCGCCTGAGTTTAGGCGGTTGCCTTAACCGCGACCTATTTTCCTTCAAACTTTGAGCGGCTCTAGATTCTTCGTTTAGACCCCGTTTTTCGAGCCGTTTGCGGCTATGCGTTCGTCTCCTTGTCTACTTCACTCCCAGCTTGGTTTTCCTCATGTTAAACCAATAATTTTGTGAGATAAACAATAAAACATAAACTAGAGGAAAACTAATCGAAGTGGAGAAATGAGCAAGAAAAGTGCTAATATTATATATGAAATACACCTATAAAACATGCTCATTTGGACACTTATCAAGGTCAATGAGTCTTTCAAGCTCTGGAAGGCTATCTCGCACTCGTCTGTCCACACAAACGGTGCATCTTTCTTCATCAGTGCCGTCATGGGCTTTGCAACTTTCGAGAAATCTCTAACAAACCTCCGGTAGTAACCGGCTAGACCAAGAAAGCTCCAAATGTCGGAAACATTCTTAGGTCTAGGCCATGAACGGACTGCTTCAATCTTAGCTGGATCAACGGAGATACCAGCGCTCGAGATCACGTGACCAAGGAAAGAGACATGGTCAAGCCAGAACTCGCATTTGGAGAACTTCGCGTATAGCTGATTCTCACGTAATGTCTCAAGTACACGCCTCAAATGACTCTCATGCTCGGCTCTCGACTTCGAATAGATGAGAATGTCATCGATGAAGACCACCACTGTGTGTCTACTGATCACTGAACAACCGATTCATCAAATCCATAAATTTAGCTGGCGCATTCGACAGTCCGAATGGCATCACTGTAAACTCAAAGTGGCCATATCTCGTATGGAACGCTGTCTTCTCAATATCGGAATCTCTGATGGCAATCTGATGATACCCTAATCGGAGGTCTATCTTGGAGAAGACTGAAGCTCCCTTCAACTGATCGAACAGGTCGTCGATGCGTGGTAATAGGTATTTGTTCTTCACCGTGACGGCATTAAGCTCACGGTAATCAATACAAAGGCGGAGACTACCGTCCTTCTTCTTCACGAAGAGGACTGGTGCTCCCCAGGGTGATACGCTCGGGCGTATGAACCCCTTGTCAAGTAAATCCTTCAACTGTACGTTCAATTCGGCCATCTCTGCCGGTGCTAAACGGTACGGCGCCCTAGCAATCGGACCCGTGCCTGGTGCAAGCTCTATCTCAAACTCAACTGTCCTCTGAGGTGGCATGCCGGGAAGTTCCTTCGGAAACACGTCCGGGAACTCCGACACTACCGGTATGTCGGGGTCGAACTCTGGATCTTGGTGAAGGTCTTGCTCATAGCAAAGGAATACCTCGTGCCTCTTTCTGAGCTCACGGTACATGGACATGGCGGAGATTACTTTGGTCAAAGTCTCTCTCGGCCTCTGGCGGTATGATACGGTAACCCCGGATGGGCTTCTGAGCAGCAATCTGTGCTCGGCGCAGAGGATTCACCCCTTATGCCGCTCTAACCAGTTCATCCCAATGATTAGGTCGAATCCCAAACCACTGAACTCGATAAAGGAAATGGGAAACGCCTCGCCCTTAATTTGGATAGTGGCAGCTCGGTAGTATTTCGTACACTTAACTCGCTCCTTCGACGGGAGAGTGACCATAAAGTCTGGCAACTCATCAGCATCGAGCCCCAACCTCTTCGCGAATGGTGGCGAGATGAAGGTATGTGAGGCGCCAGTCTCGAATAGTATAGTGGCATCAATGCCATTCACCGGAAAGGAACCCGTGATTATGGTGCCGCTTTTGCCGGCCTGTGTCTCGGTGAGAATACTGAGGGAACCTTCCGTACCGAGTCCACAACCTATTGATTCATAAGCTGTATGAGTTGAAGGTAAACGCAAGTGGGAAAAAGAATTGACAACCAATACCACTTTATTGATAAACAACCATCATACATTGTGTGTCTCTAATACACATTACTATCACATTACATGGTGTTACAAGCTCAATACTTCCTAAAGGTGAGGTTCAGGCGTCCGGGCTTCCGGTGTGTGGCATTGACCACTGTCGATGGTGCCGTATTCACCTTTATCTTCTTGATACCGTGGTACAGCATTCTCGACTCACCTCCAATTATTAAGACATCTCCTGACCTGAGTACCAGTCTCTCTGCGAGGTCCACACGCTTCTGCTTGCTAAACAAAAATTCGGCATCGTCACCAATGGACCAAGACACTACAGGCACTCCCAATTCGAGAGATTCTGCTCTGTCCTTATCTTGGTGTAAACCAAGTCATCCACCTTCTTCGTAGAAGTTAATAATACAAAGGTCCACTTCCAGTGTAGGAATTGGGTTAGCCTCTAGTTGCTGCGTGATCTCTACAACTTGTGCGTTAACCGCTTGGAAATCGTCGGGTATTGCTGGTGGTGTGGCTCCGTCTCCGGCTCGTGTCCTCTGGTACGTCTTGGTATAAGGGTTCCAGTCCTTTCCCAAGCATATCATCTTAAGTTTCATCTTCGCTCCATTGGGGAATTCGGGTGTGTAAAATACTCCTGGGCCCGCTCCTAGTTCGTTGCATTGTCGAATGATGGACATTTGCGCTTCGGGTGTCAGGTATCCTTTTATTAAGATCATACGTGGTCGGATGACCTGACACTGTTCGTTGGTGATGTGGTGAGTGGTGAGGTCGGCTCCTTCAGGAAGTGGGTTTGAAGGGATTGGGTAACAGATATTGAAAGTTCCTAAGGTGGTAAGTTAATCTAATGTGAATTCCAGTTTTAACTAGTTCGGTTCATGCTCAATTCGTATAACAGTTTCTAGATCATTCAAGTATTCACTCATGCAAGCAATTCAACATGTAAATATGCTCCCAAGGATCAAAGGTGTTCGTAAGTACCTAAGCCGGGCTTCGTGCCGGTCCCATCTCTATCAATGATGTGCAAGGCCGGCTGCCTCTGTGGTGTGCCCTTCTGCTGAGGACCTCGGGACCCCTGTCCCAGTGAGGTCTGCTGGGCAGGTGCATCGCCAGATGCAACCTCCTTGCCTTCCCTCTGCTTAAAGCCTTGGTAATTGCTTTGGTAGTTGCTCTGGTAGTTGCCTTTGGGTTTGGAGGGGCACTCGAACCTTTTGTGTCCCAGCTTCCTGCAGTAGTAGCACCTTATCTCATTCCCTTGGCGGTTCGTGCCAGGGTCTCCTGAGTCACCCTTACCCGTACCATAACCAGAACCTATAATTCGAGAGTGAGTAGTGTTCAGTAGCCATAGCTGGTTCATAAGCATTAAGGTCTAGATCGGTTTCTTACCCTTAGGCGGGTGAGACCTCAGCGGTTTTGCAGCCACCGGTGCAGTGTAGGTAAGCTGAGGTAGCTCAAGCGCCTTGCCCTTCTCGGCATGGGTACTATTCTCTCCGGGAGCGCCGGCTCCCATCTGCGACTGCTGGGGGTAGTTCTCTTTCCTCTTTTTCCAGCCCTTTCCTTGGCCCTGATCATCGTGGCCAGCTGCCTTGTCATTCACCTTGCGCTTTTGCGCAATCTCCTCGTCCCTTAACTGGACGGTGATCTCCACTCAGGAGGGAGCATGGTAACACTCCTGTAGTATTTAGGTGCCATAAGTCACACTTGTGGGTTATGGTATCAATTTATACGACGATAGCATTAAGGGTATAACTGTCATTTACCTGAAGAGTGGAAACACGTATACCCCATGCCGTACCGGAGGCGATGGCTCAACCCGCCGTAGAAGCGGTCGACCAATACTTGCCGTGTGTACCCAAGGTCGGGCAACAGTCGTAAATGGAGGTGAACTTAGCATAGTAGTCGTCGACGGTCATCTTATCCGTCATTCTCAAGGCGTCGAGCTCTAGCCTCTTCTTGGTCTTTACATGCTCCGGATAGTACTTGTCTCAGAGTAAAGCAGCATAGGCATCCCAGTCAAAGGTGGGGTCGGTGAGGAATTCGTCCTTCACGAGCTTCCACCAATCCATGGCCGCGTCCTTTAGGTAATACGCAGCTATCCTTACCCTCACTCCAGCAGGAGCCTCAAGGGTCTCGAAGGCCGTCTCCATCTCGGAGATATAAGCCTCGAGCTTAGCGGGGTCGCTCTCGCCTCGGAAGTAAGGAGGTCAGAGATCTGCGACAGCCTTCACCCAATTTACCTCTCGGGGCTGTGGTGGGTCGGGCTATTGTTGTTGATTTTGTGGAGTTTGTTGGGTTTGTTGTACCACGGTTATGACTTGAGGTAGCATCTGTGCTACAGTGGCGGTGACGATTTCCAAGCATCTGAACAACAACAGTGCGGTCTGATAGCAATTCGTCTGTGCGCCTAGCTCATTAGAAGCCTCGCCACGGGGTCGGCCTCGACCTCGTCCTGACATCTGAACAAGTAACATTTCACATTAGGTAGTGGACCAATTGGTCTGGAATTTAAGCAGTTGTATCGTCCTTCGCGGCGTTAAGGGGTATCCGTAGTCATTACGGTCAATCAAGGGTGAACTTGTGACTAAAGAGCAAATGAGAAGAAGAGATAGTTAAAACAATGTGGAGATGAATACAAGAAGCATTTTATTTCAATGGGAGCCTTGTTGTGTGTACTCGCAGGTGAAGGCAAATATATGTGGAAATTCAGTGGTTATGATTATTGTCATTTAAGGGCCTAAGTGCCAAGCATTTTAAGTTTAAGCACTATATGATGATGTGGTGAAGTTTTAGTGTAAATTGTGTGTTAAGGTGTTGTGATGAGAATTTGGGTGATGTGGTTGTTTGATGGAGAAAAACCATGTGTTAGGATGTGCTATGTACTAGAGAACCATGGCAAAAAATTTAAAGGAGAACTTAGTGTTTAAGATATTCTAAGGGGATTTTAATGTAATGACTAAGGAAGTACTAGGATGTTCTAGAGGTTGTCTTGATGAAAAAGGGTGAGAATAAGGTGTTCTAATGACTTATAATGACTTAGGTATCACCATGAAGGATTAGGAAACAAGAGAATGTATTTGAGTATTTAGGACTTAGGCAAATGTTGGTTGTACAACTAGGAAGGAAATAATGGTTGATTGATGGAAGTTTAAACTTGTGAAGGAACTTTAAGTAATGCATAAGAGAGTTTTACATGGTGAAAGATGCTTGGGAGATGATGTTATAGTGGTGAGGAAAACATTTGGCATAGATGGTTACATTAGGTTGGAACCACCACCTAGAACCTAGAGGAAAACATTACAAGTGTTAGCATTATTACAAGGAAAATTCATAATGACTAAGGTGTCTTGGTGAAGGATTTAATGTGTTTAAAGGAGGGCTTAGGTGATTTGAGGTGCCCAAATGAGGTTATAACTTATTGGATTATGAGTAGAGTTTGGAGTTGAATGGGATTTAGAACAAGGGTTCTGGAGCCGACCCGACCTTAGGGCCGGGACTTGCATAGTCGGTCGGGCTCAGTTTACACCACCCCGAAAATGTTTGCTTTAACCTACCGAACTTGGGGACCGGACGTTACAAGGAAGTCGTTCGGGCTTGTATTTTGTGAAGGAAGTTAAGTCACTGGATCGACCGCCATAGGACGGACGGGCATTCGGTCGAGCTGAAATTTTCCCACAGTGGGAAACTATCGGGAATGGACCGACCTTGGGGACCGACTTGCAACGTCGGTCGGGGTAGAATTTTCAATAACGGTTGAAGTGTTTGGAATGTACCGACCTTCGGTTAAGGTCGGTCGAAGTTCGGTTGGGCCTAAAAATAAAAAAAAAAAAAAGAAATTTTGAATTCTAATAATGGTATAGGTAATAAGGGATACCTTTGGTAGGGTGGTAATGATTGGGACCTAAGAACTTAGTAAATAAGTTAAGATTAGGTAGAAGTTTTTAATGTTAAAGTTAAGTTTGTAAGCTAATTGGCAAGACTTGAGAGTTTATTATTGAATGGAATCCTTAGGGACTAAGTGAGTTAAGTAAAGGTGCAAATAACAAATGACCTAAAAATGAATGAAATGTTTAGGTTTGTTAATTGGGACCCCCCCACCCGTTAAGGTTAAACCAACCACGATCGACGGTGAAACAGTAGCAATCCTTCTTGTGACCTGTTCTAACCAGTGTCCCTCGGCTTGTGTGCTATCTGTTTAATTGGCTATGGGATAAAACAGATAAAGCATGCAACCGTTTTATTTGTTCTCGTTGTGATGAGTTATATTTACACAAAACCGCGAACTATTTTTTGAGATTGTTACTAACCCAGTTTAGTACTTAACTGATTTTATGAATAAGAGTTAAGTTTGGTCATTGGTTGGGTAATGGCCCGTTAAAGAGCTTGCTAGCACATGGTGATTAAGATTGTCCTACTAACTGGAACTTGAGTGAGGCACCCGGGACCGATCTCCGGTCATGCTGCTTAGGAAAAGGGGCGGGATCTGAATCAGATTCCCCCCCGCTTAAGGACTTGTCTTCAGACTTTGTAGCTAGTGTAACACCCCATCCAAAGCCTATCGTGGTTATCGCAATCTGAACACTTAATCGAAAACGTCGCAGCGGAAATAAACAACTCCTGGACCTTGCCACGGTCTGATCGTTAGAAGATACCGGTTAAATACTTACAATACTTATCCAAAAACAATTATCCAACTTACACGTCAACATTCATAATACCACGACACAACCGAGTATTAGTATCTCAAACATAATCCCAACTTACATCAGTTTAATATAACAGTCGGGTGCACAGGCGCAACCCGAACTCAAAAAACAAAATAAAAGTCCCCTCCTAAGTCTAACCCCGCTCCTACTCTCGTAGTGCGTCCTCATCGGCCTCTTACCTGCAAGTGTAAAAATAGCCCCCGAGGGGGTCAGCACGAATGCTGGTACACCCTCTCATGGCCCCCAAGCTAACGGGGCTACGACGACTAATTGTCGATAGCATGGAAATTGATTACATACACAAACATAATATGAAGTGCAATAACAATACCACAGATGAACATATATAGTTCACAAGCAATGAACGACTCAAGCGTTCCCTTAACAAGTGGGTTAGTAACCCCCTCCTCAGTCCTTATTTCCTTAATCTCAGTTCCTTACCTTATCTTAATCTTAATCTCAATCTCAGTCTTAATCTTAATCTCAGTATACAAACCTTTCCTGGAAGGGATTGGTTGTAGCTTAATTCGAACCTGGGATTTAGGTGATCCCACCGCACCATCTTAATGCCACCTACTCTGGACGGGAGTCCAGCGTAGCTGAGCCGGCAACCGGCCCTAGGCTACAAGTCCGAAGACAAGTCCTTAAGCGGAGGGCGGATCTGATTCAGATACCGTCCCCCTTTCCACTTAGCATGCATGACCGAGATCGGTCCCGGGTTTCCTCACTCAAGTTCCAGTTAGTAGACATCTTAAACACCATGTGCTAGCTAAGCCTTATCGGGCATTAACCAACAACCATCAACTTAACTCTTATTCTTAACTCAGTAAGTACTAAACTTGGTTAGTAACAATCTCAAGCCTCGCGGGTTAGTGTAAATGTAACACAACACAACGAGAACAATATAAACCGGTTGCATGCTTTATCTTGTTTTAGTCATAGCAATAAACAGATAGCACACAAGCCGAGGGACACCTCGTTAGCAAGCAGGTCACGAAAAGGATTGTACCGTTCACCGTCGATCGTTGTTTGACTAATCTTCTTCGGGTCCCAACTTCACAAACCTAAAACATTCATTCATTTTTAGGTTATTAGTTATTTGCACCTTACTTAACTCACTTAGTCCCTAAGGACTTCCACATTCAATAACCTCTCAAGTCTTTATCACTTAGTCTTACAAACTTAACTTTAAACATTAAAACTTATACTTAATCTTAACTTAATTCCCAAGTTCTTAGGGTCCCAATCATTACTACCCTACCAAGGGTATACCCATTACCCATTACCATTCTGAATTTAAAATTTCTTTTTTTTTTTTTTTTTTTTTTTAGGGTCCGACCTTAACTACTACTTGCAACACTTACCCATACTTAACCTAGTCTCCAAACTTCACCAGAACTTTCACCGTTGAAAATTCTACCCCGACCGACCTTGCAAGTCCGGTCCCCAAGGTCGGCCTATTCCCGAGAGTTTCCCCGAGGGAAATTTAAGCTCGACCGAACTTGACAAGTCCGGTCCTATGTTCGGTCGATTCCAGAGACTTAATTCCTTCACAAAATACAGGTCCGACCGAACTTGTAAGTCCGGTCCCCAAGTCGGTCGATTCCAGAAACATTTTCCGGTAGTGTAAACTGAGCCCGACCGACCTTGCAAGTCCGGTCCCTAAGGTCGGTCGGCTCCAGAACCTTATTTCCAATTCCCATTCAACTCCAAACTTCTCCTCATATATCCTCATATGTTATAACCTCATTTGGGCACCTCAAATACACCTTAAGCCCTCCTTAAATACCTTAAATCATCCACCAAATTCACCTTAGTCATTATGCATTTTCCTTGTAATAATGCTAACACTTGTAATGTTTTCCTCTAGGTTTCTAGGTGGTGGTTCATACCTAATGTAACCACTATGCCAAATGTCTTCCTCACCACTATAACATCATCTCCCAAGCATCTTCACTTCTAAAACTCTTTAATGCATTTACTTAAAGTTCCTTAACAAGTTAAACTTCCATCATCATTACATTATTTCCTTCCTAGATGTGCACCAACATTTGCCTAAGTCCTAAATACTCCAATACATTCTCTTGATTCCTAAACCTTCCATGGTGATACCTAAGTCATCATAAGTCATTAAAATACCTTAACTTCACCCTTTTTCATCAAGACAACCTATAGAACATTCCTAGTACTTCCTTAGTCATTAAATTCCCTTAGGATATCTTAAACACTTAAACTCTCCTTTAAATTTTGCCATAGGTTCTCTAGTATATACCTCCTAACACATGGGTTTTCTCCATCCAAACAACCAATACCACACAAATTCTCATCAATAGCTTAACACCAATTTGCACCAAAACCACACCACATCATCATATAGTGCTTAAACTTAAAATGCTTGGCACTTAGGCCCTTAAATGACAATAATCTTAACCACTGAATTTCCACATATATATGCCTTCAACCTGCGAATACACTCAACAAGGCTCCCATTGAAATAAAATGCTTCTTGTACTTCACCTTTATATTCTTAAACTATCTCTTTTCTCATTTGCTCCTTAGTCACAAGTTCACAAGAATAGACATTCTCCTAGGTTTTATAGCACCTTCCCAATATAAACTCTACACAAACTCATCATATACCCACATCTCATTCCCTTAAACAACAAAACAACTTAAGGTAAGTAATTTACCTTGTTTTCTCACAAGCTTAAAAGCTTTTCTCCTTAGGTTTCTTTGTTCAATCTCGGTCACCAATGTGATTCTCCTTGCCAATGTTCTAACCAATATCCAATGACTCCAATGAGTACTAGATAACACATTAACCCTAAGGAACAAACCCTAGGTTTAAAAATATGTTTTAAGGTATTAATGTGATTGTTTTACCTTGGTTTTCTCAAGACAACTTGGATGTGAAGCAAGAAGGACCTCCTCTCTCCTTTGAAGAGTAGAAACAAGCTAGAACAAGGCATAAACATGGAGTCCCATGAGTATATATTTTCGGTCAAGTGAAGAAAATGGTGGAAACCTAGATTTTCTTACACTTTCTTTACCTTAAGAGAATGGAGATGCCAATGGAGTCTCCAAACTTGAATTTCCTCCTCTAATGGTGGTTTGACTTGGCACCAAAATGAAGCTCTTGAAGTTTTGAAAAGATAGAAAGGAGGAGCTTGAGCTAACTAAGAAGAATATCTATTTTGTTTTGGATTTGGAGCTTAAATGAGCAAGTGGTGTGCAAGAGAAGGTGGAGCTTTCATGGAGGTTAAGCTCAACGTGAATGGAGAAGAGAAAGAGAGCAAGAAATCGTGGGCAACAAGGAAAGAAGAAGTGAGGAGAGAGGTAAGCTAAAGTGATATTTATCTTAAAAGGTGAATAGTGTTTTTTATGCTTTATAACTTACTTATTTGCTTTCTCTTTACTTAATGAGTCATGAAGGTGGTGACTCACCCCTTAAGAAACCGGCCCCCTTTAGTAATGAGGGTAGTTTAGTCTTTGTTGACCAAATGTCTCACTTATATAGACTTATGTTATAAACTACTAGCTTAATAATTCACTATTCATCAAAAACAAGGCACATTGTTGTGAAATTTTTGATTTCCCATTGATATAGACCTCCAAATGTGATACTATATAGTACACATATTAATTAAAGAGTAATGATGGACATTTAGCCATTCAAAACTCATTTACAAGACAATTTTTCAAAAACGTGCTTTAAGACTCCTTAAAGCACATTTTGTGTTTTAACTTGTTTTCAAGCTTGGTTTTCTTTGGTAATTGACTTAAAATGACCATTAGGATATTACTAAGGTCTTAGAACAATATTGGGTACTCTCCCATGTCTCTCCAAGCTTAGAGCACGTTTTTACTTAAACTGCTCTTTTTGGTGTTTCCTTATATTTTCTTTGATTAGAAATGTTTCTTAATCTAAGGCATTATTTAGCCTTCTTATATCTTAGTTTATCATTTAAACACCATATCTAAGTTTGGGGTATTTCAATCTACCCCCCTTAAAAGAACTTTGTCCTCAAAGTTCACACATGTGTTTAACCATTCACGGTACACAGTTCTCTTAATCTTAATCACCATCACATCTTATATTCACATTCATACATCTCAAGACTCAAAGGTCAATCTCAAATACAATACATAAGTATCATACATAACTCAAACTCAAACTTACACCAAAGTGTAGCAACTTACACAAATCCACATCTTAAACAACCAAACAAACGACAAACATGATCGTTTCCTAACTCAAAAGCGAGGAAGCTCTACCCCCTTAAAAAGGGGTACGCCCCGTACCCTATACAGACGATCTAGTCAGTAAATAAAGAAGGGTACTTCGCCCTCATCTTATCCTCTAATTCCCACGTGGCCTCTTCGACATCCTGGTTAGACCAGAGAACCTTCACCAGTCGCACTGACTTGTGGCGAGTGTCCCTAGTCTTTCTGTCCAAGATTCTCTGAGGAGTCTCCACGGATCTCATATTTGGTTCTAAAGTCAACCTCTCAGGTTCTAACACATGGGAGGGGTGGTGCATGTATTTCTTTAGCTGTGAAACATGAAAAACATCATGCACTTTACCCAGCTCAGCAGGTAAATTCAACTGTAAGCAACTGGGCCCACCCGCTCCGTAATCTCATAAGGACCAACAATTTCGGGCTTAACTTGCCCTTCTGCCCAAACCTAATACACCCTTCATCGGTGATACTCGCAGAAATACCTGGTCGCCCACTGCGAACTCCAGGTCTCGTCGTCGAACATCAGCATACGACTTCTGCCTATCTTGAGCAGCTTTCATGTTCTCCCTGATTTGCTGAACTTCAGCCTGAACTTGTTCTAAGTACTCTGGTCCTATAATGACCGTCTCACTCGACTCATCCCAGCAGAGCGGTGTACGACATGGTCTAACCGTACAACGCTTGAAAAGGTGCCATCTTGATCGAAGCGTGATAGCTGTTGTTGTATGAAAACTCGATCAGATGCAATCTGTCAATCCAACTGCCCTGGAAGTCTAAGGCACATGCTCTCAGCATGTCCTCGAGTGTCTGAATAGTACGCTCAGTCTGACCATCTGTCTGAGGATGGAACGCGGTACTCATTTTGCTTGAGTTCTGTACCCAACGCTTCTCTGGTAGCTCTCCAGTACCTCGAAAGGAATCTGGTATCTCTATCTGACACTATGGTCTTTGGTCTGCCGTGATGCCTCATGATTTCTTTCTCAAATAACTCAGCTAATTTGGTCACCTTCCAAGTATCCTTCATCGGTATGAATCGGGCTACTTTGGTAAGGCGATCCACCACCACCCATATCATGTTGAGACCTCCCCTAGCAGGTGGAAGCCCAACTACGAAGTCCATGGAGATATCATGGAACTTCCACTCCGGAACTGGCATCGACTGTACCATTCCCGCCCGGTCGTCTGTGCTCGAATTTCACCTTCTGGCATGTGAAGACACCTCAAGACGAACTCGGTAACATCTGTCTTCATCCCCGACCACCAGAAGTATCTTCATGTCTTTATACATTTTAGAGGCTCCCGGATGGATGGAAACTGAAGAACAGTGTGATTCTCTAAGTATACGGTCTTTCAGATCCGTGTTACCTCGTGGTATGCATAATCGGCCCTTAAGTCTGATCAGATCATCATCATGAAGTCTGAAGTCGTATTTCTGACTCTCAAAGGTACCATCTGTCAGCTTCTGTCTGACCTCTCTCATATACTCATCTGTCCTCTGAGCCTCTCGCACCTCATCAACCAAGCTGGAGAAAGAAACTAGCGAATGGAGTGAGTGTGCTCGACGGCTCAGGGCATCTGCTACAACATTGGCCTTCCCTCTTTGTATTGGAGGTCAATGTCATAGTCTTTCAGAAATTCTAACCATCTCCTCTGTCGAAGATTTAACCTCCTTCTGAGTGAATATGTATTTCAAACTCTTGTGATCGGTGTAGATCGTGACACTAACCCCATATAAGTAGTGGCGCCATATCTTCAAAGCGAAGACTACAGCTCCCAGCTCTAAATCATGTGTGGGGTAGTTCTCCTCATGTTTCTTCAACTGGCGTGAGGCATATGCCACCACCTTGCCATGTTGCATGAGCACGCAACCCAGCCCTCTGCCGGATGCATCACAATAAACCTCAAAGCCCTCTGTACCGTCTGGAATGGTCAGTACCGGTGCAGTGGTCAGTGAGTCCTTCAAGCGCTGAAATGATCTCTCACAGTCGACTGTCCATAGAAATGGTGCATCTTTCTTCATCAGACTGGTCATCGGCTTCGCGACCTTGCTGAAATCTCTAACAACCTCCTGTAGTAACCTGCCAGACCGAGAAAGCTCCGGATGTCGGTAACAGTCTTCGGCCTTGGCCAGGTACGTACGGCATCAATCTTTGCTGGATCCACTGCGATCCCAGCATCTGAGATGACATGACCTAGGAAAGAGACCTGGTCAAGCCAAAACTCACACTTGGAGAACTTAGCATATAGCTGGTTCTCCCTTAATATTTCCAACACCCCTCCTCAATGTTCCTCATGCTCAACCTTAGACTTTGAATATATCAATATATCATCAATAAAACCACCACCACCGACTTGTCCAGCTGCTCCCGGAACAAGCGGTTCATCAGATCCATAAACTTCGCTGGCGCGTTCGACAAACCGAACGGCATCACTGTAAACTCATAGTGGCCGTATCGTGTCCGGAATGCCGTCTTCTCAATGTCTCCCTCCTTAATGGCTATCTGATGATACCCCGATCTGAGATCAATCTTGGAAAACACAGATGCTCCCTTCAACTGATCGAACAGATCGTCAATGCGGGGTAGTGGGTACTTATTCTTCACTGTCACTGCATTCAGCTCTCTGTAGTCGATGCAGAGGCGGAGACTACCATCCTTCTTCTTCACGAAGAGGACTGGCGCTCCCCATGGTGACACACTTGGTCTAATGAATCCTTTATCCAACAAATCTTTCAGTTGTTCCTTTAACTCAGTCATTTCTGCCGGAGCCATACGGTATGGTGCTTTGGCTATCGGTCCGGTACCAGGTAGCAGCTCAATGGTGAACTCTACCTCCCGAGTGGGTGGCATGCCGGGCAGTTCCCGTGGAAATAAGTCGGGAACTCCGACACTACCGTAAGTCGGGGTCGAACTCAGGGTCTCTCTCTATGTCCTGTACATAGCAGAGGTATAACTTCTTCCTTTCTCCTTAATTCTCTATGCATTGCCATGGCGGTGATGATCTTAGTCGAAGGCTCTCTGGGCCTCTGGCGGTATGATATTGTTACCCCAGACGGACTCCTGAGCAGCAATCTATGCTCGGCGCAGAGGATACGTCCCTTGTGCCGCTCCAACCAGTTCATCCCGAAGATAACATCAAATCCTAGCTTACTGAACTCAATGAAACTGACTGGGAGTCTTCCCCCTTAATTCTGATGGTGGCTCCTCGGTAGTAACGAGTGCAACGAACCTTCTCCTTAGACGGGAGCGTAACCGTGAAGTCGGGTAGCTCCTCAGCGTCTAGCCCCAACCTGCTCGCAAATGATGCAGAGACAAAGGTATGCGAGGCCCCTGAGTCGAAGAGAACTGATGCCGCCTCAATCCCATTGATCGGAAAGGTGCCGGTGAGGATAGTACCGCTAGCGTCGGCCTGTGCCTCTGTGAGTATGCTTAGTGCACCTTCCGTACCGAGTCCATAACCTAATTGTATTCACAAGCTCCATGAGTATTGATGGTATAACAAGAGTCGTAACAATTTATATGACAAACACTGTTATTTTATTCATGACCATCCTGTTTACAACATGTGCTTCAATCTTACATCTCATTTCTCATCTCATTCTAACATTACATGGCTAATATTGTCTAAAGGTTAGGTTTAATCTTCCTGGTCTCATATGCGTCGCATTGATTACTGCTGACGGTGCTGTATTCAGCTTGATTCTCTTAATCCCATGGTACAACATCCTTGATTCTCCTCCCAAAATTAATACATCACCTGACTTAAGTATTATCTTATCTGCACGGTCCGCACGCTTCTGCTCGCCGTATAAAAACTCCGCATCATCTCCAATGGACCAAGACACTACGGGTATCCCTCTCTCGAGAGACTCCGTTGTCTCGTCCTTATCCTGGTGTAGTCCCAGTTTCCCATCTTTTTCGTAGAAGTTTACAATGCAAATGTCTGGCTGGATGTCTGGAATCGGTTCAGCTTCCACTGCTGAGCGATTTCCACGACTTGTGTAATAACTGGATGGAACTCTTCGGGTATTCCCGGTGGTGAGACTCCATCTTGCTCCCTTGTGGTTTGGTAATTCTTGGCATACGGATTCCAATCCTTGCCCAAGCTCATCATCTTTAATTTCATCCTTGCTCCCCCTGGGTACTCCGGTGTGTAAAAACCTCCCGGTCCCATTCCTAGTTGATTGCATCTCCTGATGATGGCTATTTGTGCGTCGGGTGTCAGGTATCCCCTTAATAAAATCATACCTGGGCGGATAACCTGACATTGTTCGGTTGGAAAGTGTTGGTTTCGATGTCGGTGTGCTCCGGGTTAGATGTAGAATGGTATAGGGTAGCAGATGTTGAATTTCCTAAAGTGGTAGTAGGTTATGTCTTACTATTAGGTTCTAATCTCATCTTATTTTCACTTAACTCATATTATTTCACCAAACATGCATGATAATGCGGTAAGCAGTAGTTTTTATATTACTAAATGGTTATAGTGGTACCTGGCCTCGATGAGGGGCTCAGGCTCATCATCCCGATCCACCATGTGTAGAGTGGGCCCCGTCCTCTGGGTCGCCCGTGGGTTCTTGTCCGCCGGCTTCTGCTGCACTTTCCTCTGACCGTCAGATCCAGCTCCCTGATCGGTCTTGCCCTGCCCTGTGTCGGGCCTATAGGCTCTGCTAGCAGGATTCCGGTAACACTCATAAGCTCGATGCCCGTAGACACCACAGAAGTTGCACTCCACCTTATTCCCCTTACAGTCGAGCCCGGGGTGGTCCTTGTGACACCACTAACAAATGAAGCGTCGCTGGTAGCCACCACCGGCTCCCCTCTCAGTCTCAGATCCTGATGATTCACATTGTCAATTCCCATATCTCAATCAGTTACTAATTTATTTCAACTCATTCATATCAAATTTTTTTTTTCTCACCCTTTGGCGCCTAGAGCGCAGTGGTGTAGTGCAATAGCATAGGTCAGCTTCAATGGCTCTTCCGAAGCCTTATCTTTTTCCTCCTTCCCTTTCGGGTTCTGATTCTTCTGGGCCTGAGGCTGGTATTTTGTTTCTTGTACCCTCCTTGCCTTGACTCTCTGAACTCTTCCCAGCACTCTTCCGCTTTGCATTCTCCTCGTCCCTTAGCTGGACGGTAATCTCAACCTTAGCAGCGGCATGATAGCACTCCTGCTTTCCTTAGTATTAGTCACACTTATTTCTATAATCTAAATCTTATTCATCACTTACTCAAATTTCACAATCTTATTACCCTGCAAGGTAGTGTAGCTCGTCGGCCCCATGCCGTAGCGGAGTCGATGGCTAAGCCCGCCATAGAAGCGGTCTACCAAGATCTGTCAGAATACCCTAGACCTGGCAGAAGACGGAGCAAGGCGGTGAACTCTGAGTAATACTCGTCCACCGTCATCTTGTCCGACTGCCTAAGCGCATCTAACTGCAAGCGCTTCTTCGTCTGGACATGGGCGGGATAGTACTTTGCCCGTAGCAAGGCGGTGTACTGCTCCCAGCCGAACTCTGGGTTGGCCACATGCTCGGCCCTCACCAGCTTCCACCAATCGCCCGCCGCCCCCTTCAGGTAGAATGCAGCTAAGGCACCTGATCCCAGCAGGGACATCAAGGGTCTCGAAGGCGGTCTCCAGCTAGGAGATGTACGCCTCAAGCTTGGCGGGATCGGTCTCCCCCTTGAAATGAGCGGGTCGAAGATCAGCAAGACTCTTCACCCAGTTTGGTTCCCTAGGCTGTGGCGGTGGGAGGTGGTGCACCCACACCATGATAGCCCATGTGCCCTAAAGCGGCAGCTACGATCTCTGCGATCGTCTGCCCTCCAGGTATCCCTGGAATATCCTCACCCCGGCCGCGGACCTCGGCCTCCTCTAGGGCGTCCTGCCATCTGAACAAGCATACTTACATTAGATTCACATTCACCACTGTTTGGTTAGTAAATTTATAACGTCCGTAGACGGTAAAGACAATCAACTTATTAGTGGTCATCTGACTACTCACTCTAACTTCTCACACCCTTAACCCAATACTTATTCCTTAACTTATATCCTAACTCGGTGGTCACTCATGTTCGGTATTTCTTGATCAGAGCGTAAACTACGCTCTGATAACCACTTTTTGTAACACCCCATCCAAAGCATATCGTGGTTATCGCAATCTGAACACTTAAACGAAAACGTCGCAGCGGAAATAAAACAACTCCTGGACCTTGCCACGGTCTGATCGTTAGAAGATACGGTTTTAAAATAATTACAATACTTATCCAAAAACAATTATCCAACTTGCACGCAACCATTCTTAATACCACGAGACCAACCGAGGAGTATTAGTATCTCAAAAATAATCCCAAGCTTACATCAGTTAATATCAACAGTCGGGTGCACAGGCGCAACCCGAACTCAAAATAAAAGTCCCCTCCTAAGTCTAACCGCTCCTACTCTCGTAGTGCGTCCTCATCGGCCTCTTACCTGCAAGTGTAAAAATAGCCCCCGAGGGGGTCAGCACGAATGCTGGTACACCCTCTCATGGCCCCAAGCTAACGGGGCTACGACGACTAATTGTCGATAGCATGGAAATTGATTACATACACAAACATAATATGAAGTGCAATAACAATAACCACAGATGAACAATATAGTTACAAGCAATGAACGACTAAGCGTTCCCTTAACAAGTGGGTTAGTAACCCCCTCCTCAGTCCTTATTCCTTAATCTCAGTTCCTTACCTTATTTTAATCTTAATCTCAATCTCAGTCTTAATCTTCTCAGTATAAAACCTTCCTGGAAGAGGGATTGTTGTTGTAGCTTAATTCGAACCTGGGATTTAGGTGAGAATCACATTTTAATGCCACCTACAACTGGACGGGATCCCGCTGGACGTGTGAGAACCGGGAGCCGGCAAACGGCCCAGGATACAAGTCGAAGAACAAGTCCTTAAGCGGGAGGCGGGATGATTCATGTTTCGATACGTCCCCCTTTCCACTTAGCATGCACTGACCGGAGATCGGTCCCGGGTTTCCTCACTCAAGTTCAGTTAGTAGACATCTTAAACACCATGTGCTAGCTAAGCCTTATCGGGCATTAACCAACAACCATCAACTTAACTCTTATTCTTAACTCAGTAAGTACTAAACTTGGTTAGTAACAATCTTCAAGCCTCGGGGTTAGTGTAAATGTAACACAAACACAACGAGAACAATATAACCGGTTGCATGCTTTATCTTGTTTTAGTCATAGCAATAAACAGATAGCACACAAGCCGAGGGACACCCTCGTTAGCAAGCAGGTCACGAAAAGGATTGTACCGTTTCACCGTCGTTCGTTGTTTGACTAATCTTCTTCGGGGGGTCCCAACTCACAACCTAAAACATTCATTCAATTTTTAGTTATTAGTTATTTGCACTTACGTAACTCACTAGTCTCTAAGGACTTCCATTCAATAACTCTCAAGTCTTTATCACTTAGTCTTACAAGCTTAACTTTAACATTAAAACTTATACTTAATCTTAACGTAATTCCTCAAGTTTTAGGGTCCCAATCATTACTACCCTACCAAGGGTATATCACCATCAACCCATTACCATTTTAGAATTCCTTAAAAATAAAATTAAAACTGGGTTGATTTTTTTTTATTGGCTCACCGACCGAACTTACCGACCGACCTTACTAAGGTCGGTCCAGTTCAGAACACTTCCCGTTTTGAAAATTCTACCCCGACCGACCTGCAAGTCCGGTCCCCAAGGTCGGCCTATCCACGAGAGTTTCCCCGAGGGAAATTTAAGCTCGACCGAACTTGAACAAGTCCGGTCCCATGTTCGTCGATTCCAGAGACTAAATTCCTTCACAAAAATACAGGTCCGACCGAACTTGTAAGTCCGGTCCCCAAGTTCGGTCGATTCCAGAAGAAACATTCCGGTAGTGTAATGTAACTGAGCCCGACCGACCTTGCAAGTCCGTCCTAAGGTCGGTCCGGCTCCAGAACCTTATTTTCCAATTCCCATTCAACTCCAAACTTCTCCTCATATATCCTCATATGTTATAGCCTCATTTGGGCACCTCAATACACCTTAAGCCCTCCTTAAAATACCTTAAATCATCCACCAAGATTCACCTTAGTCATTATGCATTTTCCTGTAATAATGCTAACACTTGTAATGTTTTCCTCTAGGTTTCTAGGTGGTGGTCCATACCTAAGTGTAACCACTATGCCAAAAGTCTTCCTCACCACTATAACATCATCTCCAAGCATCTTTCACCCTTCTAAAACTCTTTAAAACATTTACTAAAGTTCCTTAACAAGTTTAAACTTCCATCATCATTACATTATTTCCTTCCTAGATGTGCACCAACATTGCCTAAGTCCTAAATACTCCAATACATTCTCTTGATTCCTAAACCTTCCATGTGATACCTAAGTCATCATGAGTCATTAAAATACCTTAACTTCACCCTTTTCATCAAGACAACCTATAGAAATTCCTAGTACTTCCTTAGTCATTAAATTCCTTAGGATATCTTAACACTTAAACTCTCCTTTAAATTTGCCATAGGTTCTCTAGTATATAGTATCCTAAACACAGGGGTTTCTCCACCAAACAACCAATACCACACAAATTCTCATTACAAAGCTTAACACCCAATTTGCACCAAAACCACACCACATATCATATAGTGCTTAAACTTAAAATGCTTGGCACTTAGGCCCTTAAATGAAATTAATCTTAACCACTGAATTTCCACATATATATGCCTTCAACCTGGAATACACTCAACAAGGCTCCCATTGAAATAAAATGCTTCTTGTTTCACCTTTATATTTAAACTATCTCTTTCTCATTTGCTCCTTAGTCACAAGTTCACAAGAATAGACATTGTTTTTATCTAGGTTTTATAGCACCTTCCCAATATAAACTCTACACCAAACTCATCATATACCCATATCTCATTCCCTTAAACACAAAACAACTTAAGGTAAGTAATTTACCTTGTTTTCTCACAAGCTTAAAAGCTTTTCTCCTTAGGTTTTCTTTTACTCAATCTCGGTCACCAATGTGATTCTCCTTGCCAATGTTCTAACCAATATCCAATGACTCCAATGAGTACTAGATAACACATAACCCTAAGGAACAAACCCTAGGTTTAAAAAATATGTTTAAGGTATAAATGTGATTGTTTTACCTTGGTTTCTCAAGACAACTGGATGTGAAGCAAAGAAGGACCTCCTCTCTCCTTTGAAGAGTAGAAACAAGCTAGAACAAGGCATAAACATGGAGTCCCATGAGTATATATTTCGGTCAAGTGTGAAGAAAATGGTGGAAACCTAGATTTTCTTACACTTTCTTTACCTTAAGAGAATGGAGATGCCAATGGAGTCTCCAAACTTGAATTTCCTCCTCTAATGGTGGTTTGACTTGGCACCAAAATGAAGCTCTTGAAGTTTTGAAAAGATAGAAAAGGGGAGCTTGAGCTAACTAAGAAGAATATCTATTTTGTTTTGGATTGTGAGCTTAAATGAGCAAGTGGTGTGCAAGAGAAGGTGGAGCTTTCATGGAGGTTAAGCTCAACGTGAATGGAGAAGAGAAAGAGAGCAAGAAATCGTGGGCAACAAGGGAAAATGAAGAAGTGAGGAGAGAGGTAAGCTAAAGTAATATTTATCTTAAAAAGGTGAATAGTGTTTTATGCTTTATAACTTACTTATTTGCTTTCTCTTAACTTAATGAGTCATGAAGGTGGTGACTCACCCTTAAGAAACCGGCCCCCCTTTTAGTAATGAGGGTAGTTTAGTCTTTGTTGACCAAATGTCTCACTTATATAGACTTATGTATAAACTAGCTTAATAAATTCACTATTCATCAAAAACAAGGCACATTGTTGTGAAATTTTTGATTTCCCATTGATATAGACCTCCAAATGTGATACTATATAGTACACATATTAATTAAAGAGTAATGATGGACATTTAGCCATTCAAAACTCATTTACAAGACAATTTTTCAAAAACGTGCTTTAAGACTCCTTAAAGCACATTTTGTGTTTTAAACTTTGTTTCAAGCTTGGTTTTCTTTGGTAATTGACTTAAAATGACCATTAGGTATTACTAAGGTCTTAGAACAATATTTGGGTACTCTCCCATGTCTCTCCAAGCTTAGAGCACGTTTTTACTTAACTGCTCTTTTTGGTGTTTCCTTATGTTTTCTTTGATTAGAAATTTTCTAAGGCATTATTTAGCCTTTATATCTTGGTTTATCATTTAAACACCATATCTAAAGTTTGGGGTATTTACCTAGGGCCGTTGCAGGCTCAGCTACGCTGGACTCCGTCCAGAGTAGGTGGCATTAAGATGGTGCGGTGGGATCACCTAAATCCCAGGTTCGAATTAAGCTACAACCAATCCCTTCCAGGAAAGTTTGTATACTGAGATTAAGATTAAGATTAGATTAAGATTAAGGTAAGGAACTGAGATTAAGGAAATGAGGACTAGGAGGGGGTTACTATCCCACTTGATAAGGGAACGCTTGAGTCGTTCATTGTTTGTGAGCTATATATGTTCATCTGTGGTTATTGTTATTGCACTTCATATTATGCTAGTGTATGTAATCAATTTCCATGCTATCGACAATTAGTCATCGTAGCCCCGTTAGCTTGGGGGCCATGAGAGGGTGTACCAGCATTCGTGCTGACCCCCTTGGGGGCTATTTTTACACTTGCAGGTAAGAGACCCATGAGGACGCACTACGAGAGTAGGAGCGGTTAGACTTAGGGTGGGATGTTCATTTTGAGTTCGGGTTGCGCCTGTGCACCCGACTGTTTATATTAAACTGATGTAAGGTGAGATTATGTTTAAGATACTTGTACTCGGTTGGTTATGGTATTGTGGTGGTGATGTTTGAGTTGGATAAGTATTTTGGATAAGTATTGTAAATGTTAAGGCCGGTATCTTCTAACGATCAGACCGTGGCAAGGTCCAGGTGTTATTTATTTCCGCTGCGACGTATTCGATTAAGTGTTCAGTTTGCTATAACCACGAATGGCTTTGGACGGGGGTGTTACAATACCCCCTAGGGTTAACTACATTTGCCACATTCTTTACTGTTTTTTTTTATAAGTTTTGGTCTGTCCGACCCACCAACTGGGTCGGACCCTTCCAGTGATTTTCGGGTTTGAAAAACTCTACTTGTCCGACCCATGTCCGACTCAACCATATGGGTCGGACCATTCCAGAACATTTACCGACCTTTGAACACACCCGTCCGACCCATGTCCGACCCAAGCCCTGGGTCGGACCGTTCCAGAACTCTTACTAACGTCTAACCGAGGCTGTCCGACCCAAACTTGGGTCGGACCCCTGGGTCGGACGCCACCAGAAAATGCCCAAACATTGTCAAATCTTCACTAAACTTTTCCTCAAGCCTTCTAATGTTTCCCAACACCATTTGGCACACTTATTCTCTCATACAACATCATAAAACTCATTTTCTATCTCCTTAAACACTTACTCATTTCATACCAAAATTCCTAACACTTATGATATTTTCTCCTTGGTTTTCTAAGTGGTTGTTCATACCTATGATAACCACTATGCCAATATGTTTCCTCACCACTACTACATCATCTCCCAAGCAACTTTTCTTCCTAAACAACTCCTTGAACATCTTTACAAGTTTATAGCTTCCCATGCAACAAATCACTACATCCTTTCTCACCAACAATGCACAAGTCCTAAATACAATCTCACCATGATCTTGTAATGTCCCAAAACATTCTTTTGCATTCTAAATCCTCTAAAACATTGCCTAAGCCTTTTTTACATCTTTAAACACCTTAATGCATGTTCCTTACACTAGTTGAACACTTAACCATTCTAAACATTTCCTAACTTATCAAACTCATTTTAAACCCTTAGAACTTCTTGTTTATTACCTAAATTTTGACATAGGTTCTCCTAGAACATTACTAACCAAACACAATGCTTTCACCATTAAACAACCAAGAACACTAAAATCCATCAAACACATTCTTATACACAAACTTCACTCATTTAGCACCACATCACAATATAGTGCATAATTAAATTGCTTGGCACTTAGGCCCTTAAATAACATGGCTCTTAGGCCCTTAAGATGCATAAATCTTAAACACTGAATTTCCACAATATATTTGCCTTTGACCTGCAAATACACTCAACAACACATATGCCTTTTACTAAGCCCTTGAGAGCATTCTTCTAAGTCATTCACCATTGGCTCCTTAGATCATTTTAACAAGCAATATGATCTCATTTCTCCTAAGACTTTAAACCACATTAGTTAGCATATTTACCTCTTTTCCTCACAAACTTCTTTCTTGTTTCCTTGACTAAATTGGCAAGGCTTTAGTTGCTTGTCAACTTCTAAACATTATACAAATGATATAATGAGTATACAAGCTTTATGCTTCATCTCATTGTAAACCCTAGTTAGATATATTATTCTAAAGCATTAAGATGATTGTTTTACCTTGGAATGGAAAGAGAGTTTGGATATGTAGCAAGAGAGGACTCCACCAAAGCCCTTGGAAGATTCAAATGAAGCTAAACAAGCAAGTTAAGAACACCATCAATGGTGATTTTCGGACACCACACACAAACATGAAGGAAATGTTACTCCCCCCGTCCTGAATTGACCGTCCTGTTTGCTTTATGGCACGTTTTCCACTTCAATATTAAGCATATATATAAAATAATTTTACAAAACTAAATTTGTAACATATAGTTTATCATGTAAGGATTCATATGCAAAAACTTAAATTTTCAAAATAATTTATCTTATATGTTAAAAATTGAAGTCAAACGACATGTCCAAATAATAAAAAGGACGGTCAATTCAGGACGGAGGGAGTATTTTTCTTTGAGTTTCCTTACTAGAAGCAAAGGAGAACAACCATATGTGAAAAGATGAGCTCAAGCTCCTCCCATGGTGATTCCCTTGGCACAAAATGGAGCTCTTGGATTTTGAGAAGATAGCAATGAAGAGCTTGTGAGACTAAAGAATGGTGGTCTTTGTTTTTGATTTGTAATTGAGCTAGGAGTTACAAGAGGTGTGAACTGAAGAATGGTGGTGGTACTATATTGCAAAACCGTGAATGAAGAACAAGAAGGAGGTAGAAGAGAGCTTGGAACCGTGGGAAATGAGGGGAAATGAGAGAATGAGATATTGTAAGTTTTTAGATATTTAAGTAGTAAAAAGCAATAGTACTTCTACTTTACTACTTAGTTAGCTTATTTTTTTGTTGAGTATGGTGGTCACCACCATAAAAAAAGCAGCCCCCATAATGTCACTAAGGGCATTTTAGTCTTTGTTGGCCAATTTAATTACTTATACAAACAATATGTTACAAACTAGCTTATTTTAGTTACTATTCACTAAAACAAGGCACATAGATGTGAAATTTTTGATTTCCATTGATATAGACTTCCAAATGTGATACTATAGAGTACACATTTAATTAAAGAGTAATGATGGACATTTAGCCATTCAAAACTCATTTACAAGACAATTTTCAAAATGTGCTTTAAGACTCCTTAAAGCACATTTGTGTTTTAACTTGCTTTCAAGCTTGGTTTTCTTTGCTAATTGGTTTAATATGTTCATTAGTATATAAATAAGGTCTTGGTAAGTTCATTAGGTCTTAACCAAGCTTATCCCAAGCTTAAAGCACATTTTGGCCTTTATTGACCTTAAAGCACATTTTGTGTTTTCTATGGTTTAAATTACTTACTAATGTTTCTAAGACTCTTTTTAGTCTCAATATACCATATTTAAATGTTTAAACAACATACTAAGGTTAGAGGTATTTCATATCGGTATATCTTTACCTCATTAATTGTATACAATCATAATTATTTCCACTTATTCCTTATATCATATTATTTGGTTAGTTATATTATACCACCTTTATTCATAAACTTTTATATTATACTTCTGAGGTAACACCCCATCCAACATTAACACACTTACAATAAACTGCAGCGGAAAAACAACCTCATCACATTACTTAACTCGTTGGTGTTACACGCCGTTAGCCACCCACGTGGCTAACAAGGCTAATACATACACATTGTACCGGTCTGATGGGCTAAATTCCCGAGCGACTACACATTACTATCCCTTTCCATTAACACAACAACAACATACACCTTTCAACTATACCGAGTATTTATAACTAATGCCGATAACAATTTCGGTCTTACTACACCTACTGTATACATACACTTAAATGATTACCCATGTACAATGTCTACCCCGTCCTACTCTCGAACGGCTCCAGCTCTCTGTACCTGAAATAGGAAAAGAAGAGAAAGGGTGGCCCCCAAGGGGCTCAGCACCTTTGCTGGTATGGTAATCCCGCAGCCCACATGCTACCGGGCCACGCACAACTAATTGTCGTCTTAACATGCGATTGATTATATTTAATCATGCATGCAACTGTAAACACAAACACATAACATTTCGCCTCAATGGGCTCAACAACCGGATAATACATCCTTACTTGATAAGTCACTCAAGGTATTCATTATCCCTAGAGTGTTCCTCCTCTAATGGAGCTACTTCCTTAATAGACGACACTTACCCTTAAATCGGGTTATCCTTAAACGCCTCTTTTCTCAAACTGGGATTCAATCCATGATCCACACACTCCACATTTACAACATATAACATACACTACATAACAACAATAACAACACTTTGCACGTTTCAACGTGCACAAATAACACCGCAATAGATATTGCATCACAACAAAATACATAACATAACGGGAATGGTTCTCTTAGGAACCGACCCAAACATTGTTTATACACTGGTGAGCCTAGAGAATGTTGCCAGTCTCATGATAAGCTCGTTACATAACTCGTTACCGTCTCGTTAAATGAACGGATAACTTAAACAAGGTGTCTCGGATATAGTGATCCAAGCACACCGAACAAACATAAATAGTATGCCCCTGTGGCCCGACGTGAGTCAGTAATAGCCTTGGTTAAGCTAAAGGGAAGGTTGGGAACCAAATTGGAAACAACCATAACATACGGAGAGGATCGAACCTGCTATGACAACGACCCCCATACTCACACGCGTGGCCGGAACAGACCGGACTCCTCACTTCCCCCGTTAGCACTTGTCAGAAGTTCATCATTGAACTTAGTTAAACAATCACAACATTGGGTTAAGTCTTGTTAGACACACACAAGGGAAGGGAGAGTCATACATTCACACAACAAAACATCACATAACTAACTCACGCATAGCCGTGGTTAGAACGTTCCTTAGGTCGGAAACGTTGTTACCGGATACCGTTCTCCTACGTTTACCTAATAGTGGTTAACTAGCCCTTCAAGCGCATTCGAGGTTACCGGTATCGGCACGTAAACATACAACAACAATAACGACTGTAAACTCGTTTCATGATTTATCTTATAACGTGGCAAACATACAGAAAAACACATTGGCATACAAGCCGGTGTAATCCGGTAGGACACAGGTTGCAAGAAAACCATACCTGTCACCGGAGTCCACTTTATCACGTCCACTTATGTTCCTCGAGCAATTCTCGAACAACTGATAACATTACATATACTTTTATTAACTTCGGGGTAACATGATTGTTTAATGTCTAATGCTTATAACTTTTCCCCGTTAACTTAGTTACATAACTTCACTTTTTAACTTGTTTTACTTTCATTTTATTACAACTTTTCACCCACTTAATTGTCATTAAAACTCACCTAACATGTCCTTAACAACCTCATAACATCATTAACCATCAATCCCCCATCAATACCATCATTACACATCATTTCCATACCTTAAACAATGTTTTTGGTCCATACAGCGCCTTGTCCGAACTTGTGTCCGGACTTCCCAAGTCGGACACCGTTCGAGACTCTATGGGTGAAAACTGGTGAATGTCCGAACTTGCGTCTGGATTCCCAAGTTCGGACGCTTTTCGAGGCCAAACCAGAGAAATAAATAGGTGTGTCCGAACTTCCCATGTTCGGACGGTAGTTTGGACGCTGTTCGAAGATCAGAATACTCACGCGCACACAAGGCACGTCCGAACGTCCACATTCGGACGGTAGTTCGGACAGCCAAGAACTTCACTTTCCAAGCTTTGTTTCATCTATTCTCTTCATCCATTGACTACCCAAGCTTCATACATGAACTTAGGCCTATTCTAATACTAGAGAATACACTTTGATTCACCTTAAAACATTGTCCAACTTGTTACTCCCAATCTTCTTATCAAATCTCTTAACACTTGTAACATTTCTTTTTGTTTTTCCAAGTGGTGTTTCACCTTAAATGACCACTACACTAAAATGCTTCCTCACCTTCATAAACATCATCTCCCAAGCATCTCCCTTAACTAACCAAATCCTCTTTTCACAAACTTCTTGAATCCTTTCTCAAAACCTTACCTAACCATCACTCTCTCCTTATTCATCAATCATTACCTAAACCTTATATAAACTTCTCCAAGACTTGACACACACTAGAAACACTCGTTTGATTTCTAGAACTTCCAAGATAATGCCTAAAATCCTTGTAGCACCTTAGAACACCTTAAAAACATGTTTCTTCCTTAGTAAAACATTATCCTTTCCTAACATATCTAGTCACCAAAGTTCATTTAAGCACTTACAACTCCTTATACATTATACAAATTTTGCCATGGGTTCTCTTAGCACACCATCATTCCAAAACTCATAGTTTCCCATTAAGCACTCAAGAACACCTAAATCCATCAATAGTATTCTCACACACATAACTTCACCAATTTACACTACATCACAATATAGTGCATATAAACTTAAATTGCTTGGCATTAGGCCCTTAAATAACATGGCTCTTAGGCCCTTAAATAACATAAACTTTAAACACTGAATTTCCCACATAAATATTGCCTTTGACCTGCATTACACCCAATAATACATATGCCCTTAATAAACTCCTTGAGAGAATTTCACTAGCTCATTTACCATTGGCTCCTTAGGTATTTTATTAAGCAAATCAAGCTCATTTTCCTAAGGCATTTAAACTACATTGAGATAGCTTGTTACCTCTTTTTCCTCACAAACTTCTTTCTTGTTTCCTTGAAACGGTAGAATGTTTTGGTTGTTTGTCAACTTCTAAACAATGTACAAATAATAGAATGAGTATTCAAGCATTATGCTTCATCTCATTGTAAACCCTAGTTACACATATTGTTTTAACACATTAGGTATTTGTTTTACCTTGGAATTGGAAGAGAACTTGAATAAGTATCAAGAGAGGACTCCTCCTAGCCCTTGGAAGATTCAAATGAAGCTAGAACTAAACAAAGCAACACAATGAGCACCATTAATGGTAATTTTCGGACATCACACAAACATGAAGGAAATGTCATTTTTCTTTGAGTTTCCTTACCTTGAAGCAAAGGAGAACAATAATATGTGAAAAGGTGAGCTCAAGCTCCTCCCATGGAGATTCCTCTTGGCACCGAAATGGAGCTCTTGAAGATTTGAAAAGGTAAAAGTAGTAGAAATGTAGAGCTTGGTCTAACTAAAAGAAAGGTGGTCTTGAAATTAAATTTGGATCATGGAGCTAGAAGTTACAAGTGAAAGAAGATGGAGATGGTATGGTTGCTGTAGCAAAACCGATGGAGTTTGGGAGAAGATGAGAAGGCTACGGTGGGGGTGTGAGTGGGAAAAAGAAAGAATGAAGATTGGAATTGCTTTTGGAAGATATTTACATGTTATAAAGGTAACTTCTACTTTTCACTTACTTTTCCTTCTTTCTTTATTTTTTACTAGCTCATGGTGGTGAGTCACCACATAATAAAACCGGCCCCCATATAATTAGAAGGGTGTTTTGGTCTTTGTTGACCAAATTAACTTACTTATAATAACATATGTTACAAACTAGTTATAAAAGTTACTATTCATAAAACAAGGCACATAGAAGTGAATTTTTTGATTTCCCATTGATATAGACTTCTAAATGTGATACTATATAGTACACATGTTAATTAAAGAGTAATGATGGACATTTAGCCATTCAAAACTCATTTACAAGACAATTTTCAAAACGTGCTTTAAGACTCCTTAAAGCACTTTTTGTGTATTAACTTGTTTTCAAGCTTGGTTTTCTTTGGTAATTGATTTAATATGTTCATTAACATATTTATAAGGTATAGGTATGACCATAGGTTTAGTCTTATACAAATTTATCCCAAGCTTAGAGCACATCTTGCTCTTATTAACTTTAAGGTATTTATTTATGTTTTGTTTGGTTCCAATGTCTACCAAGGTTTCCTAAGGACTTAATTAGCCCTATTAAATCATAATTGAATATTATTAAGTCTTGGTAGGCTCATTGGGGTCCTAACCAAGTTCACTCATAGCTTAGAGCATGTTTTTGCTCAAACTGTATCTTAGCCTTTTATTGCATTTACTATGGTTTAAAATTGTTCACTGATGTTTCTAAGGCACTTTTTAGCCTTTATATAACATAGTTTGATATATTTAAACCACATATCAAGGTGTGGGGTATTTCAATCTACCCCCTTAAAAGAACTTCGTCCTCGAAGTTTACACTTCCCTCACATCTTGGATTAGAATACGGGGATTACTTATAGAGAAAAAACTTCCGTAACCAATACACTTTACATCACAACCTCGGACTTAATGGTCCGGGCAACACATTCACATCCATACATAACATAACATATTCACATGATAACCTCGGGCTCAATGGTCCGGGTATCTTAACAACACTTACACATACATAACAACCCCTTTGACTCACTGGTCTTGGGTAACATAACAACATTTAGACACATAGGTCTATGTAACACAACACATTTAGACTCATAGGTCTTGATAGCATACACTTTAGGAGATCAAAGTCAAAATAACCTTTATCACACATACCAAACAACATGTCATAGCATGTATTGCAATCAAAAAATCTTTGGTATACACTGTGATCCCGTAGAACCCGGTCGCGATGGACACCTTCTGTCCCCGGTCCTTGGGAGATCAAAAAATCACTTAAGTTTAAAATTTCCTTGTGAGGTTAAGTAAGAGAACTTTAATTATGTAAAGTATCTATCAACGTTTTATAAATACCAATTGAAAATCCTTTTGAAAACACACACAACTCCAAGTCCAACTTAAGCTCTTGCTTCTTTTATTAGCGTGGTTATTTGTGACCACTTATAGGGAGCTTCAAGAATCATCCAACCCTGATGTGATCAGCATCAGTGTAGAAACTATCCTTCCACTCCAATTGTGTTCGGCTTCCCTTGATCACATGCAAATCAAGTTCCACTTCCCACTTCATTTTCAAGCATCAAATAAATCACTCATTTCCAATTTCCTCTTTTAAATCATTCTAATCATGATCATAACATCCCCAAAGGATAGAACTCCCGTCTATCAGTTACCTCCACTCACTTTAATCCTGTTGCCTAGGGAATCTCATTCTCACTAGGTTCTATGTCAGTATCATGCCCTTTTTGAATCACTATATAGTATATATATACACATATATTTTTTATCAAAATACAACACAACAATTTCACATTTATACACTGTCAGGGGTTGTTCCCCCGGGAGTTTCTCTACTCCCACACTTGTACTATCACTCACAACTGTTAATAAATCAACACACTTATCACAATGGTATTCGCATCTTCTGTGCGCAATTACCACAATTAAACCATGAATGAATGTGTATGTTTACGTAACACACACACCAATCATCAAAACAATAATTTTGTGCTATGCACAATATAAGTCACATACACTACGTACACTTGTACGGTAATATACACTAAGTGGTTTTGCGCTCTACCCCCCTTAAAAGGGATTACGCCCACGTAATCAATCACAAAAATTGGCTTAAATGTTCTGCCGTCGTGAAGTGTTTTAACTTCCACGCGGCATATTACACAATGGATCTGATTAGAGGATCTTAACCATATTGGCGGTTTAGTTCCTAAACCAAGAATTCTCATTGGAGTTTGTTTAAACTCTTAGTTGGTTTCGATTCTGGCCTGTTAGGCTTCTAGGCGTTAATAATTAGCCATTCGCTCAGTTCACCATGTACATTCAAACTTGAATCACTGGCTCACTAGTTTCTGCTGCGAAACTCTAATAACTGTAGAGCTTTGTTGCTCCATTTGTTATTCTTACTGTATTGTACATCCCCAATTGTGACCTTCATCTTGGTAACAATGGTTTCTCAACCGACGCGTGGTATCTCTTACCGTTAGCGAATTCGGTGAGTTATAAACTTCTATCCACTTCCATAACAACTTACTATGTATACAGCTATGTATTTCACAATGGTTGACTTGTTCCTTCCGACTTACTGTCGGTTGAGATTGAGCTACTACCTAGTATGTAGTGCTCTCTCAGCTATTTACAAATTGTGGTATATTCCATACCGCTATTTGGCAGTTAGTGCTACTGTAGTCACTTACTGTTAATCATGCCTCCACATTTGCTTCACAATTAACATGTTTCCAATTCTTAGCTATCCCACTCGTTCATACGCACAAGTGCAATACCAAAACACTCAGTCATACAGAGTGCAGAGGCGTAAACTCTTGACAGTAAATCCCTTATGTGATTCGCCATGGAATTCACACTGAGTTTCCTTATCAATAGTACCGACCATTGGCTTATTGCCCAGTGTTTAATATCACTTATCTTGCATCTCCACTGAGTTTAACTCATAACTGGTCTTATCTGCTACATTATCGTTTAACAATACTTATACAACGGTCGCTTGCTGCGCACCGTGCTCTTACATTGCATAACAATAACTTACATGGTCTACTACTGTCACATTAACTCCCACACATATACTTACATCACTCATATTACGGTTGTCATTCTTTTGGATGACTACTGAATACTCTTTGAGCATTGATCACTCGAGTCACAACCGGCGATTCAGCTCGGTGTTTCACTTTATTACACACATACTACTAAGCTAACTGCTCTCTTTCAATAATAACATCGTCCATTCCTTAACATATTTCTTGAACTGATTCACATAACTACCGCTCCTGCGGTCTCACAATATCGAGAGGTATCCCCACTCTTAATGCAGTGGTTCGTTTACCACTCTATTCACTTATACAACATAAACTTCTACAATCAATCGAATTTATATAACATATCTTGCTTATGGCTTATGAGCCTTATTGGCCTTGAGCTGGGCTCATTGTAGGCTGTCCACACTCATGTACTTCTTTGTACAACATTACATGTTGGATATCATATCGAGCTCCATGACAAGGTCGTTACATTACGTTTCCTTCATGGGATGCCCCTTTAGGTTTGTCAGTCCGTCTCCTGACAACTTTATGTCTAAACTGGGTGTTAGTTCATCCCTCGTGTTTCTGTCAGGTCATTTCCTGCATCAAACTGTTGATGCGAACACCTTCAAGGATTGCTCCTGGGTGTTGCTAAGTTATGCTTTTACATCTGGTTCCACACTATTGGTACATTCAGTTAGCCACGCCTTTTTGCGTTCTAACTGGTATTATCAATATCTTCTTCTGTGAAGATCAACATTTCCTCTATAGGTAATTATTTGGAGTTTCATCCTGTTCATTGCACATTAATGTGTCCACATTAGGCATCTGCTTTGCCATGTACCGGCTGGGTCACCATCCAGCTATAATGTTGATCCCTGAGGATCCTTAAGACGTATACGAGTCTTTACATTACAGTTAGTGCACTTCGCACATCTGACTCTTAAACATCTCCTTGGAAGGAATTCCACTAATCCTTCTAATCTCGTTATCTTAACTGAGTTCCTTAACTTCAACCATTCTTGGTAATCCCTAGTTCTTGTTGATTTATACTGCTGACCGTAGAACGGAGTCGACTACTTCCCGTGTTCGGACTCCACTCGTATACATTTGTGGGGTACCATACTGATACATTACTACTTACCCAACTAACCCATAAGTAGGTCTGTCAGCCCACAAGCTCCTATCGGAGTGCGGTCGTCCCACAATTCAGTTGGTACACTCGTAGTGTCCGTCACACGCCTAGGTGAAGTATTCTGTTGTCAGCTCCCCTTATATTTTCTTGTGACAATATGCACTCTGTGCTTCCCGAACTTAATCGAGGGAAAGTTTATCCACTGTTGTATCCTTGTCAACTGTCCTTGGTTTTACTGGTTTGGTTTTTTAAAAGAAGGTTAGGAGAAGTGTGGTTGGTTTGAAAGAAAATCTGTTTTGAAAAGAAAAGGGTTTGAATCAAATCTGGGTTGAAAGAAAATTTTCATGGTTTCAATCAACAACGTCTTTCTTACCATAACCAAGTCTAGCTTCTTGCTGACTGGTGTACTTACAATTACAGAGGTTAGGCTACCAAGCCCTTCCATGGTCATAATGATCCCGTTTAACTTCATGGTACTTTACTAAGTACTTGTAGTGGTTATACATTTCTCGAACAGCCCTGTTAATCAGCACTTGCTATAGCAATGCGCCATGCTAACTGGCTATTGGTTTAAGCACACATACTGGTTGGGTATTGTTCTTACCCGCACTGTCATCAGTGGCCTTGTTGGCCCTCACTTGATCTTACAGTCTTGATAATAATTCCTCCCGGATGACTTCCCACTGTCTTTACATGATAATCACTAACTAGGGTGTTTCCCATTCTGGAAGACCCCTTTTTTCTTAGTATTGTATTCTCTTTGTAGCCCGTTCCACTTATTGGGCTCTACGTTGTAGTTCCCTTGCCGGTTGGTATACCGTTGGCGTATTATCTGGCAACTGTGGTTCCGTAGACACTCGTCTCGGGTTTCATTAATCCACTTCTTGTCTGTTGCACGGTCGGTTGCGTTGCAAGCTGGTTAATCTCGACTGCTCTGCATGTCGACCCAGGTTGCCGAAATTCTATTCTCCTATACACAAATTCCTTCATTCTTCGCTATTAAATGCGGTTAACGTTGTTCAGATGGAGGCCGTCTCCGGGATTCCCAGTTTTTGGGATCTACCGTATGACAGGTTCTCCGTACCCTTAGAGGTATTCAAACAGCCAGATCGGGTATTCCCGAGTATGAGAGGACTTTCATCTCTGGCGTTGTTTCCCAAGTTATAAAAACAGGGGTTGTGGAGGGCGGATTGGATATCGTAGGTTTTCAGTATTCACTGGTAGTTCCTAACTAGCATATCTCTCACGCTATCACTCAACCCTTAACCAAAGGTACTAAAATCCTAACTCGGTACTTCCTAAGCTCGGTAATTCAGTCATCAGAGCGATACTTCCGCTCTATACCACTTTTTGTAACACCCCATCAACATTAAACACACTTACAATAAACTGCAGCGGAAAAACAACCTCATCACATTACTTAACTCGTTGGTGTTACACGCCGTTAGCCACCCACGTGGCTAACAAGGCTAATACATACACATTGTACCGGTCTGATGGGCTAAATTCGCGAGCGACTACACATACTATCCCTTTCCATAACACAACAACAACATGCACCTTCCACTATACCGAGTATTTATAACTAATAAACGAATGCCGATAACATTTCGGTCTTACTACACCCTACTGTATGCATACACTTAATGATTACCCATGCACAATGTCTACCCCGTCCTACTCTCGAACGGCCTCCAGCACTCTGTACCTGAAATAGGAAAGAAGAGAAAGGGTGGCCCCCAAGGGGCTCAGCACCTTTGCTGGTATGGTAATCCCGCCCCACATGCTACCGGGCCACGCACAACTAATTGTCGTCTTAACATGCGATTGATTATATTTAGTCATGCACACAACTGTAAACACACAACACATAACATTTCGCCTCAATGGGCTCAACAACCGGATAATGCATCCTTACTTGATAAGTCACTCAAGGTATTCATTATCCCTAGAGTGTTTCCTCCTCTAATGGAGCTACTTCCTTAATAGACGACACTTACCCTTAAATCGGTTTATCCTTAAGCCTCTTTTCTCAAACTGGGATTCATATCCATGATCCACATACTCCACATTTTACAACATATAACATACACTACATAACAACACATACAACACTTCGCACGTTTCAACGTGCACAACATACCCGCAATAGATATTGCATCACAACAGAAATACATAACATAACGGGAAGGGTTCTCTTAGGAACCGACCCAAACATTGTTTATACACTGGTGAGCCTAGAGAATGTTGCCAGTCTCATGATAAGCTCGTTACATAACTCGTTACCGTCTCGTTAATGAACGGATAACTTAGCACAAGGTGTCTCAGATATAGTGATCCAAGCACACCGAACAAACATAACATAGTATGCCCATGTGGCCCGACGTGAGTCAGTAATAGCCTTGGTTAAGCTAAAGGGAAGGTTGGGAACCAAATTGGAAAACAACCATAACATACGGAGAGGATCGAACCTGCTATGACAACGACCCCCATACTCACACGCGTGGCCGGAACAGACCGGACTCCTCACTTCCCCCGTTAGCACTTGTCAGAAGTTCATCATCGAACTTAGTTAACAATCACAACATTAGGTTAAGTCTTGTTAGACACACACAAGGGAAGGGAGAGTCATACATTCACACCAAACATCACATAACTAACTCACGCATAGCCGTTGTTAGAACGTTCCTTAGGTCGGAAATGTTGTTACCGGATACCGTTCTCCTAAGTTTACCTAATAGTGGTTAACTAGCCCTTCAAGCGCATTCGAGGTTACCGGTATCGGCACGTAAACATACAAAAACAATAACGACTGTAAACTCGTTTCATGATTTATCTTATAACGTGGCAAACACACAGAAAAACACATTGGCATACAAGCCGGTGTAATCCGGTAGGACACAGGTTGCAAGAAAACCATACCTGTCACCGGAGTCCACTTTATCACGTCCACTTATGTTCCTCGAGCAATTCTCGAACAACTGACAACATTACATATACTTTTATTAACTTCGGGGTAACATGATTGTTTAATGTCTAAAGCTTATAACTTTTCCCCGTTAACTTAGTTACATAACTTCACTTTTTAACTTGTTTTACTTTCATATTTTTATTACAACTTTTCACCCACTTAATTGTCATTAAAACTCACCTAACATGTCCTTAACAACCTCATAACATCATTAACCATCAATCCCCATCATTACACATCATTTCCATACCTTAAACAATGTTTTTGGTCCATACAGCGCCTTGTCCGAACTTGTGTCCGGACTTCCCAAGTTCGGACACCGTTCGAGACTCTATGGGTGCAAACTGGTGAATGTCCGAACTTGCGTCTGGACTTCCCAAGTTCGGACGCTGTTCGAGGCCAAACCAGAGAATAAATAGGTGTGTCCGAACTTCCCATGTTCGGACGGTAGTTCGGACGCTGTTCGAAGATCAGAATACTCACGCGCACACAGGCACGTCCGAATGTCCACATTCGGACGGTAGTTCGGACAGCCAAGAACTTCACTTTCCAAGCTTTGTTTCATCTATTCTCTTCATCCATTGACTACCCAAGCTTCATACATGAACTTAGGCCTATTCTAATACTAGAATATCACTTTGATTCACCTTAAAACATTGTCCAACTTGTTACTCTCAATCTTCTTATCAAATCTCTTAACACTTGTAACATTTCCTTTTTGTTTTCCAAGTGGTGTTTCACCTTAAATGACCACTACACTAAAATGCTTCCTCACCTTCATAACATCATCTCCCAAGCATCTCCTCTTACTAACCAAATCCTCTTTTCACAACTTCTTGAATTCCTTTCTCAAAACCTTACCTAAACATCACTCTCTCCTTTTCATCAATCATTACCTAAACCTTATATAAACTTCTCCAAGACTTTGACACACACTAGAAACACTCGTTTGATTTCTAGAACTTCCAAGATAATGCCTAAATCCTTGTAGCACCTTAGAACACCTTAAAAACATGTTTTCTTCCTTAGTAAAACATTTATCCTTTCCTAACATATCCTAGTTCACCAAAGTTCATTTAAGCACTTACAACTCCTTATACATTATACAAATTTTGCCATGGGTTCTCTTAGCACACCATCATTCCAAAACTCATAGTTTTCCCCATTAAGCACTCAAGAACACCTAAATCCATCAATAGTATTCTCACACACATAACTTCACCAAATTTACACTACATCACAATATAGTGCATAAACTTAAATTGCTTGGCACTTAGGCCCTTAAATAACATGGCTCTTAGGCCCTTAAATAACATAAACTTTAAACACTGATTTCCCACATAAATATTGCCTTTGACCTGCAATTACACCCAATAATACATATGCCCTTAATAAACTCCTTGAGAGCATTTCACTAGCTCATTTACCATTGGCTCCTTAGGTATTTTATTAAGCAAATCAAGCTCATTTTCCTAAGGCATTTAAACTACATTGAGATAGCTTGTTTACCTCTTTTTCCTCACAAACTTCTTTCTGTTTTTCCTTGTGAAACCGGTAGAATGTTTGGTTGTTTGTCAACTTCTAAACAATGTACAAATAATAGAATGAGTATTCAAGCATTATGCTTCATCTCATTGTAAACCCTAGTTACACATATTGTTTTAACACATTAAGGTATTTGTTTTACCTTGGAATTGGAAGAGAACTTGAATAAGTATCAAGAGAGGACTCCTCCTAGCCCTTGGAAGATTCAAATGAAGCTAGAACAAAGCAACACAATGAGCACCATTAATGGTGATTTTCGGACATCACACAAACATGAAGGAAATGTCATTTTTCTTTGAGTTTCCTTACCTTGAAGCAAAGGAGAACAATAATATGTGAAAAGGTGAGCTCAAGCTCCTCCCATGGAGATTCCTCTTGGCACCGAAATGGAGCTCTTGAAGATTTGAAAAGGTAGAAATGTAGAGCTTGGTCTAACTAAAAGAAAGTGGGTCTTGAAATTAAATTGGATCATGGAGCTAGAAGTTACAAGTGAAAGAAGATGGAGAATGGTATGGTTTGCTGTAGCAAAACCGATGGAGTTTGGGAGAAGATGAAGAAGGCTACGGTGGGTGTGAGTGGAAAGAAAGAATGAAGATTGGAATTGCTTTTTGGAAGATATTTACATGTTATAAAGGTAACTTCTACTTTTCACTTACTTTTCCTTCTTTCTTTAATTTTTACTAGCTCATGTTGGTGAGTCACCACATAATAAAACGGCCCCCATAATTAGAAGGGTGTTTTGGTCTTTGTCCACCCACAACTACTAAAATAACATGTACTAAGAAACATAAACTTACCCAATTACTTACATAATAACATATGTTACAAACTAGCTTATAAAAGTACTATTCATAAAAACAAGGCACATAGAAGTGAAATTTTTGATTTCCCATTGATATAGACTTCTAAATGTGATACTATATAGTACACATGTTAATTAAAGAGTAATGATGGACATTTAGCCATTCAAAACTCATTTACAAGACAATTTTTCAAAAACGTGCTTTAAGACTCCTTAAAGCACTTTTTGTGTTTTAACTTGTTTTCAAGCTTGGTTTTCTTGGTAATTGATTTAATATGTTCATTAACATATTTATAAGGTATAGGTATGACCATTAGGTCTTATACAAATTTATCCCAAGCTTAGAGCACATCTTGCTCTTATTAACTTTAAGGTATTTATTTACGTTTTGTTTGGTTCCAATGTCTACCAAGGTTTCCTAAGGACTTAATTAGCCCTATTGAATCATAATTGAATATTATTAAGTCTTGGTAGGCTCTTTGGGTCCTAACCAAGTTCACTCATAGCTTAGAGCATGTTTTTGCTCAAACTGTATCTTAGCGTTTTATTGTATTTACTATGGTTTAAATTGTTCACTGATATTTCTAAGGCACTTTTTAGCCTTTATATAACATAGTTTGATATTTAAACCACATATCAAGATTTGGGGTATTTCAACTTCATAATATACCACAATACATTATATTACCTAGTTTTACCTCCTCCTTTCCTTATTAAATTACAAAACCAATCTTGTTATTTCTGTATTCATATTTTATATCCAACAACCTAAGAATTTATTAAATAACCAAATATAATTTCCGGTAATCATAATTGATCCCATTAACTTTACAACTTACCATATGACCATATACTTTTATAATTCACTAAATACTCATATCAATTTCGGAAATTGTAAAACAATTATATTAACTTCTATAAATCGCCAAATAACCTTATAATTTTTATAATTCATTAATTACCCACATTAACCTTGTAACTATTAATTAACCACCTTACTTTTACAAATTACCAAATACTCCTACTAATTTCGGTAATTACAAACTAATACCACCAACCTTTATAAATTACAAATAAATCCCTTAATTTTCGGTTTTCCCTTATATTTTTCCTTTATTCACTTTTAAACCCCAAAACTTTATATAAGTTACATATTAACTTATAATCTATAGTTTAAATATTTTATTTCTTAAAATAACCGAAGCAACCCATATCTTTTCTTAAATTACATTTCCGCCCATATTAAATTCTATCTTTCATATATACTTCCATAAATTACATATTCACCCTAAAACTTTTATAAACTTAATATTTATGTCATAAATCATTTTAACCCAAAGTTTTTGGTCAACACTTTGACCAAGACTTAATTTCATAATTAATACTTTAATAAACCTATAAAATCATAGGTAATTTTCGGCAATACACTATATTTCCCAATAATTACAAAATAGTCCCAACACTTTATAAATTGTTATTTTAACACTTAAACACTTATTTAAATTCACCAAAATTCATAATATTAATTCCTACCTTATATTATATCATAAATATACCAAATTAACCCTTAGCTCTCGGCTTTTTCATTTTCTACACTAAACTTTTCAAAATTTATATTTTAGCCACATAATTATTAAACTAGCCATTTAAGTACTTGTAGCCATCTTTAATGTTCCCAAAATTTATAAAATAAGTTAATATAATTTATATGTATTTCAAAATTCACCAAACCTCTTGTAATGCTCTCGGCCACAATTAAAATTTATCATATGGTTTTAAAACTTGTTTTAAACTTTATAATATGGATATATATATGTTTATAAGCCATATAACACTTCTAAGAATTATGGTAATGATTTAGAATGATTATAAACTAAAAATAGAACATAAAATTCCTAGACCATTCGGTTTCAATATCTATGTAACATAATTAATTTTATGACCTAAATATATACCTTAAGGTAATAATCTTACCTTATGTGTTATAAATTATTTTCTTGACAATATAACCTATAGTTTTCGGTCCTAATTTAATTAAAGGTTATACAAAATTTTATACCAAAGTTTGAAGCTTAAATCAAACTTAAACTTGATAAACCTTATTTATATAAACTTACCCTTAAATCAAGACAATTCTTGTACTTGATTTTTCCTTGAATTTCCAAGCTCTCCAAATGCTATCTTGAAGAATGATTTTCGACTCCCTAAATATTTAGGAGATCCATTTGTTAGACTTCTAACAAGAGTTTATAAATAATATTTGTAGTAATTTTACAAGAGTTTACCTTCGGAATTTAACAAGGCATTTTTGATACACCTTGAGATGATTGTAGATCCAAGTTTCCTTCATGAAATAATGAAGAGAATATGGATTTAGAAGACACAATTTTCGGACATATAGGAGTAATTTGTCTAGGGTTTCCAAGCATGAAATACCTTAGATTAACCTTGATTACTCCTTGGATTGATGTTGAATCAAGACAACTCCTTGGAGTACAAATTGTTGGCGAATTCTTGCAAGATTGCTAGGATTATTCTTGCTTCAAGACTTGATAGAATTAACTAGGAAATAACATTAAAATGGTGTTAAGAACTAATTCACCATTAATGGAGTTATGGACACTTAGGAGATAACTTAACAATGGAGGGAAGAGAGGACATGAAAAGAGACTTACCTATTCGGCTGGAGCATGGACAAGGAAATGGAAGTAGTCTCGTAAGTTAATAAGACTTAGGATTGAGCTGAATTTGTCTCATCATTTTTTGTCATTATTATTACTACTTTGATTTCTTAATTAGCTACATAATTTAGTCACAATTATCTCCTAGTTAGACTAGATATACGGCTGTAGTGGAGCACAATCGAATTAGGCTATTCTTATTCTTGTAGATAGCCGGCTAAAAGAGTGGTTGTAAGTTAATTTAGACTAGTTAATGGTATGTAATGATTTAAGACTTATTAAGTTCATTAATAACACTTACTTTCTTTTGTTTATGCAGGAGGTGCGATCGCCACTATGGAGCAATCAAGCAGCTTTCCCGCCATGTTGTTTACGGTATTGGTACAGCTAGAAAGGTGAGATTTTTTGTTTGTTAATTGTCTCCATTATACTTAATCATGCAGCACTAATATTTCTTGTCCATGCAGGTGGTCGGCTGGGAAGAAAAGAGCAACTCCATTTTGTTTGTAACTTACGGTAATGTAATAGCTAGCAAGTTAGGTTTGTGTTTTGTTAATTGTCACAAGTTAATCATATAAGTTAGGTCATTGTCTACTTAGGTTATTTAATGAGCAATTATACAGAACCTAGCCCTCCACTACTTGTCTACCATTGGCAGCACATGCCAAAGATTCAACTTGCTTCTATCGTTTATTGTTTAGTACATGTAGATCTTGTTAGTATGTATATATTGATATCATTACTTTTCCTTTCTTTTCTTAATGTTATTAATGCTCTTGCTTTTATTTTGCAGGTTATACGGTGAGGAAGGCCTCAATGACAGTATTTAAGTTGCTAAACTATCACATAGGGCATGCGTGAGTCACATACCATTAGGCCAAATTTTTTGAATTAAACTAGCCAAAGTCTACCCATTTTAACGCATGGTATAGGGACCAATTGAAATTAATTTTTCATTTAATTTTTGTTGCACTATATTGTACTAAGACCATACTAATATGTGTAATAGGTTCCAGCATTTAATTGGTACATTTATACCATGGTAAAAGATGAAAGTTTTAAGGTAAAAATGCTGATTTTAGGTACCTTTTTGTCTCAAAAATCGCCCCTGTTTGTACTATGATTTAGTACTGCAATCAATTGATTTAGATGTTCATTTTATCCACTTTTAATTTTATCAACTCGTGGCTCCTCAAAAACTTCAAGGCAATTGCGTAAAACGCATTTTTGTGACACCCGAAGGTGCGTTTTGTGCTTTAAGGATTTTTCTGGGAATTAATTAGTCGCTATGACTTCCAAGTGTTTATTGAAATTGCTTATAGTCAATGATAATATATTAAGGTGTTATATTGAGTTATATGGGGTTCTACCCACTCAGAACACAATTCTCGGGCTACCCGGGCAAAAAGGAGCGTTAAGAAATCCTCCCGGGTATTTTGTCTTTAACTGAGAATTTATCTTGAGAACTTTATCTTAATTGATCATTAAGGTACTATTATGCATTTAGAATGAGGTGCACTGCTTTATTTTATTTCATAAGGTATTTCCGGGACTTTCGGGCCTTTAAGGAAATTCCCGAACATATTGTATTTTCACTCAGTTCTAACTGAGGACTTGTGTTTTAAAGGTCATAAAATGATCCCTGGTTAACTTCATATGAGTTTTAGAGCTTGTATAACTTGTTTATCTTAAGGTCAGGCTTTAACGCACATTTTTAACCTTAAGGAGTTTAGGTGCGTTTTTAACGCCCAAGTGTTTATATACTTTCTTAGGGTTTCATAATCCCCCAAATAATATTTATAATTCCTCAAATAATATTTATTTACTTATATTTAATTATTTAAATGTTAGGGGTATTTCAGTCTACCCCCCTTAAAAGGACTTCGTCCCGAAGTCATAACTTATATTTGTTCATCCTATGGAATCAAGTTCCTCTTATCTATTCCCTGTATACCTATCGTTCCAGGTGTCAATATTATATTGACATCTCTATATTGCATCACTACTCTGAGTGTATATAATTCCTATAGACAGATATTCTTTATTCGTGATAATAATATATCACAGCATAATAACTTGATAAATACTGTAAAACAATGCGTGTTCCAACTTCCTAGCTATCCCACTCGGTCATCACTGCACAAGTGCAATACCAAATCCTCAGTCCTACAGAGTGCAGAGGCGTAAATCCTTGGCAGTGAATCTCTTGTGTGATTGTAGGAAAATAAATAATATACTGTAAGTAATTAAGTGCTTCATAAACATCCAAGTGTTACATAGAATACAACCATAACTTATTCAAGTGTCACATAGGACTCAATAATAACCATACAAGTGTCTCACAGGACACATCATTGATAACCAACCATTGTCACATAGGACATATCAACAACCATTCAACCAATTGCACACATGCGCAACAATCCAAACACAAATAACCATACACAAAACCAATATAGACTGCAGATATGCAAGTCGCATGTGGTGCTCTACCCCCCTTAAAAAGGGTTACGCCCACGTACCCACAAGTATACACACAGCTATAAGAAAGTGACGTATACTTGTTTCGCACGGAGTCTTCTAACGTCCATGTCGCCTCCTCAATGTCATGGTTTGACCAAAGAACCTTGACCATTCTAATGGTCTTGTTCCTGGTTTCCCTAGTTTTGGAGTCTAAAATGTGTACTGGGGTCTCTTCATATCTAAGTGTAGGATCTAGTTCGAGTGTCTCGGGCTACTCTAAGATAATGTAATCTGTAGCTAATGGGCCCCTCCTCACTCCGTAATAAGTACGGTCCTACATACTTCGGGCTAAGCTTGCCCTTTTGCCCTAATCTAAAAATTCCCTCCATAGGTGAAACTCTGAGGAGACTCGATCCCTACTGCGAATTCGAGATCTCTCATACGCCATCTGCATATGACTCCTGTCTGTTGAGTGTTATATTGCCTCGAGAATCTATGCATTCTCTGACATGTTCCATAGTGTGTACTATGCTTTTATATCTGAATCCCGTATGTATGGGTGAAGGTGATCTATTAGCTTGTATATGTTTATTTATTATCATGGCGTGTTTAAACTATTGTGTATAACACACTTCCATTTACCGCCTCTTAGTTGTAATCGTCGGTGCTCGTGTCTTTGTATTAATATTGGGCATACTTATAATCCCTATCTTTAGGTCATCATCTTGTGATTCTGGTATTTGAGTTTACTTTCTCGCCACATACGGCTTTCATTTCCAATGTAAGTATGAGCTACGGTTGAACCGTGCATCTTATGTATAATATAGAATATTCCCTGATATTATTGGTTCACACCATTATGGGTAGTACGTACACGATTAGTATTGTTCGTTCGTCAGGTTTACCACAATAGGGTTCCTGTTTAGGGTTTCTAACAAGGTACGTTTCCTCTCAATTAAACATGTTCTTGCGGTTGTGAATCAACTCTTGTGAGTATTAGTTTAATGTTTCCACTCTTTACATTCTAACCATGCTTATAGGTAAATTCCCATTTAATATATTGGGTTTGAATTCCTAAAGAAAGACTTAAGGTCTATTTTCCTTCCGATGGCAATATGGCCATAACTTAGAATCTAGTTTGAGAATACTCTTATTACAAGTTATTATCTCTTGATCTCATATTTATTTATCTATATGGTTCATGGAATAATAATAGTTAATATTTCCTCACAATTGATTATTTCCCGCCATATGCGGAGTTGTTTTGGCTAATTAATTTCCTCGGGGTAACCTGGATAACTTAACTCTTAAATTACACATTATACCTCTCACATACCTATTTGTCAAATTTTATTTGATTTAAGAATAAATACTTACGTATTACAGAAATATTTGTGACCACTTGTAAGGAGTCTCAGGAATCATCCAACTCTGACGGGGTCAGCATCAGTGTTGAACTATCCTTCCACACCATTTTGTGTTTGGTTTTCCCTTGATCTAACCAGGATCAAGTTCGACCTTCCGTCAAATATCAAACAATCACATAATTGTCATTTTAAAATTTTATCTTATCATACTTCGTGACATGGTGAGTACTACATTTTCTCTTGACTACTATATTATTAACCCAATATCTGTTATAACCTATACTTGAATCTAGTATATCCAAATCCCTGGTACCATATTCCTTTGATCAAATCTTCAAGCGGGGAAGCCAGTTTTTCCTCTTGGCATATAAGGTAAATTCTTATTAAAGCATCTAAGTTCATACTGTCTAATAATTATATCCATCAATCATTTCACTCCTAAATCCATCGTACAAGTAATAAATTCCGTTATGCACTTGCATAGCTCAGAACACTCTCTTCACTTTAAAGGCTATCTAGTATTTCTCCTAACAGGGCTTGATTATTGCCTATACTTGATTATCATCACTTGGAGCAAAGACAGTCACAGTTAGACTTCAAGAAAAGTTTTCATGACTCCATTCACCACTACAGTTCCATAAAGTATTATTTCCTCCACCTTTAACGCTTAGCTTTTTTTCTTATTCCATCTAAATCCATAAATCAGGTGAACCACATGTTCAGCCTAGGTTAAGTATCTCCTAATATTAGTACTATCTCGAACTAAGGGTTTCCAGTTTGAATCCTACGGTTTGGTAACTGGACAGTCAAAGCTTATTGTTTGTTTCTATCTCTTAGAAACGTGGTTAATCCACAAGCTCAATGGTTTCCAAAAATATGATGATTATGTGTAATAAATAGAGGGTCTAAAATTCTTAGAGATTGTATATAAAGTTTGAAGGTTTACGTATAGAACGCTTGTTACAAGTCAAGGGGTATGTTTTTCCTACTTTTAAATACGACTTCCACTCACTTTTAGTGTATGTATTTATCCAAACTCTTAATATGACTTGTACTACCTTCATTGTAAGTGTCAATGAGGGGTATTTGTTACCATGTTTATATTAAAAATTTATATTACATATGGGGTTAACCTTATTTGATTTGCTGCGATCTTTGTTCGCATTTATAACTTGAGCTGTCATAAAAGACATATGCTCGTATAGAACCATAAGGATAGCGTAGGACGATAGCCTCAAATAGGGTAGGTATATTTAACGACACTTTAGCCCTCCGAAATGTATCAATATTCTTCAATGTTTTAGGTTCACCACCTTCAAATTATATTTATATTGTAGCATTCGGTAGTGTTAATTAGGTAGTTCTTTGACTTTAGAAAATATAAGTTCAAAGTTTGTTCTCTCCCCTTTATTAATTTGGGTCCAGCATTGTCACTATATTGATACTAGCTGAGACCCTTGTATTTGCTCAGGTATTTATAACCCGTGCTTATCCATGATGGATGTTTAGCTAGATATTATTTTTTTGAGATTCTGTTTCTCTGTTGTCATATTTCAAGGTTTCGTACTATCTTCCCTCATAGTTAATAAGGGATTGTAAGATTTTCTAGTATCGCACTGAGCAGTGAGCTCGGTGCCTGGTATCCCATAAAATTCAGTGTTTGATCTTTATACGTAGGTCTTCCTCAAACCTTTTTGACAATTCTTATAGTCTTACGTATTTTATTTTAATTAATGCATTCCTTTTCATGACATCTGCTCGTTATTTAGGCTGGTCGTAATTGTAGTTACTGTAAGTTTGGACAGTTGACAATGCCCTTTGGCAGTCCATGTAAACTAATTTGTTATTCCTCACTGTACTATCTCACATACTGTATCCCAAGGTTAATCTCGGTTTAATACTTTTCATACTCTTATTTCTATGGTACACTAATATGGTTTCTCCACTATATATATCCGCACGTCTCCTGACTTCAAAATAATCGTCTTCGCCTTATTATACTCTTCTTATCACCATAAAAACTCAGCATCCTCCCTGTGGAGAATGCTACAGCTGGTATTCCAATCCTTACCCATAAACATCATATATGATTTAAGTTTTGATTGAAATACCCCAAACTTAGATATGGTGTTTAAGTGATTAATTAAGGTATAAGAAGGCTAAAGAATGCCTTAGGAATATTTAGAAACCATTTTAAACAAAGAAATATAAGGAAACACCGAAAGTGCGGTTTAAGCAAAAACGTGCTTTAGCTTGGAGAGACTTGGGAGAGTACCCAAATATTGTTCTAAGACCTTAGTAATATCCTAATGGTCATTTTAAAACAATTTCCAAAGAAAACCAAGCTTGAAAACAAGTTTAAACACAAATGTGCTTTAAGGAGTCTTAAAGCACATTTTTGAAAATTGTCTTGTAAATGAGTTTTGAATGGCTAAATGTCCATCATTACTCTTAATATATATGTGTACTATATAGTATCACATTTGGGAGGCTATATTAGTGGGAAATCAAAAATTTCACAACAATGTGCCTTGTTGTATGAATAGTGATTTAATTAAGCTAGTTTGTAACATAAGTAATATAAGTGAGTTAATTGACAAACAAGGACTAAAGTAACCTTGATTACTTAAGGGTGGCCGGTTTTTATAAGGAGGGGAGATGAGTCACAACACAAGATTGAAATATTGATAAATAAGGGAGGGGATGTCTAGTCACTATTTGCTTTTAGGAACAAATATCTCACATTAGTCTTCTCTCTCTCCTAACTTCTTTCTTCATTTCCCCTTGGTTCCCACGATTTTACTTACTCTCTCTCCCTTCTCATCAACGTGAGCTTCTTCCCCATGCTAGCTCCATCTTCTCTTGCACACCACTTACTCATTTTAGCTCCAAATCCAAAACAAAGCATAGATTCTTCTTAGTTAGCTCAAGCTCCATCTTTCTATCTTTTCAAAAATCCAAGAGCTTCACTTTGGTGCCAAGCCAAACCACCATTAGAGGAGGAAACTCAAGCTTGGAGACTCCATTGGCATCTCCATTCTCTTAAGGTAAAGAAAGTGCAAGAAAATTTAGGTTTCCATCACCTTTCTTCTTGACCGAAAATATATATACTCATGAGGCTTCATTTCGATGCCTTGTCATAGCTTGTTTCTACTCTTCAAAGGGGAGAGGAGGTCCTTCTAGCTTCAAACCCAAGCTTGCCTTGAGGAACTAAGGTAAAACAATCAATCTAAAACCTAAAAACACATTTTTAACCTAGGTTTTATTCCTTGAGGTTAATAAGTTGTTGAGTGCTCATTAGAATCATTGCATTGTTTAGAGTATTGGCAAGGAGATTTGAATTGGTGACCGAAAGAAGAGGGAAAAACTAAGGAGGAAAGTTTGTGAAGCTTGAGAAAGAACAAGGTAAATTACTTACCTTAAGGTGTTTTGTTGTTTAAGGGAATGGGATTTAGATATATGTTAAGTTTAGTGTAGAGTTTACCTTGGGGAGGAGTTGTAAACCTAAGAGAAAGAATACTATTACATTGAGAACTAGTGACTAAAGAGCAAATGAGAAAAAGACTTAGTTAAACAATGTGGTGATGAATTACAAGAAGCATTTTATTTCAATGGGAGCCTTGTTGTGTGTATTCGCAGGTTGAAGGCAAATATATGTGGAAATTCAGTGATTAAGATTATTGTCATTTAAGGGCCTAAGTGCCAAGCATTTTAAGTTTAAGCACTATATTGTGATGTGGTGTAGTTTTGGTGTAAATTGTGTGTTAAGATGTTGCAATGAGGATATGAGTGATCTTGGTTGTTTGATGATGAGAAAAGCCAAATGTTTGGGTGTAACAATATACTAGAGAACCCATGGCAAAATATAATGAAGAACCTAAGAGTTTAAGATGTTCTAAGGAAATCTCATGACTAAAGGAGTACTAGGAAGTTCTAGTGGTTGTCTTAATGAAAAAGGTGAGCTTAAGGTGTTTTAATGAGTCATAAGGATTTAGGCGTCACCAAGGAGAGTTAGGAATCAAAAGAATGTACTTGAAGTATTTAGGGCTAGGCAAGAGTTGGTAGACAACTAGGAAGGAAATGATGTGTTGATGGAGGGAAGAATAACTTGTGAAGAAGCCTTAGGTAAATGCATAAAAGAGTTTAGATGGTGAAAGATGCTTGGGAGATGATGTTATAGTGATGAGGAAGCATTGGCATAGAGGTTACATTAGGTGTGAACCACCACCTAGAACCTAGTGAAAAACATTATAAGAAGTTGGCATTATTATAATGAAAATGCATAATGATCAAGGTGGATATTGGTGAGTGATTTAATGGTTTTAGAGGGATGTTTAAGTGTATTTGAGGGACCTAAATGAGGTTGGAACATAATAGTATACATGGGAAGAGTTTGGAGTTGAAAGAACATATTAATAGAAGAATCTGTAGTGGACCGACCCAGGGTCCGACCCAGTTCTGGGTCGGTCGGACCTTGCTAACCCAGCAGAAATGTCTCGGCAATAGACCGACCCATAAGGATGGGTCGGTCGGTGGGTCGGTCGGGCAAGAGTTTAACGAAGGAAAATGTTTTCGGCAGAGGACCGACCCAGAGGGTTTTGGGTCGGTCGGTTTAGCTTTGGGTCGGTCGGGGAATTTCCAAAGGAGGGGAAAGTTTCGGTAATGGACCGACCCATAAGGATGGGTCGGTCGTGGGTCGGTCTAAGGTTATTGTTCGAACCAGAAAGTTACTGGAACGGACCGACCCAGGGGTTGGGTCGGTCGGTGGGTCGGTCGACCTTTGACACTTAAAAAAAAAAAAAAAAAAAAAAGAAATTTTAAGAATGCCTAATGGTAGTAATGGTACACCATTAAGAGGGCAATGACGATTGGAAATCTAAAGACCTAAGGGACTGAGTAAGGAAAAGACTTTAATGTTTAAAGCTAAGTTTGTAAGGTTAAGTATAAAACTTAAGAAGTGTTAGATGGGGACTATTAAGGGTTAAGTAGTTAACTAAGTGAGTAATGAGTATTGAGAAATTAATAATCTAAGTTGGATGGATTTTAGGACTTGAAAGTTTGGAACCCGGAGGAGAATTAAACAACGGGACAATCGACGGTGAACGGTACAATCCTTCTTGTGACCTGCTTGCTAACGAGGTGTCCCTCGGCTTGTGTGCTATCTGTTTAATTGCTATGACTAAGACAAGATAGAGCATGCAACCGGTATATTTATTCTCGTCGTGTATGTTTTTCTTTACACTAACTCACGAGATTTGAGATTGATACTAATTAAATTTAGTACTTACTGAGGCTGGATTAAGGGCTGAGTATTAATGTTGTTGGTTGGTTAACACCTGGTAAGGTTTAACTAACACTTGGAGTGTAAGATTTTACTAACTGGAACTTGAGCGAGAGGAACCCGGGACTGACTCCGGTCATGCATGCTAAGAGAAGGGGGACGGTATCTGAATCAGATCCGCCCTCCGCCTAAGGACTTGTCTTCGGACTTGTAGCCTAGAGCCGGTTGCCGGCTCAGCTACGCTGGACTCCCGTCCAGGGTAGGTGGCATAAGATGGTGCGGTGGGATCACCTAAATCCCAAGTTTGAGTTAAGCTACAACCATTTCCTTTCATGGAACGTTTTGTATACTGGGATTAAGATGAGGTTAAGACTGAGGTAAGATAAGGAACTGAGGTTAGGAATAAGGATTAAGGAGAGGGTTACTAACCCGTTTGATAAGGGAACGCTTGTGTCGTTCAATTTGTGTGAACTACTTGTTCATTGTGAATTGTTGTTTATAGCACTTCGTATTATGATGTATTGCTAATCAACTTTCATGCTATCGACAATTAGTCGTCGTAGCCCCATTAGCTTGGGGGCCACGAGAGGGTGTACCAGCATTCGTGCTGACCCCCTTTGGGGGCTGTTTTTATTTTGCAGGTAAGCGCCCGATGAGGAGTCACCCTGAGAGTGGGGGTGGTTAGACTTAGGATGGGTTGTCATTTTGTATACGGGTTGCGCTTGTGCTCCCGTCTGTTTATATTAAACTCTTGTAAAGTTATGTTGTGACTTAAATACTCTACTCGGTTGGTTGGTACTTTTGGATGGCGGATTACTTAGATAAGTGTTGTAAGGTGTTAAGGAACGTATTTCCATGATCAGACCGTGGCAAGTCCCGGTAGTTACTCTTTATCATCCCTGCGACGATTGTATTTAAGTGTTGAGATTCGCGATAAACCACGATTGGCTTAGGACGGGGTGTTACACACTCCTATATCCTATAAAATCCTCCAAGGCTTATCCCCAAGTTCTACATTCATTTATAATAACTATTTGTTCATCTTTAGTTAAGTACTTCTTAAGTAGGATCATACCGTGTCCAATACTTGGCATTATGCCTCTAAATATTCCCAACCTTCGCTCATAGGCTCAGGTGACCTCGATCTCATAGGTAAGGGAAAAATAAATATCGAAGTATCCTATTAGGTGAGAGGTTACCTAAGTTAGGCCTCTCTAAATTTTAATTCTTACTAATCACATATAAGTCTCATTGACTGATAATTATAAACACATATTTATGCATCATGCATTAGGTTTAAGTTCTAGGCTTACCGGTTTCGCGCTGAGCGTTAGCCTCAGCGCCTGAAGTTCCCACTGTGTACAGGGTATTTCTTCATGAAATTATCTCCTTTCCCTTCTGAATCCCGGATGAGGATGGCTGTCCTCCCGGTCCTGTAGTATAAGTATTAGTCTTGCAGCGCTTGACCTCCTCTGGGTCCGCTCGTTCCTCCCCACCGCTGGTGTTCTTTGTGAACCTCTAGCTCCCTTGTATACTCGGCTCCCTGGATTGGAAAAACATTCATACTCCCTGTGACCTTCTTTCTCGCAATAGCGACACTTCACCTTTCTGCCTGCACAATCCACGCTTGGGTGATCCTTTCCACAGCGTTTACAGTAATAGTGACGTTGGGTTGGCTTATTGCCTCTAGGTGGTGCTGTTCTTAGTAGCTGAACTTTAATAGCTGGGCCGGTCAGACGAGGGACCTGCTCCTTCATCTTCTGACCATGGAAATCCTTCCGCCCCTTCTTCCTTTCAATGAACTTCTTCCCCTTCTTGTAATAACCGCCAGGGGTTGCTCCATCATCATCTCCTTCAGTACTCTTCCTTTTCTTTCTTCCTGCGTCGAGTAGTCGACTCCTGGTATATAGTTTAACAAGCTGGTGCACCTTGTGTAGTACTGGTCAACTGTTGCTCCTCGCCTTGGATTAAGGTGTTGATCTCCTGCCTTTTTCTTTGTTTTAGGTCCTCGGGGTAGTACTTCTCCCGCATCACTTCCACAAACTCTGTCCATCCAAAGTCTGGTGTAGTTCTACGGTGGCCCTCAATAGTCCGCCACCAAACGTCAGCTATGCCCTTCAGGTTGCATGCGGCGATGTCGACTGTTGGTCTTCTGGAACTCCGCCAGCCTTGAACGCCTTATGGTGCTTTGCAATGAACTTCTCCAGTGTGGCGGGGTCCGGTTCTCCTGAATAAATTGATACTCTTGCGTCTGCAACGCTCTTCAACCAGTTGGTTTCCCTGGGCCGCGGCGGGTGGGGTATGGCTCCCGTAAATTGAACTCCTAGTTCCTGCACGAAAGTTGCCATGGCTGTTGCTAGTTCGGATACTGTTGGAACATCCGCCGGTGTCTCGCTACTGCGTCCACTGTTGTCTCCACGTGGTCTTTCGCTGGTCGACATCTAAGATAGTATACTATTATTTCTACTACTCAGTTGCTACACCGTCATACACAAACACAATCATGTAAGTAAGCTAACTACTAACAATAAAATATCCCTAGGGTTTTTTTTTCTAAGTCACGAATCCTCACGGACGTTTCCCGTATCCCAATATTCCTATGCTCATTGTCCTAGACTCAGTATCTTTCATCAGAGCGGTACTCCGCTCTGATACCACTTTTTGTAACACCCCTAATCCTAAACCTGTAATGACGTCGCAATTCATAGCATAATAAATAATAATTCGCAGCGGAAAATAAAACTAACTACTTTGGTGTTACACACCGTTACTCACCCTTGTGAGTAACAAGGCATCCATCCAACAACCTTAACTCCTCATGCTGTGATGAAAAGATACTGATCACTCCTAATTATTACAAACCAGATCCAACTAAATGAGCAACTAACTGAATACATCAACCTCTTTATTACAATACAAAAATGAAACCAAAGGTGTTGGTTGACAACACAACAGCTACCCCCCGTGTCCCGCACTCCGGCTTGAGTCTTCTTCAATAACCTGGAATGTTTGGCCCAATAAAGGGCTCAGCAATCGAAATGCTGGTATGCTAAATGTGATCTTAAGTCATCTAGATTCCTTTAGTCGTTTTAGCCATCTAGATATTAGATTCTTTACATGAAATACCGGTTTACAATGACAACAGTAATAACTGTAAACATTAAACAATCACAAAACAACTCTCCTGCAAACATCAGTGTACGATAACACACAACATCAATAACCACACACCACACAGCAATAATCCTCAGTAATAATCAATAGTCACACACTAATAACCCATAACAATCACCAAACAAGATACGCGCATAAAAATTGCACTCTGTTAGTTAGCCAACTGACCCTTATCTTTTAAACCAATCATTTAACCTTTTCCCAAATAATTTCCACCTCAAGTGTCATGTTAAGACAAACTTTATCAACTTATTAATGGACGATAGTCCTCTGTGTTCCATTGGAACTATTACCTGACGACCCTAGGCCCTGGTTATTTGACCGATCCGGTCGAAACTGTGCACCAACGGCAATGCATTTCACCATCCCCGAATGTGGCTGATGGATTTCCTTTGAGTGACTCCTCATTGAAGTCTCTCGTAGTGATCACAATGCGCAACCAGAAAGTCGAAACGATCCGGATTCCTCTCTTTACAAGTTAGCCCTTTTTTTTGTCAGTGACATAATAACCAATCCTTGAGTTAAGACTTTAATAGTTGACCATCAGTTAGGTTCAATAATACCTTTAGGTCAGTTAGTCTTGTTCCAGTTTAGATGTATAAACTTCCAGTCATAAGACATTCGCGTATAAAATATAACGCAAACAGTTGAGCAATACAGTACACAATATCATACACATAAAATCACAGATATCGCTCTTAAACAATTAACACAAATGTCTGGACCTTAGGATAATCCTTAGGATATTCAGACCACACAATTAACATACCGTTCACCAAGTAACTGCTAGCTTGACAAAATCCTGTTCAGTAGTCCCTCCACGTACGCTGTTATTTAAACATGCAATACCGGGTAATAATATAACTAATCATTAAATACTAAAGTACCATCACTGTAATGTTTAAACTCGTTGTATAATAACTCTGTATGTTATTTATTTTCTCCTGTTATTTTAACAGTGGTTCTAGATAACCTACCAGTTCATTATTTTATGTGAAGCTCACATGTGATAATGAATTATCATTGATACGGTATATCTTTACCTCATTAGTTGTATACAATCATAATTATTTCCACTTATTCCTTATATCATATTATTTGGTTAGTTATATTATAACCACCTTTATTTCATAAACTTTATATTATACTTCATAATATACCATAATACATTATATTACCAAGTTTTACCTCCTTTCCTTATTAATTACAAAACCAATCTTGTTATTTCGGTATTCATATTTTATATCCAACAACCTAAGAATTTATTAAATAACCAAATATAATTTCCGGTAATCATAATTGATCCCATTAACTTTACAACTTACCATATGACCATCTACTTTTATAATTCACTAAATACTCATATCAATTTTGGAAATTGTAAAACAATTATATTAACTTCTATAAATCGCCAAATATCCTTATAATTTTTATAATTCATTAATTACCCACATTAACCTTGTAACTATTAATTAACCACCTTACTTTTACAAATTACCAAATACTCCTACTAATTTCGGTAATTACAAACTAATACCACCAACCTTTATAAATTACAAATAATCCCTTAATTTTCGGTTTTCCCTTATATTTTCCTTTATTCACTTTTAAACCCCAAAACTTTATATAAGTTACATATTAACTTATAATCTATAGTTTAAATATTTTATTTCTTAAAATAACCGAAGCAACCCATATCTTTTCTTAAATTACATTTCCGCCCATATTAAATTCTATCTTTCATATATACTTCCATAAATTACATATTCACCCCAAAACTTTTATAAACTTAATATTTTATGTCATAAATCATTTTAACCCAAAGTTTTTGGTCAACACTTTGACCAAGACTTAATTTCATAATTAATACTTTAATAAACCCATAAAATCATAGGTAATTTTCGGCAATACACTATATTTCCCAATAATTACAAAATAGTCCCAACACTTTATAAATTGTTTTTTTAACACTTTAACACTTATTTAAATTCACCAAAATTCATAATATTAATTCCTACCTTATATTATATCATAAATATACCAAATTAACCCTTAGGCTCTCGGCTTTTACATTTTCTACACTAAACTTTTCAAAATTTATATTTTAGCCACATAATTATTAAACTAGCCATTTAAGTACTTGTAGCCATCTTTAATGTTCCCAAAATTTTATAAAATAAGTTAATATACTTATATGTATTTCAAAATTCACCAAACCTCTTGTAATGCTCTCGGCCACAATTAAAATTTATCATATGGTTTTAAAACTTGTTTTAAACTTTATAATATGGATATATATATGTTTATAAGCCATATAACACTTCTACGAATTATGCTAATGATTTAGAATGATTATAAACTAAAAATAGAACATAAAATTCCTAGACCATTTCTGTTCAATATCTATGTAACATAATTAATTTTTATGACCGAAATATATACCTTAAGGTAATAATCTTACCTTATGTGTTATAAATTATTTTCTTGACAATATAACCTATAGTTTTCGGTCCTAATTTACTTAAAGGTTATACAAAATTTTTATACCAAAGTTGGAAGCTTAAATCAAACTTAAACTTAATAAACCTTATTTATATAAACTTACCCTTAAATCAAGACAATTCTTGTACTTTTTTTCATTTCCAAGCTCTCCAAATGTTATCTTGAAGAATGATTTTCGGCTCCTTAAATATATTTAGGAGATCCATTTGTTAGACTTCTAACAAGAGTTTATAAATAATATTTGTAGTAATTTTACAAGAGTTTACCTTCGAGATTTAACAAGGTATTTTTGATACACCTTGAGATGATTGTAGATCCAAGTTTCCTTCATGAAATAATGAAGAGAATATGGATTTAGAAGACACAATTTTCGGACATATAGGAGTAATTTGTCTAGGGTTTCCAAGCATGAAAATACCTTAGATTAACCTTGATTACTCCTTGGATTGATGTTGAATCAAGACAACTCCTTGGAGTACAAATTGTTGGCGAATTCTTGCAAGATCGCTAGGATTATTCTTGCTTCAAGACTTGATAGAATTAACTAGGAAATAACATTAAAATGGTGTTAAGAACTAATTCACCATTAATGGAGTTATGGACACTTAGGAGATAACTTAACAATGGAGGGAAGAGAGGACATGAAAAGAGACTTACCTATTCGGCTGGAGCATGGACAAGGAAATGGAAGTAGTCTCGTAAGTTAATAAGACTTAGGATTGAGCTGAATTTTGTCTCATCATTTTTTGTCATTACTATTACTACTTTGATTTCTTAATTAGCTACATAATTTAGTCACAATTATCTCCTAGCTAGACTAGATATACGGCTGTAGTGGAGCACAATCGAATTAGGCTATTCTTATTCTTGTAGATGGCCAGCTAAAAGAGTGGTTGTAAGTTAATTTAGACTAGTTAATGGTATGTAATGATTTAAGACTTATTAAGTTTGTAACACCCCTACCAATAATACAATCATTACCGTCCAATCTTCTCGTGCTTCCGAGTTACGCAGCGGATACTTACTTACATTCAGTGGGTGATACAATGCCGTTAGTCACCCACGTGACTAACGAGGCTACTACTTCTACATACAGCAACGGTCTAATGGACCGGAATATCCGAGTGCTACACAAATACAAGCTTCACTACAATTACCAATTAGGTACTACAACTTCCCATTCAATACAGTACTCCATAAGTTCAATACATGTTAATATACCGAAGTTACTAAGATCCTTATATAAGTAGAATACCCCTTCCAATTCCTTACATGCTTATTAAGAATCTAACTACTACCCATTCCTCGCAAACTACTTGCTCCCTAGGTGTAGGGGGTGTGCTACTTAGTACACCTCTACATTCTACATTCTACACTAACTATCCAAATGTAGCCACCGGTCTCGTGCCTTGACCATATCCTCTTCGGGTACCTGCACACTAAAAACGTTCCCCCGAGGGGGTCAGCTTTCGCTGAGCATGATAACCGCATACTCCGCGTACTAGTGAGGGTACGCCGACCACTTGGTCGAATACATGCGATTGATTTCATTCAACATACATGCATACATGCTCTTATACACAATATTACAATATGTTACAAGACATACATACATTCACATAGTACCATACACACAAGGGAGACAATACAAGTCCACCAAATTCCTACTTACCTTCTTTCGGGCTACACATACACGATACAGATATAGTACTTACGCAATACATACACAATAATCCATACTTGTTAGCTTCATTGGTCCACCCGGGTTAATCGGGTGGAGATTACTCTTTTACTCGTTCCACCGTACTTACGCATACATACTCATACTCATACATACTTACTTACTCAAGTCAAGTCGTCGGGACCTTGGGCCCGGGGAACTACTGGTCCCACCACCGGGATTTACTTGGTTCACCAATCCAGGTTGCTACCCATTTAAGGGATTTGGGCCGTGGACCAGTTTAAGAACCAGGAATCGGATCCAACCTCTTGTGTCTCCTCATCCTCACGCATGGCCGAAGCTATATCGGACTTCTACTCATTCCAATTTACTTAGTACTTTTGTTAGGAGTTAGGTGGTTAGGAATTAGTAGAAGTCATTCACTCAAGCCACATACACAAATACAATGCTCAATACACATTCATACGAAATACAATACAATATTTAAGTACAATACAAGATCCGAATACAGTTCATCATCATTCATATATTTCATGAATTACACAAACTATTGTTCAAGAGAAATATCAAGAACAATGTAAACAAGCACAAGTAAGTGCAATATAGTCCGATTCATGCATTTATCTTATTAGGTGATCAAATAAGCACACAAATCGGGGTAACCGGATTAGGATACAGGGCATGAAGAAATCATACCTTTTTACTGGAATTTACTTTACCGAGTGCTCCCTTGTTCCTTTGGTTCCCTCTTGTTCCTTGATTCTTATCCACGAACCAATGACTACATGTCAAATGGTTCAATTAATACTAAGCATTCCAATACACACATTACTACTACTCCCGTACTTACCCCGTTGTCCCATCGTTTCGATTTAACTTAATGTTCATATACTTACAACTTCTTTACTTACTCCTCATACTTGTTTATACCTTTAATTACCCTTAAACATCATTAATCAAGTGCTACTTAACTTATACTATCATTACCATTCTCTTCCTTACCTTGAAACTCATTTAATAAGCTTAGAATTCATTTTTGGTGTTGGTCCGGGACCTTGTCCCTATCCTTAGTCCCGGACCAACCTTGGTCATAAGTCTCGAATGGTTTTTACAAGTGGTCCGGGTCCTTGTACCCTAGTCAAGTCCCGGACCTAGCAATTGAAGAACTCTCAAACGAATTTTTATTATGGTCCGGGTCCTTGTACCCTAGTCAAGTCCCAGACCATCTGTTTGGTATTCTTTCGGACGGTTTTTTATGGGGTGGTCCGGGTCCTTGTATGGGACCTAAGTCCCGGACCACCCAATGTTTGCAACTCTCGGTGTGTTTCAATATGCTGGTCCAGGACTTAGTCCTGGACTTAAGTCCCGGACCCTGTTAAACTTTTCTACAGATTTTTAAGTTTCCAAAATCTGTTACAATCCAAACTTTGCCTAACTGATTCCCCATTGTTCCTACACTTATTCCCACCTATTTAAGCACCTTATTAGCCTCTTAAACATGCTCAAATCCATTACTAATTCATTACTCCTTCTCATACCAATTCACACGCATACTTTCTACAATTTCATTCCAGTACTTACCAATTTTCCCTAGTTTGTTTTGCTATAGATTTTGGTTCCTACTTCCCTCATGCATATTCTCATCTCTTAATGTCATTTCCAAAGCCTACAATGCACTATCTTACCTTCCAATTCATTCCCAAGCAACTACAATATCTATTCCCAAGTCCAACACTCTTTTTACCAATTCTTACACACTAATTCTTCCTAACTTCTCCAATACATTTTTAAGCACTTTGCTACAGATTTTACACTTCTTATTTCTCACACTACAACTACCACTTCATCACTACTAAACATACCTACTCAATCCAATATACACCTTGGTTCTCCCATTCACCAAGTCATTCTTAAATTCATAATTCTTACCAAAATTTTGCCATAGTTTACCTACTTTTCTTACTTAGCCTCACATACACATTCTCACCAAATTCATGCCTATTCTAGCCACACCCACAAGGTACGTCCTACCAGCAATCAATACAATACCAATTCATCAATACTTCCTCAATCCACATTACTAATACTCATACACAATTATTTGGCCCCAAGGCCTACAATCCACATACTAATTCACAAATACTCAAAATTCCAATACTACAATACCAATACAATATTTTGGGTTCTTTAAATGGGTTTACCCATTCCCATTACTCTAATGCATTAAATGTAGCATTCAAGAGAGAGCTCTTACCTTAAGCTCTTATTTCCTCTTTTCTTTTCCACTTCTTCTCCTCTCTTCCTTTGCACAATTCGGTCACATGGGGAATGGAGTTGCCAAACTCCATTCCCATCACCCAAAGCACACATAAACAAGTGTAATTAAAACACTAACCCTTAAATTAATGCTAGTTCATTGAAATGCTTAAAGCAAGATTTCTAGGGTTTACCTTTGAAGTGTTTTAGAAGGGGTTTTAGAGCCCTTGGTTCAAGAAGGTGAATCCACCACCATTGCAAGGTTGATATTATGCTCAAAGGAGAGAGAAAAAAATGGAGTGTTACAAAGAGGAAAAAATCGGTTATGAGTAAGGATGGAGAAATATGAGTTCTTTCATGGAGATTTTTACCTTAATGGAGAGAGGAGACTCCAAGCTACCCATTGGTACCATTTTCTCTTTGAATGGGGAAAACCCATGGAGATGAACTTCCTCATTTTTGAATTTTGAAAAGAGAGAAGTGTAGAGGAGAATGAGGGGATTACAAATATGTAATTATTTTACATTTGGAGCTCAAATGAAGGTAGAGCATGGGAGAGAAGTGAGAGTTGCCATTGTTGTTGTTGGGGGAGCTCAAAATCGCAGCCAGAGGGAGGAGGAAGAGAGAGAGAGCACGGTAGGGAAGAAAGAAATGGGAGATAGAAGAGAGAAATGAGAGGGGAGAGAGAGTGTGAGTGCTTTTTACTTTCCCACCTTTTTGCTTTTTCTCTATTATTTCATTAACTAGTTACATGTGTGTGTGAGGGATTATTTAATTAGTAAAAACTGGCCCCCATATAGTATACTAGTTGGAGCGTTTTTCGTCTTTTACAGAAAATGCTCGTTATTTTACCCGGTTTCGGTACTATTCACTAACCGGGCCCGTTTTCCGGAATTTTCTCGTTTAATTATTTTTATTGGTTATTAAGCTTCCATAAATGCTTAATAATTATTATTTAATGATTCACAATTTTTACGGGTCCGTTTGACCACTTAAGGTCACGTTTTTGGGTTTTCTCGAAAAACGTGCGCTAAAGCTCTATTAGCGTTTTAATACATTATTTAGATCCGTTTTCTTCGGGAGTTGTTCCCATATATTATTTAGGTATTATTAATCCTTTAGAATCCATATAATACGTTAACCGAGGTCACATACCTCCTATGGTTATTTAATGCTTATTTAGCGTTTTACGCTTTTTAAGCTTTTATTTTTTTTCTTTTTGGATTTATTTTTCCTTACCAATATTTCTTAAGCATTATTAGGCTCTTAAACACGGATTAGAATGGTTTTAATCACTATATTTAAGGTCGGGGTATTTCAATCTACCCCCCTTAAGAACTTTGTCCCCAAAGTTGCTCAAGGTCATAGGATTACTGTACTTACTCATTCATACCTGTCTAATACCAAAAGTCATACATTCTTCCTCCTTGCTAATTCCCAAATCCATTACTCAAGGTTTCTACATACCATGCCATACCAACGTACGATAATTACTCCATTCCGCATTACTACCAACCATCCGGTTCCTCCTTACAAGTTTTATACATACATACTGTGCAAAGCTATCCCCAAATCAATGCAATACACATACAATCCCGCAGGCACTCAGGTCATCTAGACACAGGACTCCTCTATGTCCCGCTGCCCTTGAAATAATACAACACAATATACTGCTACCTTCTCCGATATAAGCTTCTAATGAATACTTAGTCTCCAGTCTATGGAAAATCCTTCCCAGCGGCTACTTAGGAATCCTTCTAAAACATACAACTCCAAATTCCATTTTATATTCATTACATCTATCCTATGCGTGATTCTTGTGACCACTTGAGGGGAGCTTCAAGAATCGTTCGACCCTGATGTGATCATCACCAGTGTTGAACTATCTTTCCACTCCAATTTGTGTTCGTTTCCCTTGATCTGATCAGGATCAAGTTCGACTTCCCACATCAGATTCAACCAAACAAATAATTTAATTGTTTTCATTTTCTATCTTCTTACTCTTTCTAGTCGTAATTACGAATTCATACATCTCCAAAGGATGGAATCAGTCCATCAATCATCCTCACTCTACTTCCCAAATGCTTTACTCCATGGTTCAATACCTAAATGCTCATTTCATCAACCTTCACTACTTCCCTCCATTACTCTCCATCATTTCAATTATTCTAACTAGGGATTACCATACTTATAAAATGTAGTCATCCTCAATTTACTTCTTCCCATAACTTACACTACTCATGGGCTACATTCCTCTACTACTCTCAATCGTTTTGTACCACTTATTCAACGACTACAATACTTGTGGAGCTCCGTCCACTACTCATTACTTTTCTTTTATTAATACTATTACATGGTGTTACAGGGTAGGTATATCCATCCCATGGTATTTGCATCTCTCATGCCTAATTACCATAATTACAATATGAATGAATACTTATGTTTATTTAACTTAGTATCACTCATCAATTCGATTCTCATTTGTGCCATGCACATTATGGTTTATGTGTTTTATTTATAAAATTCACATTATGCAGTTTTCGCTCTACCCCCCTTAAAAGGGATTACGCCCACGTAATCTACCATATGTTATTATTATTAAACATTGGTTTAATCAGTTGGGCAAACTGAAGCGTTTAGTTTCGCTACGGTATACTATATAATATGCTCTGGTCAACAGGGTCTTAACCATACCAATGGTTTAGTCTTTGCACCAAGAGTTCCTATATGAGTTTATTTAACTCATATTGAATTCGGTTCTAGCCTAATCGGCTTCAAAGCATTAATAGCCATTGTATTATACTCACTAGGTACATTAATCTCCTAGCTAGGGCCCTAGCTTCTGCTGTGTGACCCTGATAACTTGGGTTATTCACCCTTCTTGTTATCCTTAATGTGCTATACATCACCTTCTTATCCGTCTATTATGGGAATAAGGTTTACTAAACAAATGCGGTATTCTTTTACCATGTTTGAACTCAACGAGTTTAAATTATAACCAGCTCTCTGGTAATCTACTGCACATGCTATTTATGCTTCCACGATTATTCATTAAGTTCCTCCGACTTATTGTCAGGCGAGGTTAAGTCACTACTCAGTTGTAGTGCTTCCTCTGTTGTCAATAGCTTCTGAATTATACCAGTTCTTCTGGTTCAGTACAAGTGTCCTTTACTTGTATGACCTTGCATTTTCTATGCGTCGGTCCTTGTGACTTTCTTAAGTCTCTTTTCACTCTTTATTCCACTGGAATTCACATCTTGTGATTGTTAGTGTGTTTTACACTCTTCGTGCTTCTTTGGCCTTAGGCCGCACGGTCTGTTGCTAAGAATGCTTGACCGGCTTATGCCATGTTTGTGGTGAAAAGAAGGATTTACTACGGTTTACATTCTCCATATCCCTAGCCATCCCATTAGGTCATCAACTGCATAAGTGCAATGCCAAAACACTCAGTCATACCGAGTGCAGAGGCGTAAACGCTTGACAGTAAGTCACTTATGTGATAGGAAAGAATATTTCTGACTGTCTTCCATACTTATTCTTCATGTCATTCTCTACTACTTCCTCATAGCGGTCGCTTGTTGTGCACCGTATTCTTACTCTTTGTACCATTTCCTTATGGTGTAAATACACTAGGAGGTTCCTAGTTCATATGTATGACGGTTGCCGTAGCGTACCGCAATGTTATTATCTTCCCCATGTGGAGATATTTTATTTCAGTTTACGTTTTATGTGTAGGTTAGCTTACCTCACATTCTATCATCATTTATGATATAATTTACCAAGTATCTTGGTTGACCATGGATGAGGTAATTCATCGGGTTGTAAGCTCTCTTGAGCGTTAGTCATTTGTGGTGTTCAATGTGTATTCACATTGATTGTTTTGACAATTATTGTCTTCCAGTGCTGAGCATTGATTATAGGCTAGCTGTGTAGTCCTACTTGTATGTACATCACCGGGACATCCCAAGAAACTTCGAGGGTTTTCTGGTCCCGTTCTCCAATTGGAGGGTATTCTATCACTAACAAGTGAAGGTTCTTGTTGAGGGGTTTGTTTCCACTCATAGGTCTCATGGCGAGGTTTATCATGTTGGTGTTTATACAATGGTTCACCACATGCTTGAGTGCATATGGAGTATGCTTACTCCTTAAGTCGTAATGGTTTGGAAATATCATTTCCTTATTCCATTGCCCCTTGGCAATTTATGAGCGTAGGCTTTCCTGTTATAATAGATGGAAGCCTTTCCAAGGGTTCACATCTTCACCACATTGGTGGTCTTTGGCTAACGAGGGGTACCTTCCCTTGGGTTTCTCGTAGTGTCCAAGTGTGGACTAGGCCAATGTTGGCATCATCATGATTCTTATGCCCTGTGCTACCATCGCTACAGAAGGCATGAAGGAAAATTAAGGGTTTGTCTACTGCATACTAGGGTGATGCTCTAGTGACAGTGACATTGAGATAGCCATCATTTCAAGCCACTCATAAAGTTGGGTTTGAATTGCTGGTCCAGTTGTTGATTTCTTGTCGTATGAGGCAATACCTCGCAAGTCTTGCTAACAACTGGTGCAGGTTTTGCAACCGTTTAAGTTTATATAACGTATTTGGTTTACGACTTCTGAGCTTTATTGCTGCGAGCTATGCTCCTTGCAAGCTGCTTATACATGTTTCCACTCCATGTATACCCCATAGGTTGGAGGTATTACTGGGCCCCGTGGTAAGTCGTGACATCACGCTTCTGTTCATAGGGGACCCTTTTAGGCAATCTGGTGTAAATTTGGGCCTTCCGGTAATTTAGGGTATTTCCTGTTAAGTGAAATCCCTTCGGTACCTAACCGAATATTCGTTCTAGCTCATGTGCTTTTATCATGACGCTTGTTCAATTGTTGTTATCTCAGACACCCTTTAAGGATTGCTCCTGAGTGCTGTTAAATTATGCCGTTACATCCGGCTAACGTTTATGATATGTTATCACCATACCGCCTTGTGGTATTGTATTTGAGTTATTCCCTTTGGGTTATGACGTCTCCCGTCCTTGGGTAGACTGTTTACACTTGCTCCTAGTGCTTAAGACTAGGTCTAAATATCCTCTTCGATAATGGATTACATTTAGTGGTAACCTTGTGATCGCTCTTGGGAACCATGTCCCGTTTGTTGAGCATCGTTGTGTTCACACCAGGCATTTGCCTTATTGTGCCCAGGCTGGGTATGCTTTCCAGCTGTTATGTAATTGCTTGAAGTTTTGAGACATATCCAATGTCTATACTTACTAGTCTGCGCTCTTTGCGCTTCCTAATCCTCATTCCTCATCTTCAGATGGTTTCTCTGAGTTCCTTATACTTGATTGTCTGAGATGTCCAGTTGTTCTGGTTAAAATTTACTCATGGTCAGTAGAACGGAGTTGACTACTTCCCGTGTGTCGTACACTACATGTATACATACGTGGGGTATCCTGTTGATACGTTACCACTTACCCGACTGTATGTCAGGCCCGCAAGCTCCTTCGGAGTGCGGTCGTCCCACATCCCGTAATTGGGTACACTCGTAGTGTTCGTCACACACCTAGGTGAAGTATCCTATTGTCAACTCCTCTTGTATCATTCTATGATACTCACCGTAATTCGGTTGGTTTGGTTTAAAAATCTAAGGTTTAAAAGAAAGGTTGTGGTTTTGAAAGAAAAGGTTTGGGTTTTTGAAAAACAATGGTTTGGTGTTAAAAGAGGTTCTTCATGGCGTAGCCATGTCCGAGGTTTTGACCAAATCCAGCTTCTCGCTGACTGGTATGTCCTTATTACAATGGTCGGTCGTTAGGCCTTTCCAAGGTTCCTTATTCTTCCAGCTTTTAGGATGTGTAATCTTGTAGTCGCTTCATTGCGGTCACGGTACATTACCATGTACCTGTGGTGTGTTAGAGTTCCTCTACGTGTTCCTGTCCTTACTGCACTTGCCGTGGCAAGTGCGTGGTACAGGTGATTTTTGGGTAATCCTATACCAGTCTTGGTATGGTTTCCTCCTGTATTTGATAGTTTTACTGACTCTTCCCTTGATCTTATTGATCTATGTTTGGGATACTCGATCCCTTATGCAACTTCTCATATTCTTGACATGGTTGTCGTTGATCGGGATATTTCTCCAATCCTTGGAGACTCCCATTTATTTGCTTGGTGTTTTTTCTTTGTTGCTCGTTCCCACATGTTTACCGCGGTTATTGAGCCTTGGCTTGTTTGGGCACTACCTTCGTAGTCCCGTCGGATTATGTCCCTTAAATATCCTCGTAGCTGTGTAAGCTATGTTGGCCAGGTGTTGTAACCTCTTTGGCGTTGTAGTTTCAGTGTTAATCACTCCCGACTATGTCCTTAGTCCGCTAGCATACCGTTGGTGGTATTACTTAGCTATTACTGTCCCGTAGGCTCGTGTCTCGGGTTTTATTACTGCTCCCTTTTTGTTCTATTGCACGCTTAGTGCTTCCTTCCCTGCCGCTGGTCGATTAGCCAGGTTCGGCGACTGCTAAGCATGTCGCCCCATGCTGTTGTAAGTTGCAGCCTCCTTATGGTTGGAGTGCTCATACTACTGCCATTAAGTGCGGGTATTGTTGTTCAACCGGGGTCTATCTCCGGTCTTCCATTTTTGGAATCTACTATATGTCAGGCTCTTTCCTCTTGTAGGAATATCTCATTACTGCCAGATCGGGTTTTCCCGAGTATAAGAGGGCTTTTCCTCTCTCTGGCGTCCTTTCCCATTTATACAATGGGGATGTGGTGGGCGGACTAGTATTGTAGGTATCCGGTACTCACCGGGAGTTCCTATCTAGCATATCTCTAATGCTAACACTTAGCCCTTAGCCCTAAGCTTCTAAATCCTAACTCGGTATTTCCTAAGCTCGGTATTTCTAGTCATCAGAGCGATACTTCGCTCTGATACCACTTTTTGTAACACGCCTACCAATAATACAATCATTACCATCCAATCTTCTCGTGCTTCCGAGTTACGCAGCGGATACTTACTTACATTCAGTGGGTGATACAATGCCGTTAGTCACCCACGTGACTAACGAGGCTACTACTTCTACATACAGCATCGGTCTGATGGACCGGAATATCCGAGTGCTACACAAATACAAGCTTCACTACAATTACCAATTAGGTACTACAACTTCCCATTCAATACAGTACTCCATAAGTTCAATACATGTTAATATACCGAAGTTACTAAGATCCTTATATAAGTAGAATACCCCTTCCAATTCCTTACATGCTTATTAAGAGTCTAACTACTACCCATTCCTCGCAAACTACTTGCTCCCTAGGTGTAGGGGGTGTGCTACTTAGTACACCTCTACATTCTACTACTAACTATCCAAATATAGCCACCGGTCTCGTGCCTTGACCATATCCTCTTCGGGTACCTGCACACTAAAAATGTTCCCCCGACGGGGTCAGCTTTCGCTGAGCATGATAACCGCATACCCCGCGTATTAGTGAGGGTACGCCGACCACTTGGTCAATACATACGATTGATTTCATTCAACATACATGCATACATGCTCTTATACACAATATTACAATATGTTACAAGACATACATACATACACACAGTACCATACACACAAGGGAGACAATACAAGTCCACCAAATTCCTTCTTACCTTCTTCCGGGCTACACATACACGATACATACATAGTACTTACGCAATACATACACAATAATCCATACTTGTTAGCTTCATTGGTCCACCTGGGTTAATCGAGTGGAGGTTACTCTTTTACTCGTTCCACCGTACTTACGCATACATACTCATACTCATACATACTTACTTACTGAACTCAAGTCATCGGGACCTCCGGCCCTGGGAACTACTCGGTCCCACCACCGGGATTTACTTGGTTCACCAATCCAGGATGCTACCCATTTAAGAGATTTGGGCCGTGGACCAGTTTAAGAACCAGGAATCGGATCCAACCTCTTGTGTCTCCTCATCCTCACGCGTGGCCGAAGCTATATCGGACTTCTACTCATTCCAATTTACTTAGTACTTTTGTTAGGAGTTAGGTGGTTAGGAATTAGTAGAAGTCATTCACTCAAGCCACATACACAAATACATTGCTCAATACACATTCATACGAAATACAATACAATACTTAAGTACAATACAAGATCCGAATACAGTTCATCATCATTCATATATTTCATGAATTATACAAACTATTGTTCAAGACAATATCAAAACAATGTAAACAAGCACAAGTAAGTGCAATATAGTCCGATTCATGCATTTATCTATTAGGTGATCAAATAAGCACACAAATCAAGGTAACCAGATTAGGATACAGGGCATGAAGAAATCATACCTTTTTACTGGAATTTACTTTACCGAGTGCTCCCTTGTTCCTTTGGTTCCCTCTTGTTCCTTGATTCTTATCCACGAACCAATGACTACATGTCAAATGGTTCAATTAATACTAAGCATTCCAATACACACATTACTACTACTACCCTACCCCGTACTTACCCCATTGTCCCATCGTTTCGATTTACTTAATGTTCATATACTTACAACTTCTTTACTTACTCCTCATACTTGTTTATACCTTTAATTACCCTTAAAAATCATTAATCAATTGCTACTTAACTTATACTATCATTACCATTCTCTTTCTTACCTTAAACTCATTTAATAAGCTTAGAATTCATTTTTGGTGCTGGTCCGGGACCTTGTCCCTATCGTTAGTCCCGGACCAACCTTGGTCATAAGTCTCGAATGGTTTTTACAAGTGGTCCGGGTCCTTGTACCCTAGTCAAGTCCCGGACCTGGCAATTGAAGAACTCTCGAACGAATTTTTATTATGGTCCGGGTCCTTGTACCCTAGTCAAGTCCCGGACCATCTGTTTGGTATTCTTTCGGACGGTTTTTATGGGTGGGGTCCGGGTCCTTGTATGGGACCTAAGTCTCGGACCACCCAATGTTTGCAACTCTCGGTGTGTTTCAATATGCTGGTCCGGGACTTAGTCTTGGACTTAAGTCCCGAACCCTGCTAAACTTTTCTACAGATTTTTAAGTTTCCAAAATCTGTTACAATCCAAACTTTGCCTAACTGATTCCCCATTGTTCCTACACTTATTCCCACCTATTTAAGCACCTTATTAGCCTCTTAAACATGCTCAAATCCATTACTAATTCATTACTTCTTCTCATACCAATTCACACGCATACTTTCTACAATTTCATTCCAGTACTTACCAATTCTCCCTAGTTTGTTTTGCTACAGATTTTGGTTCCTACTTCCCCCATGCATATTCTCATCTCTTAATGTCATTTCCAAAGCCTACAATGCACTATCTTACCTTCCAATTCATTCCCAAGCAACTACAATATCTATTCCCAAGTCAACACTCCTTTTACCAATTCTTACACACTAATTCTTCCTAACTTCTCCAATACATTTTTAAGCACTTTGCTACATTTGCTACAGATTTTATTTTACACTTCTTATTTCTCCACTACAACTACCACACCACTTCATCACTACTAAACATACCTACTCAATCCAATATACACCTTGGTTCTCCCATTCACCAAGTCATTCTTAAATACATAATTCTTACCAAATTTTGCCATAGTTTACCTACTTTTCTTACTTAGCCTCACATACACATTCTCACCAAATTCATGCCTATTCTAGCCACACCCATACAAGGGTCCTACCAGCAATCAATACAATACCAATTCATCAGTACTTCCTCAATCCACATTACTAATACTCATACACAATTATTTGGCCCCAAGGCCTACAATCCACATACAATTCACAAATACTCAAAATTCAATACTACAATACCAATACAATATTTTGGGTTCTTTAAATTGGTTTACCCATTCCCATTACTCTAATGCATTAAATGTAGCATTCAAGAGAGAGCTCTTACCTTAAGCTCTTATTCCTCCTCTTTTCTTTTCCACTTCTTCTCCTCTCTTCCTTGCACAATTCGGTCACATGGGGAATGGAGTTTCCAAACTCCATTCCCATCACCCAAAGCACACATAAACAAGTGTAATTAAAACACTAACCCTTAAATTAATGCTAGTTCATTGAAATGCTTAAAGCAAGATTTCTAGGGTTTACCTTTGGAGTGTTTTAGAAGGGGTTTTAGCCCTTGGTTCAAGAAGGTAAATCCACCACCATTGCAAGGTTGATATTATGCTCAAAGGAGAGAGAAAAAATGGAGTGTTACAAAGAGGTAAAAATCGTTATGAGTAAGGATGGAGAAATATGAGTTCTTTCATGGAGATTTTTACCTTAATGGAGAGAGGAGACTCCAAGCTACCCATTGGTACCATTTTCTCTTTGAATGGGGAAAACCCATGGAGATGAACTTCCTCATTTTTGAATTTTGAAAAGAGAGAAGTGTAGAGGAGAATGAGGGGATTACAAATATGTAATTATTTTTACATTTGGAGCTCAAATGAAGGTAGAGCATGGGGAGAGAAGTGAGAGTTGCCATTGTTGTTGTTGGGGGAGCTCAAAATCGCAGCCAGAGGGGAGGAGGAAGAGAGAGAGCACGGTAGGGAAGAAAGAGAATGGGAGAGAGAAGAGAGAAATGAGAGGGGGAGAGAGTGTGAGTGCTTTTACTTTCCCACCTTTTTGCTTTTGCTCTCTTATTTAATTAACATGTGTGTGTGAGGGATTATTAACTAGTAAAAACCGGCCCCCATATAGTATACTAGTTGGAGCGTTTTTCATCTTTTACAGAAAATGCTCGTTATTATTTACCACCCGGTTTCGGTACTATTCACTAACCAGGCCCGTTTTCCGGAATTTTCTCGTTTTAATTATTTTTATTGGTTATTAAGCTTCCATAATGCTTAATATTATTATTTAATGATTCACAATTTTTACGGGTCCGTTTGACCACTTAAGTCACATTTTCGGGTTTTCTCGAAAACGTGCGCTAAAGCTCCATTAGCGTTTTAATACATTATTTAGATCCGTTTTCTTCGGGAGTTGTTCCCATATATTATTTAGGTATTATTAATCCTTTAGATCCATATAATACATTAACCGAGGTCACATACCACCTATGGTTATTTAACGCTTATTTAGCGTTTTACGCTTTTTAAGCGTTATATTTATTTCTTTTTGGATTTATTTTTCCTTACCAATATTTCTTAAGCATTATTAGGCTCTTAACCACGGATTAGTAGAATGGTTTAAATCACTATATTTAAGGTCGGGGTATTTCAAGTTCATTAATAACACTTACTTTCTTTTGTTTATGCAGGAGGTGCGATCGCCACTATGGAGCAATCAAGCAGCTTTCCCACCATGTTGTTTACGGTATTGGTACAACTAGAAAGGTGAGATTTTTTTTTTGTTAATTGTCTCCATTATACTTAATCATGCAGCACTAATATTTCTTGTCCATGCAGGTGGTCGGCTGGGAAGAAAAGAGCAGCTCTATTTGTTTGTAACTTACGGTAATGTAATAGCTAGCAAGTTAGGTTTGTGTTTTGTTAATTGTCACAAGTTAATCATATAAGTTAGGTCATTGTCTACTTAGGTTATTTAATGAGCAATTATACAGCACCTAGCCCTTCACTACTTGTCTACCATCGGCAGCACATGCCAAAGATTCAACTTGCTTCTATCGTTTATTGTTATGTACATGTAGATCTTGTTAGTATGTATATATTGATATCATTACTTTTCCTTTCTTTTCTTAATGTTATATTAATGCTCTTGCTTTTTCTTTTGCAGGTTATACGGTGAGGAAGGCCTCAATGACAGTATTTAAGTTGCTAAACTATCACATAGGGCATGCGTGAGTCACATAACCATTATGCCAAATTTTTTTGAATTAAACTAGCCAAAGTCTACCCATTTTAACGCATGGTATATGGACCAATTGAAATTATTTTTTCATTTAATTTTTGTTGCACTATATTGTACTAAGACCATACTAATATGTGTAATAAGTTCCAGCATTTAATTGGTACATTTATAACATGGTAAAAGATGAAAGTTTTAAGGTAAAAATGCTGATTTTAGGTACCTTTTTGTCTCAAAAATCGCCCCTGTTTGTACTATGAATTTAGTACTTCCATCAATTGATTTAGATGTTCATTTTATCCACTTTTAAGTTTATCAACTCCTGGCTCCTCAAAAACTTCAAGGCAATTGCGTAAAGCACATTTTTGTGACACCCGAAGGTGCGTTTTTGTGCTTTAAGGATTTTTCAGGGAATTAATTAGTCGCTATGACTTCCAAGTGTTTATTGACATTGCTTATAGTCAATAATAATATATTAAGGTGTTATATTGAGTTATATGGGGTTCTACCCACTCAGAACACAATTCTCGGCCTACCGGGCAAAAAGGAGCGTTAAGAAATCCTCCAGGGTATTTTGTCTTTAACTGAGAATTTATCTTGAGAACTTTATCTTAATTTCATTAAGGTACTATTATGCATTTAGAATGAGGTGTAATGCTTTATTTTATTTATAAGGTATTTCCGGGACTTTCGGGCCTTAAGGGGCCTTTAAGGAAATTCCCGAACATATTGTATTTTCACTCAGTTCTAACTGAGGACTTGTTTTAAAGGTCATAAAATGATCCCTGGTTAACTTCATATGAGTTTTAGAGCTTGTATAACTTGTTTATCTTAAGGTCGGGCTTTAACGCACGTTTTTAACCTTAAGGAGTTTAGGTGCGTTTTAACGCCCAAGTGTTTATATACTTTCTTAGGGTTTCATAATCCCCCAAATAATATTTATAATTCCTCAAATAATATTTATTTACTTATATTTAATTATTTAAATGTTAGGGTATTTCAGTCTACCCCCCTTAAAAGGACTTCGTCCCGAAGTCATAACTTATATTTGTTCATCTTATGGAATCAAGTTCCTCTTATCTATTCCCTGTATACCTATCGTTCCAGGGTGTCAATATTATATTGACATCTCTATATTGCATCACTACTCTGAGTGTATATAATTCCTATAGACAATATTCTTTATTCGTGATAATAATATATCACAGCATAATAACTTGATAAATACTGTAAAACAATGCGTGTTCCAACTTCCTAGATATCCCACTCGGTCATCACTGCACAAGTGCAATACCAAATCCTCAGTCCTACAGAGTGCAGAGACGTAAATCCTTGGCAGTGAATCTCTTGTGTGATTGTAGGAATAAATATAAATATACTGTAAGTAATTAAGTGCTTCATAAACATCCAAGTGTTACATAGAATACAACCATAACTTATTCAAGTGTCACATAGGACTCAATAATAACCATACAAGTGTCTCACAGGACACATCATTGATAACCAACCATTGTCACATAGGACATATCAACAACCATTCAACCAATTGCACACATGCGCAACAATCCAAACACAAATAACCATACACAAAACCAATATAGACTGCAGATATGCAAGTCGCATGTGGTGCTCTACCCCCCTTAAAAAGGGTTACGCCCACGTACCCCACAAGTATACACACAGCTATAAGAAAGTGACGTATACTTGTTTCGCACGGAGTCTTCTAACGTCCATGTCGCCTCCTCAATGTCATGGTTTGACCAAAGAACCTTGACCATTCTAATGGTCTTGTTCCTGGTTTCCCTAGTATTGGAGTCTAAAATGCGTACTGGGGTCTCTTCATATCTAAGTGTAGGATCTAGTTCGAGTGTCTCGGGCTCTAAGATAATGTAATGTAAGCTAATGGGCCCACTCGCTCCGTAATAAGGTACGGTCCTACATACTTCGGGCTAAGCTTGCCCTTTTGCCCTAATCTAAAAATTCCCTCCATAGGTGAAACTCTGAGGAAGACTCGATCGCCTACTGCGAATTCGAGATCTCTCCTACGGAGATCTACATATGACTCCTGTCTGGTTGAGTGTTTATATGCCTCGAGAATCTATGCATTCTCTGACATGTTCCATAGTGTATTACTATGCTTTTATATCTGAATCCCGTATGTATGGGTGAAGGTGATCTATTAGCTTGTATATTGTCAATATTATTTCATGGCGTGTTTAAACTATTTGTGTATAACACACTTCCATTTACCGCCTCTTAGTTGTAATCGTCGGTGCTCGTGTCTTTGTATTAATATTGGGCATACTTATAATCCCTATCTTTAGGTCATCATCTTGTGATTCTGGTATTTGAGTTTACTTTCGCCATATACGGCTTTCATTTCCAATGTAAAGTATGAGCTACGGTTGAACCGTGCATCTTATGTATAATATAGAAATATTCCATGATATTATTGGTTCACCAATTATTGGTAGTACGTACACGATTAGTATTGTCCGTTCGTCAGGTTTACCACAATATGGTTCCTGTTTAGGGTTTCTAACAAGGTACGTTTCCTCTCAATTAAACATGTTCTTGCGGTTGTGAATCAACTCTTGTGAGTATTAGTTTAATGTTTCTACTCTTTACATTCTACCATGATTATAGGTAGATTCCCATTTAATATATTGGGTTTGAATTCCTAAAGAAAGACTTAAGGTCTATTTTCCCTTCCGATGGCAATATGGCCATAACTTAGAATCTAGTTTGAGAATACTCTTATTACAAGTTATTATCTCTTGATCTCATATTTAATTTATCTATATGGTTCATGGAATAATAATAGTTAATATTTCCTCACAATTGATTATTTTCCCGCCATATGCGAAGTTGTTTTGGCTAATTAATTTCCTCAGGGTAACCTGGATAACTTAACTCTTAAATTACACATTCTACCTCTCACATACCTATTTGTCAAATTTTATATTTGATTTAAGAATAAATACTTACGTATTACAGAAATATTTGTGACCACTTGTAAGGAGTCTCAGGAATCATCCAACTCTGACGGGGTCAGCATCAGTGTTGAACTATCCTTCCACACCATTTTGTGTTTGGTTTTCCCTTGATCTAACCAGGATCAAGTTCGACATCCCACGTCAAATATCAAACAATCACATAATTTTCATTTTAAAATTTTATCTTATCATACTTCGTGACGTGGTGAGTACTACATTTTCTCTTGACTACTATTATTAACCCAATATCTGTTATAACCTATACTTGAATCTAGTATATTCCCAAATCCCTGGTACCATATTCCTTTGATCAAATCTTCAAGCGGGGAAGCCAGTTTTTCCTCTTGGCATATAAGGTAAATTCTTATTAAAGCATCTAAGTTGATACTGTCTAATAATTATATCCATCAATCATTTCAACTCCTAAATCCATCATACAAGTAATAAATTCCGTTATGGACTTGCATAGCTTAGAACACTCTCTTCACTTTAAAAGGCTTATCTAGTATTTCTCCTACAGGGCTTGATTATTGCCTATACTTGATTATCATCACTTGGAGCAAAGACAGTCACAGTTAGACTTCAAGAAAAGTTTTCATGACTCCATGCACCACTACAGTTCCATAAAGTATTATTTCCTCCACCTTAACGCTTAGCTTTTTTTCTTATTCCATCTAAAATCCATAAATCAGGTGAACCACATGTTCAGCCTAGGTTAAGTATCTCCTAATATTAGTACTATCTCGAACTAAGGGTTTCCAGTTTGAATCCTACGGTTTGGTAACTGGACAGTCAAAGCTTATTGTTTGTTTCTATCTCTTAGAAACATGGTTAATCCACAAGCTCAGTGGTTTCTAAAAATATGATGATTATGTGTAATAAATAGAGGGTCTAAAAATTCTTAGAGATTGTATATAAAGTTTGGAAGGTTTACGTATAGAACGCTTGTTACAAGTCAAGGGGTATGTTTTCCTACTTTTAAATACGACTTCCACTCACTTTTAGTGTATGTATTTATCCAAACTCTTAATATGACTTGTACTACCTTCATTGTAAGTGTCAATGAGGGGTATTTGTTACCATGTTTATATTAAAAATTTATATTACATATGGGGTTAACCTTATTTGATTTGCTGCGATCTTTGTTCGCGTTTATAACTTGAGTTGTCATAAAAGACATATGCTCGTATAGAACCATAAGGATAGCGTAGGACGATAGCCTCAAAATAGGGTAGGTATATTTAACGACACTTTAGCCCTCTGAAATGTATCAATATTCTTCAATGTTTTAGGTTCACCACCTTCAAATATATTTATATATGTAGCATTTGGTAGTGTTAATTAGGTAGTTCTTTTGACTTTAGAAAATATAAGTTCAAAGTTTGTTCTCTCCCCTTTATTAATTTGGGGTCCAGCATTGTCACTATATTGATACTAGCTGAGACCCTTTGTATTTGCTCAGGTATTTATAACCCGTGCTTATCCATGATGGATATTTAGCTAGATCTTATTTTTTTGAGATTCTGTTTCTCTGTTGTCATATTTCAAGGTTTCGTACTATCTTCCCTCATAGTTAATAAGGGATTGTAAGATTTTCTATATCGCACTGAGTAGTGAGCTCGGTGCCTGGGTATCCCATAAAATTTCAGTTTGATCTTTATACGTAGGTCTTCCTCAAACCTTTTTGACAATTCTTATAGTCTTACGTATTTTATTTTAATTAATGTATTCCTTTTCATGACATCTGCTCGTTATTTAGGCAGGTCGTAATTTGTAGTACTATAAGTTTGGACAGTTGACAATGCCCTTTGGCAGTCCATGTAAAACTAATTTGTTATTCCTCACTGTACTATCTCACATACTGTATCCCAAGGTTAATCTCGGTTTAATAATTTTAATACTCTTATTCTATGGTACACTAATATGGTTTCTCCACTATATATATCCACACGTCTCTGACTTCAAAATAATCTTCTTCGCCTTATTATACTCTTCTTATCACCATAAAAACTCAGCATCATCCCTGTGGAGAATGCTACAGCTGGTATTCCAATCCTTACCCATAAACATCATATATGATTTAAGTTTTGATCCACTCCTATATCCTATAAAATCCTCCAAGGCTTATCCCCAAGTTCTACATTCATTTATAATAACTATTTGTTCATCTTTAGTTAAGTACTTCTTAAGTAGGATCATACCGTGTCCAGTACTTGGCATTATGCCTCTAAATATTCCCAACCTTCGCTCATAGGCTCAGGTGACCTCGATCTCATAGGTAAGGGAAAAATAAATAACGAAGTATCCTATTAGGTGAGAGGTTACCTAAGTTAGGCCTCTCTAAATTTTAATTCTTACTAATCACATATAAGTCTCATTGACTGATAATTATAAACACATATTTATGCATCATGCATTAGGTTTAAATTCTAGGCTTACCAGTTTCGCACTGAGCGTTAGCCTCAGCGCCTGAAGTTCCCACTGTGTACAGGGTATTTCTTCATGAAATTATCTCCTTTCCCTTCTGAATCCCGGATGAGGATGGCTGTCCTCCCAGTCCTGTAGTATAAGTATTAGTCTTGCGGCGCTTGACCTCCTCTGGGTCCGCTCGTTCCCACCGCTGGTGTTCTTTGTGAACCTCTAGCTCCCTTGTATACTCGGCTCCCTGGATTGGAAAAACATTCATACTCTCTGTGACCTTCTTTCTCGCAATAGCGACACTTCACCTTTCTGCCTGCACAATCCACGCTTGGGTGATCCTTTCCACAGCGTTTACAGTAATAGTGACGTTGGGTTGGCTTATTGCCTCTAGGTGGTGCTGTTCTTAGTAGCTGAACTTTAATAGCTGGGCCGGTCAGACGAGGGACCTGCTCCTTCATCTTCTGACCATGGAAATCCTTCTGCCCCTTCTTCCTTTCAAAGAACTTCTTCCCCTTCTTGCAATAACCGCCAGGGGTTGCTCCATCATCATCTCCTTCAGTACTCTTCCTTTTCTTTCTTCCTGCGTCGGAGTAGTCGACTCCTGGTATATAGTTTAACAAGCTGGTGCACCTTGTGTAGTACTGGTTAACTGTTGACTCCCTTGGATTAAGGTGTTGATCTCCTGCCTTTTTCTTTGTTTTAGGTCCTCGGGGTAGTACTTCTCCCGCATCACTTTCACAAACTCTGTCCATCCAAAGTCTGGTGTAGTTCTACGGTGGCCCTCAATAGTCCGTCACCAAACGTCAGCTACGTCCTTCAGGTTGCATGCGGCGATGTCGACCTGTTGGTCTTCTGGAACTCCGCCAGCCTTGAACGCCTTATGGTGCTCTACAATGAACATGAAAGTTTTAGGGGATTAGAGCTCTTCAAAACGAGCTAAAGAACATGAAATTTGGCTGAGAACGAAGAAAGAAGTTATGATCGAATGAAGTTTACCTGAATTCGGTGAAAAGCTGGAATTCTGGGTACGAGTTTCGCAAGCGGTCAACTTTAGATCGAATTGGCGGCTGATGTATAATGAATTAGGGTATGTGTGAGTAATGGTTGGAAAGAGGATTCAAAGGAGAAGAGAATGAAAAAGACGACATTGAAAAATATTGAGAGATGAGTGAGATATAGCCGTCTAAAGTTAGGGCAAAATCTGGTATCGGTTACCGGAAAACAAGGGATAAAATCGGCTAAGTGTTGGGCGACCCGTGACAGTGTGACACGTGGCATATTTCAAATTTTTGGCTCTAAACTTCAATCTATCATAACTTTGGCTAGGATGATCCGTTTTTGACGTTCTTTTTATCGATCTTCATGGTTTTCCATAACCTATTTATTGGTATAGGTTTCATGGGCTGGTTTGACCATTCTCAAAAAGTCAACCCTAGCAAGGCTTAAAAGGCTTTAAGGGTTCTAGAATTTAATTTTGACTTTATGTTTCAAAACAATGTTCCAACTCTTTCTAAAATCTTTATAATATACTTGGAGTGTTTAGAAATTTTCCCAAGATTTATTGACTTATAAATCTTATTGTTAAATTCATAATACTATATAATAATATATAATAGTTTAATACTTAATAGTATTCTGTAGGGTTAAATAGAAGAAATCCCCTAAATTAATTTCCATAATTCTACATAATATTAATATTCAATTCCATACAATACTTTAATATTCATAATTCCTTATACTAATTTAATATTCATAATTCCATATAATAATTTCATACTTAATAGTATTATTAAAGGTTTAATAAAAGAAATCCCCTAAATTAATTTAAATTAATTTAGGGGTATTTCAGTATATCCCCCTTAAAAGAAACTTCACCTCGAAGTTTAAAAATCAACTAATAGGCACTCACACCGCTTCAGGTGTGCTGGGACAATAATAATTCCAATGAAATTCCATACCAATCCAATCCTTTATTTCCATCCATTTCCATAACAATATTCCACTCGAGATTACTCAAAATCAAAACGAACCAAGATATACCAAGACATAGCATGATGAAAATCAACAGTCACATACAGTGTCATAATGTAAAAACCAAGCACATACATACACCTCTCGTTCTGCCAATAAGGCAACATGGCATAATCTAGATGAGGTGACGAAGGAAGAGTATGCCAGTATATCCCCCTTAAAAGAACTAATGTAACACCCCTCTCCATAATCACAATATAATCTCTCACGTAGCAATAAATAAAACGTCTCACAGCGGAAATAACCAACAATTACAAAACTCACTCGGGTGTCACCGGCCATTACTCGCCCATGCGAGCAACGTAGCCAAACTACATCCAACTTCCAAAATAAATAAACTGCTAACCACAGTGATAACGAGAAATTCCTATACATCATACTAAATCCATAAATCATAAACATCGACAAGTGAGCGTCTACCCGAACCTGAATATACACAACCTCACCATATTACAATTCACCATCCTCAGTGCTACACAACATCTCCATGTGTAGTAGCAAAAGCAAAACTCCAATTACTCTGTACCTGCTCTTTAGCTCCGACAATGATCAACAACCTGTAATGGTGTAGTATCAGCGATAGACGCTGAGTATGCCGGGCCTGGACCCTAATGGTCACTTGTCATTTTAACCATCTTACTATTAGATTGGTTTCATGCTTTACCATTTTACAATTATAAACATTACTGTAATAAATATCCAAAAACATTCAACCATCCATCCAAATATCCAAACATTCATTTAATATTCCATACAACGTTTATATATCGAACGTATCGAGTAATAACAATATTATGTACAATGTACATTCGCCGTAGCGTACAGTTTTCATATTTAATTTACCTTAGCCTTGTAGGCTCCATCCAACCATCAACACACAATAAAATAACCACAAGTATAACCAATGAACAACAAAGCGAAACAACGAGAATAATAAACAAGTATTAAGTCTCGTCCATAGTATTGTTCGCCACTGTATAAGTCTCAATTGTTTTAGTTGTTCAGTTATACCTAGTGACAATGTCTCGTTAAAACGACATGTCTCTAGTTACCCATATATTATGGCGGGTCACCCACGGCAGTAGCCACTCCAACGGTAGAGTCTCCGACCAACGAGCCATTCTAGCTCACGGGAAATTTTCTTGATACTTACGGACCCGTACGTGGACATCCTGGTATCGTTTTTATGATCACAGCGCACACCAAGAGCCACATCCTCTTGGCTTTACTTCCATTCCATTAATTAATTATTTATACCATCGCATCGCATTACCAAATTTTCTAACACAGCAGACTAAGGTCATTAGTCCAATCCGGAGTCTGTAAACTCGGGATCCAGTGTTAGATACGAGAGCGGCGTATAGAAAGGCCAATGCTCCGTATAAAAGTCTCGGATAATATGTATATGTTATTATCCTAGTGCTGCAACGTTTTACTTACGTTCCTTATATTCATATAAGATAGCACCATAGCCGCTAGTTCGTTTTATATATATAGGTTCATATATACGAACCAATACTGTTAACTCAACAACAGTAAATAACAAGCAGCTATAAATACAATTCATGCATATTAATTAACACATTCAGACAAACAATCTTATCACAGATCACACAGAAGTCTGAACTGAGGAAGCCCTCAGAGACAATCAGAGACACATAACAACATACAAGTTATATCAACCAAATCCGAGCCCAAGGAGCAACCTTAGGACAACTCTGATCAAACCCCTTTACATACCATTCACCCTGATCGTATTACGGTGGAGTATGAATCAGCAAGATCCTATGCTCCGTGTAGTCCGCTAGCTTGTCAAGCGTCCCTGTCAGAAGTATAATCTAAACGGTATTAAAACTATAAGTCAGTCTCCATGACTAACTACATCCGGTATTTCCGAATAATAAGTAACCCCGACAGTTCACCCCTGTTTTCTACAGTTGTTTGTTACAGGTTTCTCTAAAACAGTCGGCTTTGTTACTTAAAACGCGAACGTCAAAACATTTCAACTGTTAAGTTTAATTCGTTACATTTCTTTTAATCTTATCCATCATCTAGTTTAGGTACATAACCTATAGTTGCACGTATGCATGCATGATTGTATTATATTATTTTTGTATTGTATCACTTATTATATTGTATCATTCTCCCACCATCCACTATAATACAATGTATTGTATGATCCATTTATCTTTAGCAATAATATTTGCATCCAAAAATTCATAACTTATAGTTCGTAACTATATTTTTTTATATAACCACCACCATTAAATCATATGGTTTCCAACCAAAATATATATATCCACCTTATATACATTATTCTTGTGTATGTATATTTTTACCACGTAGGTAATTCTCATGAGTTTCATAAACTCTTAATTTTATGTTACATTTTATCATCTTTTATTAGATGATTATTCCCATTAGTTGTATTATATTATACAACTTATATTAAGATTATTATCCTAATATTATGTAACATTTTATGTTGTATAATTACAACTCCTAAGGTTTATTCCATAGACACCTTAGTTTATAAATCCCATTTATTTATAGTTTGTCACATTCTTTGATGTGAATATCCTTACTCATATTAATTCCACCTAAACCATATAATTGTTATAACATTTATAACATTATAGACCTTAGTCTAAAATTCATTTTCCAAACTTTATCAATTCGGTAAAGCCCTTGAATTTATTTAAATTCTATTTTGACCACATAACATTATGTAATGCTATTCCATATGCTAATATCTTTTGACATGATATTCTTATTTCCTTTAATTAATAACCTATGGTTTTTATACCAAACTATTTATTATTGCCACATGGGCACCATATCAAAACCATATTCTTTTTCATAAATCATAGTTTCCTTTATCTACAAAATCACCCCATAATTTATACCATGTTATATATTCCATTTAATATAACATTTCTAACTTATCAAAAGGGTATAACCTATGGTTATTTTTTGTAACTTTCGAACAGCCCTTGTGCTATTCCATAATTGCCATTCGGCCCTGTTTATAACACATAGTTTCATAATTCATTAAAACTATATATTATACATATATCTTAATAAACACTCTTGTATTATTCTAAAAATCATCAAATTTCTCCAAAGGGTTATTATTACCTTTATTAACCCATATATAATCGGTATTTACTATACCACCTCATATATTTCTCCAAAGTGTTATAATGACATAATAACTATATGTTATACATATATAGTTCATTTTAATTCCAAAAGCAACCCAATAAATTCCTAAAAATTCCTAATAGCCCATGGGTGTTTAAAATACCATTGTACACCCTTTATTTTTTGTAATAACATATTTACCACATATGTTATGAAAATATTACCATAAAATACATAACATATTATAAAACCTTAAATAAGTTATCTAACTTATCTAATTTGGTCAAAACCTACCATATAGTCAAGGTTGACCACCTTAATATTTCCTTGACCACCAATTCCTTATAATTACGGTTTGCACCCAAACTTTCTAGAAATCACCATTTAACCCCAAAACTTTATAAAATCTTATAAACTTTATTTTAACTCCTTTTTACCTCTAATTTTCGGCCTTATTTTTATAAAGCCCCTAAATTTAATTTATTTACACTTAAGACCCCATTTCATTTCGGTAATAATTATATATCACCTAAACTTAAATAAAAACTTGTAAATGCATAAATAAAATGGCCTAAAATACATGGCCTTATTACAAACATTGGCTTGCAAAATAAATTACACATAAATGTCCCAAAAATACATATAGATTTCGGCCTCACCATATATTCTTCATTTATTTACCAAACTTCCACATAATGTCTTAAATTTGACAATTATGCTTGTTTAATTAGCTATAAAATTTATTAAACCATTTCTTAATCATTTTAAGGTCAAACATGACCTTATTTTACTTCTTCACTCACGGCAATAATTATAGAAATAGCTTAGAACATTTTAACTTAGCAAAGTTAATGTTTAAGTGATTTATACCTTGATTTAGCTTAGGTAAATCCTTGTTTGGATTCGCCACCTTAAGGAGAATTTCTCCAAAGCTTCACTTACATGTTTTCAAACAAAAAACAAGGCCTAGTTAGTCTCCAAGCAAGATCTAACCATAAGAAGTAATTTAAGTCATGAAAATCATGGATTTTTACCTTAGATCTTCAAACTTGATATAGATCTACTTCGGCCCTATTTTTCCAGAAGATAAAGAGTATCAAAACACTCTCAAGAACAAGGTATAAAACCGTGGGTGAATTAGCTTGGAAGATAGCTAAGTTTTACCTTGTTTAAGATGCCAAAAATGGTGTTTTTGGCTTGGATCTATCTACTCCTTGTAGATCTTGGTATACCAACTGAATCTACATGAAAATGAGAAGAAAATAAGGCTAGGAACAAAGTTTCACAGCCGAATTTGAAGGGAATCAAAAGATATGAGCTTAAAGAACATTTTTACCTTAAATGGTCAAGACTTGAACTTTCCTCCTTAGATCTGGTTATGGCCGAAACTAACACTTCCTTTAACCTCCAAAGCACTCTACATAGATGTATATAAAAGGTTGGAGTCTAGATCAATCGAAAAAGGAAAGAAAGATGAAGAAAATGGGCATTTTTATGCCTTAGGAGCTTACCTAGAGCTTGAGCTCCCTCCAATGGAGTTTGGAAACTTTCCTACGGTTGAAGAGGAGCCAAAGAGAGAGTTTGGCCAGGAGTCCCACGTTTGGAATGGGACTAATGAGAAAAATGACCTAGTTTTGGCTTAAAACACATTTTTTTCTTATTTTATGTCTTTAATGTTTTGATGACTCACCCATTACTGATTTGTGTTGAATAATTGAAGCTCAATCAGTGGATACAAGAGGAGGGGGCATCCGTCCTTGATTGAGAGAGGTAGGGCATGATTGATTCCATTTTGAATCAAAAATGGAGCTTAAATGTTACTTTAAGCAATTAATGAATAAGTGACTCATCTCCCTTGTCTTCTTCTTGCTTGGTGTGCCGTGTAATAATGAGGGAAGGAGGCTCCAACCAGCTGGCTTCATCACATGGGTAAGCAACCGGAGACCACCTTTTTGTTTTATAAGGTAAAGTATGTCTTTTTTTGTTATTTTATGTAAAAGTAAGGTGTATATTTAATTGTCACATGGGTCTTGTCTCTTGGTCTGTTAAGAGACTTAATTATCTGATTTTATGTAGTCCATTTCGTGGTCAATGGTTAACATTGACCAACTTAGTCAATGTTGACCCAAACGGGCCCCACATTAGGGTTTATATTAATATTTTAATATTTTTGTAAAAATTCATAAATTCTTGGATTAAATTCCTAATATCATATAATATGATATTTATTATTTTAAAGGTAATTTAACCTTTTAGCCCCTTTAAAACCAATTTAGAAGGCAATTACACAAAAACGTGCTTTAAGGAGTTTTAGTGCACATTTGTGTCGCAAGGTGTTTCTGAGCTCTGTTTTCTTTGACAATGGTTTTTTTGTGTTCCTTACATGATATTTGATCATGGTATCCAATTTACATCATTTAGAGGTCATTAGACCTTTAAGGTTTCTTAGAGCACAGGCCCTTTTTGACCTTGAAGCACGAAAGTGCTTTTTCTTTGTGTTGGAGTGTTTCCCAACAATTATAATATGTTTAGTAATGTGTTAATATACTTAGACAAATTTTTAGGTCCTAAGAAGTTCATTTGGGTATTTATTTACCCCTAACAGTCAAAGGGTGCAACATCTCGTTTTGTGTTGACCACTGTTGTTCTCAATTGACTTTTAAGGCATGTTTAGGCCTTAATTAATGTAATTAAATATTTAATCCATGTTTAATAATTTTGGGGTATTTCAACTAAGGTACGCCCTCGTACCGCTACTAACGACACATTCAAAGAATTCAACACCTTATTAACCAGCTTTGTTATAAATTTTATTGCGCCGTTGATTTTATCTGCGATCGATATAGATATATATATATCTGTATCTCTTGATTGTTTTGTATTTGTATTTCTTAACTGTTATAAAATTTTATCTCATGATTATTATCCATTTATTTTAGACTACTACGAATTATATGTCCTTAGATATTCATTTTATCCTATCAATATATTAAACAAGCTACAACTCAGGTGTAACACACTTGTGTAGTTTAAAATAATATTCAGATCATTTAATAATCCTAGATAATCTTTCAAAATTATCTTCAAGGGTTTAGAGCCAACCATATGTGAAACTCTATAAAATAAATATTTTCTGTGACTTTTCAAGTTTCAATTGTTTTTATAATTAACTATCGTATTCTAGACGAATCATTCAGTGTTTACTTCATAAAATTTACTTATTATATATTTACATAATTTCACCCAAGGCAGAATTTTAGGAAGTTCTTCAATTATAATGTAGCTCCCAAAATCTGATTTCTTTATCTTAAAATCTATTTTCAAGTAGGGACTCTATATATAAATTTTAAGTCAAATGAATTAGTCTAGTGAAAGTTCACTCACTCTTGATAATTTTTTCTTAGGTTTGTTCTATGTAAGTATTACTCTGATCATTAAATCTTAGTACTCTCTTAGATAATGGTGGCTTTGGTAAATATCACTCTAGTGTGACTTCTAAAATTTAATATATGTATAATGTTAAACTTCCAATAAACATGAGAATTCCAATCTTTAAGTAACTCTCAATTTTTCACTAGATGCTCAATATTCCAAGTATTTAAGGATCAATGATATTTAGTTTAGTGTTACTCTTCTCTTCACTTAATATTTAAGTAACTTCCTTTAATGGTTTTTATATTCAACAAGGGGTAGATGTTCAACCTAAGTACCCAAATTTTAAATTCCCTTCCTCCATATACAGGTATTTTTTTTCACCAAATATTTAACTCAATAAATCTTTTACATGTATGAATTTAATACTGGATATTAAGATATAAATTTAAAATTGTTCACTGTGGCTAGTAATGAAATATGCCCAGCTCAAGACTCATGATGGTAACGTCTTACCACCAATCCTCCTCAAGTTCAACACAATCCATCACTTACGTAGAAGATTATATACGGTTAGATGACAAGGCTTGTCTAGCCCCTAAACTTCCAGAAGTGGGTGTGCACCCCCACTACTTTCAGCCTAGGAGTTCGTCGCACCAGGCACTTCCCGTAGGGTGTTAGGTTTATGTGTTTTCTTTCTAAAGTTAACATAGAGTTTTAGTGTGTTTTACAGGTTCAGATGTTGAACTATATAGATATATATCCTGTAGTTTATTGTTGCAAGGTATAACAACACATCACACTCAACAGACATTCATAAAAGACAAGTGTGTAAAGGAATCACTCACAATTCCACGAAGGGTTAGGAGTCGTGCCTTACTAGAGTCCTCACTTCCCAATTCTACCCCAGTTCCCCAGTTTTAAGTGCACCTATATTCTAAGTATTTCACTCGGCTTGTTTTCTCGGGTTCAAAGCGTAACTACGCTCTGATACCAATTTCTGTAACGCCCCTATTTAACATATTTATAGCTGATATAAAATACTAAAGGCGTACAGACCATCGGGTTCCAAACACCTGGCACCAAACCTCACCAATTACAACTTAAAGATTACAATTGTCATGGCCTGAACCTCGAGAAAACTTAACAAAAGTAAAACAGTAATATAACACATAAACTCTCAAACCTAATCCCATCCCAATCACTCGTTCTCTACGTGGCCACCTGTAAAATAACTCGTACCTGCAAGATAAAACCAAGCAGCCCACCCCGAGAGGGGTGGGTCAGTTTCCTGGAATGGAACTGGTACGATCCTCCAAAAACAAACTTATAATACAACTCTTAAAGAAATAATAGCTTGAAAGCAATCACTTAAACCACACAGAGGAACAAGCATTTCACACATCATACCAAGATAACAAATTAGGAATAAAGATAAATAACAGAAAGGTAAAGTTAGTGAAGCAAACCACCCAGTGTTAGTGAACATCCAATGCCTTAGTTAAACCAATTCCCGTTAGGAGTATAAAGACTCAGATAGTCCAAGGACTAGGAATGATAGATAGATCCAAGAACCATAACTCAGAGTGGAATAATTCAACTGGGAGAGATGACTCCCACCGCCAAGTACGTCCTTTTAGGAAAGGGATATACAGCCCCTCACTGTCTACAACGTCCCTTTTGGGACAGGGGATATACAGCCCCTCACTGTCTACAACGTCCCTATTGGGACAGGGGATATACAGCCCCTCACTGTACCATTGAAGACGCGCGCACGTCGAAACCTCAAGAACCAGCTCATGGATGAAACGATATCCAGAGTCAAAAGAAGAATTTACCAAAATTTACCTTTTCCAAATTCCCACCGGATCACTAACTACCCAGAGCAATACCAAAACACTCAGTCCTACAGAGTGCAGAAGCGTAAACCCTAAGCAGTCAATGACTAATGGAACAACCAAATAGAAGGAACCAATACCCAAGTGAGTTTCACATTCAAGCTCAGTAGTCACACAAGCTGAGTAAGTCACACAACCATTTCCTTTTAGAAATTCCTCTTAAATCTTAAACTCAGTTAGCGTTTTTCGAAACGTCTCATAAGTCAATCAGCAAAGTATCGGAGTATGAGAAATCGTACCTGGTCAACGCTGTAGCAGTTCTAGTAAACTCGTGCAAACATTCAACATTCTCTAAGGAACATTGAAGATAATTTACTATCAATAACCTGTACCCGAAGTTAAACTAAATAAATTCCTCTCTCTATTTCCAAATCTCAATATCTTATAAGCCCCCGCTTAAATGTTATGTATAACCTTTGACTTATTTAGAAGGTTGTATAGCCCAAGGTTGTAGGATCAGGATCGGAATGTATTTTATTAACACCTGCTAATTGTCCCTCCTATCCACTTTATTCATATTTAACAACACAATCCCACATTCAAGACTTTTGAGACCTTTATATCATAAATGTGTTTATATTATATAACTAAATCTAAGAATTTCAATAATTGTAACACACCTCATCCAACAACAACACATAACAATTATCTGCAGCGGAAAATATACTTCATCCATTACTTAACTCGTTGGTGTTACACGCCGTTAACCACCCACGTGGCAACAAGGCTATTACATATACATTGTACCGGTCTGATGGACTAGATTCCCGAGCGACTACACATTACTGACCCTTCCATTAATAATAGAAACAACATACACTTCCAACGTACCGAGTATTCACAAACTAATGCCGATAACAAAGTTCGGTCTTACTACACCTACTTATATATACAACTTAAATGATTACCCATGTACAACGACTACCCCGTCCTACTCTCGAACAGCCTTCCAGCTCTTTGTACCTGAAATAGGAAAAGAAGAGAAAGGGTGGCCCCCAAGGCTCAGCACCGCTGCTGGTATGGTAATCCCGCAGCACGCATGCTACTGGGCCACGCACAACTAATTGTCGTCTTAGCATGCGGTTGATTATATTTAAATCATGCATGTAACTTAAAACACTCAACACGAATCATTCCGCCTCAATGGGCTCAACAAACAGATAACATATCCATACTTGATAGGTCACTCATGGTATTTATTACCCCTAGAGTGTTTCTCCTCTAATGGAGCTACTTCCTTAATAGACGACAACTACTCATTAATTGGGTTATCCCTAAACGCCTCTTATCACAAACTGGGATTCGTATCCATGATCCACATACTCCACATTTTACAACATATAACATACATCACATAACAACACTTTTCACGTTTCAACGTGCTCATGACAATATCGCAATAGAAATTGCATTACATTAACAACACATAACATAACGGGAGCGGTTCTCTTAGGAACCGACCCAAACATTGTTAATTCACTGGTGAGCCTAAAGAATGATGTCACCCTCATGATAAGCTCGTTATTCAACACTCATTACCGTCCTAATAGTCGGACGAGTAACTTAGGTTAAGATGGTTCGGGTTTTGTGACCCAAACACCACCAACAAACACATGTTCCCCCTAAACCGATCATAAGTCAGAATAGCTAAGCTTTGGAGTAAGCTAATGGGAGATCATAACCCGTGAGGGAACAACCACCCCATAACAGAGAGGAGGGTAGAGGCTAAAAAGGATACCTACTCCCAAACAACGCGCGACCAACCTAACCGGATTCCTCACTCCTGTTAGTACATACTTACTTTTAGATATTAGTTAGAACCAAATATGGAGTCTATCACATCACACAACATACAGTATTACAACTGGGTACACATACGGGGAGGGAGGTCCCTACATTCACACACACATATCACACAATTAACACACGCATAGCCGTGGTTAGAACGTCCCATGGTTCGGGTCGTTTAATCCAAATACCGAACTCTCATGTGATCCTAGACTCAGTTAGCTAAGGTTTAACACTTCGAGGTTAAATGATATCGGAGTTGAACACGCCACATAAATGAATTACTATAAACTCATTACATGTTTTTCTTACAAGTGCAAACAGAAAACACATTGGCATACAAGCCGGTGTAATCCGGAGGACACAGGTTGCAAGAAAACCATACATGTCACCGGAGTCCACTCTTCACGTCCACTTATGTTCTCGAGCAATTCTCGAACAACTGATAACATTACATGTATTTTTTATAACATCGGGGTAACTGATTGTTTAAAGTCTAATGCTCATAACTTATCCCCTTGTTAACTTAGTTAAATAACTTCACATTTTAACTTGTTTTACCTTTACATTTAATACAACTTTGCCCTCTAAGTTGTCATTATAACTCACTAGGGTTTACTACTTAATCCACACTTAGTTTGTTTTTTTTTTTTTACATATTTTGGACCGTCCGACCACAACTGGGTCGGACCGTTCCAGAACTTTTCCCGTCTTTTAATACACCTGTCCGACCCATGTCCGACCCAAGACCTCTGGGTCGGACCATTCTAGAAACTCCAACGGTTGCATTAACAGAGCTGTCCGACCCACCCTGGGTCGGACCATGGGTCGGACACCCCAGAATTGTCCAAAACATGTCAAACTTTCTCCAAACTTTCCTCAAGCCTCCTAATGTGTTCTAACAATCATTTGGCACATCATACCACCCTTTAGCCATGTACTAAACTCTTTACATACACACCACAAACCATCTTATCATTCACAATTTCTTACAAAATTCCTAGCACTTGGAATGTTTTCTCCTTAAGATTTCTAAGTGGGTTTCACCTATAATGACCACTATCAAGGTGTTTCCTTTACACCGTAACATCATCTCTCAAACTTCTTTTTTACTAACTAAATCTCCTTTTTCACATCTTACCTAAACATCATTTCTGCCTTGTACATCAACATTCCTAAACCTAAACAAACTTCTCCAAGACTTAATACATTCTCAAAACCACACATTGAATTCCTAGAACTTCCAAGGTAATACCTAATCCTTGTACCACTCTAAATCACCTTAATACATGCTTTCTTCCCTATAAAACACTTGTTCACCTTTAACACTTCCTAGTTCACCAAAACTTATTTAAAACACTTAGAACTTCATATACATTTTCCAAATTTGCCATAGCTTCTCTTGTATATTCTCACACCCAAACCTTAGGTTTTTTAGCTTATTTCATTCAAAAACACCTAAATCCACCAAGAACTTTCTCACACACAAAACTTCACCAAATTTACACTACATCACAATATAGTGTATAAACTTAAATTGCTTGGCACTTAGGCCCTTAAATAACATGGCTCTTAGGCCCTTAAATTGCATAAACCTTAAACACTGAATTTCGCACATAAATAATGCCTTTGACCTGCAATTACATACAACAACACATATGCCCTTTAATAGTTTCCTTGAGAGCATTTTACTAGGTCATTCACCATTGGCTCCTTAGGTATTTTATTAAGCAAATCAAGCTCATTTTTCCTAAGGCATTTAAACTACATTGAGATAGTTGTTTACCTCTTTTCATCTCAAACTTATTTCTTGTTTCCTTGTACCGAAAATCAGCAAGGAGTTTGATCACTTGTCAACTTTCTATTCAATATACATATAAGGGTAATGAGCTTAAGAATTCACACTTAAACTCATATACAAACCCTAGTTTAACATAAGTGTTTTAATACACTAAAATGATGTTTACCTTTGAATTTGAAAGAGAACTTGAAGATGTAACAAGAGAGGACTCCTCCTTGTCCTTTGAAGTTTGAATTAAGCTAAGAGGAGAGCAAGACAAAACACCATTGTGAGGTGAATTTTCGGACATGTACCAAAATGAGAGGAAACATGGTTTTTCTTTGATTTTCCTTACCTTGAAGCAGAGGAGAATGTCAAGGCATGAAAAGGTGAGCTCAAGCTCCTTCAATGGAGAATCTTCATGGCACCAAAATGGAGTTTTTGAAGATTTGAAAAGAGAGAAGTGTAGAGCTTGACCTAACTAAGACAAATATGGTCTTGGAATTTGATTTGGTGTATGGAGCTAGAAGTTACTAGCATTCAAAGATGGAGAATGGTATGTGTCTGTAGCAAACCGATGGAGAGAGGAGGAAGAAGATGGCTAACCGTGGGAAATGGAAAGGGAAGAAGAGAATGAGGTGACAGAGTTTACTTTGTTAAGATATTTATGTATAAAAGCAAAATAGTACTTTACTTTATAAGTTTTACTTTTCTTATTAAACTAACAAGGGGGATGACTCATCCCGTGCAAAAACCGGCCCCCATTTAATACTAAGGGGTGTTTTGGTCTTTGTTGACCAATAACATAACTTATAATAATATATGTTACAAACTAGCTTATAATAGTTACTATTCACCAAAACAAGGCACATGATGTGAAATTTTTGATTTCTCCTTGATCTAGACTTCCAAATGTGATACTGAGTAGTACAAATATTAATTAAAGAGTAATGATGGACATTTAGCCACTCAAAACTCATTTACAAGACAATTTTTCAAAAATGTGCTTTAAGACTCCTTAAAGCACATTTTGTGTTTTAACTTGTTTTCAAGCTTGGTTTTCTTTGGTAATTGATTTAATATGTTCATTAACATATTTATAAGGTATAGGTATGACCATTAGGTCTTATACAAATTTATACCAAGCTTAGAGCATATTTTTGCTCTTATTGACTTTAAGGTATATTCTTGTGTTTTGTTTGGTTTAACTGTCTACCAAAGTTTCCTAAGGACTTAATTATCCTTTTTAAATCATAATTGAATATTATTAAGTCTTGGTAGGCTCTTTGGGTCCTATCCAAGTTCACTCCTAGCTTAGAGCATGTTTTTGCTCAACTGTATCTTAGTGCTTTTTGCATTTTACTATGGTTTAAATTGTTCACTGATGTCTCTAAGGAACTTTTAGCCTTACATACCATAGTTTAATATTTAAACCACATATCAAGGTTTGGGGTATTTCAATCTACCCCCCTTAAAAGAACTTCGTCCTCGAAGTTCACACTTTCCACACATCATTTGGATAGAACGCAGGAATCACTTGGAAATAAACTTCCATAACCAAACATATTTTAAATCACACCCTCAGACTTAATGGTCCGAGTAACACATTCACATCCATACATAACGTAACATACTCACATGATAACCTCGGACTCAATGGTCCGGGTATCTTAACAATATTGGCACATATATAACAACCCTTAGACTCTCTGGTCTTGGGTAACATAACAACATTTAGACACATAGGTCTTGATAACATAACAGCCTTTAGACACATAGGTCTATGTAAACAACAACATTTAGACTCATAGTCTTGATAACATACACTTTTGGAACTTAAGGTCAAAATATATTTATTACACATACCACACAACATGTCATAGCATGTATACAATCAAAAATATCTTTGATATACACTGTGATCCCCAGAACCCGGTCGCGTGGCACCTTGTCCCCGTTCCTTTGGGAGATCAAAACAATCACTTAAATTTAAAATTTTCCTTGTGTGGTTAAGTAAGAGAACTTTAATTATGTAAAGTATCTATCGACATTTTATAAATACCAATTCAAAATCCTTTTTGAAAATACATACAACTCCAAGTCCAACTTATGCTCTTTGCTTCTTTTCTTAGCGTGGTTATTTGTGACCACTTAAGGGAGCTTCAAGAATCATCCAACCCTGATGTGATCAGCATTAGTGTTGAACTATCCTTCCACCCCAATTTGTGTTCGGCTTCCCTTGATCTCATGATAATCAAGTTTCACCTCCCACTTCAATTTCAAGCATCGCGTAAATCACTCATTTCCAATTTTCTATCTTTTTTTTTCCATTCTAATCGTGATCATAACATCCCCAAGGGATAGAACTCCGTCTATCAGTTATCTCCATTCACTTTAATCCTGTTGCCTAGGGAATCTTATTCTCACTAGGTTCTATGTCGGTTTCATACCCTTTCAGGAATCACTATATAGTATATATACACATATATTTTATCAAAATACAACACACAGTTTCACATTTATACACTGTCGGGGTTTTGTTCCCCGGGAGTTTCTCTACTCCCCACACTTGTACTATCACACACAATTGTTAACAAATACACACATATCACAATGGTATTCGCATCTTCTGTGCGCAATTACCACAATTAAACCATGAATGAATGCGTATGTTTACGTAACACACACACCAATCATCAAAATAAATTATTTTGTGCTATGCACAACATAAGTCATGTACACTTGTACGGTAATACACACTAAGTGGTTTTGCGCTCTACCCCCTTAAAAGGGATTACGCCCACGTAATCAATCACTAAACATTGGCTTAAAATGTTCTACGTCGTGAAGTGTTTTAACTTCCACGCGGTCTATTATACAATGCAACTGATTAGAGGATCTTAACCATATTGGCGGTTTAGTCCCTAAACCAAGAATTCTCATTGGAGTTTGCTTAAACTCTTAACTAGTTTCGGTTCTGGCCCGTGAGGCTTCTAGGCACTAATAAATAGCCATTTACTCATATTCACTATGCACATTGTACACTTGGACTCACTGTTCACTAGCGTCTGCTGCGCAACTCTGACAACTGTAGGCTTAGTTTGCCCCATTCATTATTCTCACTGTATTGTACACCTCCCATATATCACCTTTATCTTGGTAATAATGGTTTCTCAACCGACGCGTGGTATCTCTTACCGTGAGCGAATTCGGTGAGTTATAAATTTTCTATCCACTTCCATAATAATTGACTGTATATACTGTTACATATTTCACAATGATTGACTTGATTCTTCCGACTTACTGTCGGTTGAGATTGAACTACCATCTAATGTGTAGTGCTCTCTCGGTTATTTCTCACACTTGAGGTATATTCCACACCGATATTTGGTATTTAGTGCTGCTGTAGTCACTTACTGTTAATCATGCCTCCACATTTGGTTTTGTACCAGTATCATTTCATTGGTATGACCTTGCATTTATCATGCATCAGTCCCTATGGCGTTATAAGCCGTTTGCTGTTTCCTCCACAATTAACATTTCCCGAATCCCAACTATCACTAGTACAAAAAACGCCTATTTCGGCGGTTATACAACCGCCGAAATGGAGACAGCCGAAATAGGTCTGAGAACCTATTTCGGCGGTTGTGCAACCGCCGAAATAGACACCCTATTTCGGCGGTTGTTAGTTAAAAACCGCCGAGATATGCCCGTGTTAGAACAAAAAACAAACAACCTATTTCGGCGGTTGTAGCTAACAACTGCCGAAATAGGTCCTTTTTTTTAAAAAAATTGATTTTTGTGTCGTCTTCAACCTCGTAGCAGTTCCAGTGCTTTTCGACAGAGGCGCAAACACGAGCGTAGAGCATGTATGTTCTCTTGCAAGTTTGAGTATATTACTGGTTCGTAATGAACTGCTTCAGTTTGGTATATTACCGGTTCGTCAATTATGGTTGTGAGACTACGTGAGAGTATGAACACAAGCGCAGAGCATGTATTTTCGCCTGCAAATTACCGTGAGATAAGAGGATGAAGAGAGGTAAGTAGAGCATTTGTTCGCCAGTAAGGGTTGTGACTTTACCGTGAGAAAAGACGATGAAGAGAGGAGCGCCGAGCATATACGGGATTAGCCGGTTTGGGTTGCGAAATCACCATGAGAGAAGAAGAGAGGAGCAGACCGCATGTGTATTCGCCAGTTAGGGATGCGAAATTAAAGTGAGAGAAGAGAGGATGAAGATATGAGGTCGGCGAGCAAATATAATTAAATAAAGTCTATTTCGGCGGTTGTTAGTGACAACCGCCGAAATAGACTGAAATTTAAGCGGCATAAATTTCAAAAAAAAAAAAATCCCGGGAAATGACCCTATTTCGGCGGTTGTAAAGACAACCGCCGAAATAGGGCTCCGAGATTTCTAGTGTCTGGAAAAAAGACACCTATTTCGGCGGTTGCCTCTACAACCGCCGAAATAGGGGCGCCGAAATAGGCGTTTTTGGTACTAGTGTATCCACTTGATCATTACTGCGCAAGTGCAATACCAAAACACTCAGTCATACAGAGTGCAGAGGCGTAAACTCTTGACAGTAAATCTCTATTAGCAATGGGATCCACACTGAGTTCGTTATCACATAGTACCTACCACTGGCTTATTGCCCAGTTTGTTTAACATCACTTACCTTGCATCTCCACTGAGTTTAACTCATAACTGGTCTTATCTGCCACATTATTATTCAACAATACTTATACAACGGTCGCTTACTGCGCACCGTGCTTATGATAACACTAACTTACATGGTATTTACTGTACATTAACTTCCACACATATACTTACATCATTCGTATTATGGTTCATCACTCATTTGGATGACTACTGAATGCTCCTTGAGCATCGATCATTCGAGTCACAAGCCGGCATTATTCAGCTCGGTGCTTCACTTTATACACACATGCTACTAAACTAACTGCTCTCTTTCAATAATAATATCATCCATCCTTAACATATTTCTTGAACTTGATTCACATAACTACCACTGTTGCGGTCTCACAATATCGAGAGGTATCCCCACTCTTAATGCAGTGGTTCATTTATCACTCTATTCACTTATACGACATAAACTTCTACAACCAATCTAATTTATATAACATATCTCGCTTGTGGCTTATAAGCCTTATTTGCCTTGAGTTGCGCTCATTGTAGGCTGTCCACACACATGTACTTCTCTGTACAACATTACATGGTTAAAGGTTGTATTGGGCTTCATGACAAGGTCGTTGCATTCCGTTTCCTTTCATAGGATGCCCCTTAGGATTGTCAGTCCGTCTCCTGACAACTTATGTCTAAACTGGGTATTAGTTTCAACCCTTGTGTTTCTGTCATGTCATTTCGTACGATTATCGTTGATATGAACACCCTTCAAGGATTGCTCCTGGGTGTTGCTAAGTTATGCTATTACCTCCAGTTCGCACTTATTGGTATATTCAGTTAGCCACGCCGTTTGCGTTCTTAACTGGTTCATTATCTTCTTCTGTGAAGATCAACACTTCCTGGTAATGTAGGTACTCATTCTGGGAGTTTCATCCCGTTCATTGCATACTAATGTGTCCACATTAGGCATCTGCTTGCCATGTACAGGCTGGGTCACCGTTCCAGCTATCATGTTTATCCTTGAGGATCCTTAAGACATATTTATCCCTGAGGATCCTTAAGACATATACGATGTCTTTACATAACAGTTAGTGTGCTTCGCACCTCCTGACTCTTAAACATTTCCTTGAAAGGAATTCACCAATTCCTTTAGTCTCGTAAACTTAACTAAGTTCCTTAACTTCAACCATTCCTTGTAATCCTTAGCTCTTGTTTGACTTATACTGCTGACCGTAGTACGGAGTCGACTACTTCCCGTGTTTCGGACTCTACTCGTATACATATATGGGGTACCATACTGATACATTGCTACTTGCCCAACTAACCCATAAACAGGTCTGTCAGGCCCACAAGCTCCTATCGGAGTGCGGTCGTCCCACATTACAGTTGGTACACTCGTAGTGTTCGTCGCACGCCTAGGTGAAGTATTCTGTTGTCAACTCCCTTATATTGTCCCATGACAATATGCATTCCGTGCTTCCCGAACTTAATCGAGGAAAAGTTTATCCACTGTTGTATTACCATGAACTCAATCCATTCCCTTGGGTTGTTACCCTTGGGTTTACCGGTTTCCTTTCCGGTTATTCAAAAGTAAATTGGGTATAACTTACCTACCGTGTGGCATTGAGGCCGGTGTAGGTCCTCTGGTTTGGTTTTTAAAAGAAGGTAGACAATGAGTATGGGCTTGAAAGAAAATTTGGTTTTGAAAAGAAAAGAGTTTGAATAAATCTAGGTTTGAAAGAAAAATTTTCATGGTTTCATAACGTCTTCTTGCCTTAACCAAGTCTAGCTTCTTGCTGACTGGTGTACTTCCAATTACAAAGGTTAGGCTGTTAAGCCCTTCCACAGTTATAACGATCACACTTAACTTCATGGTACTTTACCAAGTACTTTGTAGTTGTTATAAATTTCCCGAACAGCCCTGTTATAGCAGCACTTGCCATGGCAAGTGCGCCATGCTAACTGGCTATCGGTTCAACACATACCGGTTGTGGTATTGCTTTTACTCGCACTGTCATCAGTGGCCTTGTTGACCCTCACTTGATTTTACTATCCTGATAATAACTCCTCTAGGTGACTTGTCACTGTCTTCCCATAGTAATCATTAATTAGGGTGTTTCCTGTTCTGGAGACCCCTTTTCTTTTGTATTGTTTCCTCTTCGTAGCCCGTTCCACGCATTTGTCGTGGTTACTGAGACTTGTCTCTGTTTGGGCTCTACATTGTAGTTCCCTTGTCGGTTGGTATACCGTTGGTGTATCATTTAACAACTGTGGTTCTGTAGACACTCGTCTCGGGTTTCATTAATCCATTTCTTTCCTGTTGCACGGTCGGTGCGTTGCAAGCTGGTTATTCTCGACTGCTCGGCATGTCGACCCAGGTTGCCGGAAAATCTATTCTTTTATATACAAGATTCTTCATTCTTCGCTATTACATGCGGTTAACATTGTTCAGATGGGAACCGTCTCCGGGATTCCCACCTTTCGGGATCTACCGTATGACAGGTTCTCCATACCTTTAGAGGTACTTAATAACAGCCGGATCGGGTATTCCCGAGTATGAGAGGACTTTCATCTCTCTGGCGTTGTTCCCCGAGTTATAAACAGGGATTGTGGAGGGCAGGAAGGATATTGTAGGTTTCCAGTACACACTGGTAATTCCTAACTAGCGTATCTCTCACGCTATCACGCAACCCTTAACCCAAAGTCTTAAACTCCTAACTCGGTACTTCCTAAGCTCAGTAATTCAGTCATCAGAGCGATACTTCGCTCTGATACCACTTTTTGTAACACCCCATCCAACAACAAACACATAACAATTATCTACAGCGGAAAATATACTTCATCACATTACTTAACTCGTTGGTGTTACACGCCGTTAACCACCCACGTGGCTAACAAGGCTATTACATATACATTGTACCGGTCTGATGGACTAGATTCCCGAGCGACTACCATTACTGACCCTCCATTAATAATGAAACAACATACACCTTCCAACTGTACCGAGTATTCACAAACTAATGCCGATAACAATTTCGGTCTTACTACACCTACTGTATATATACAACTTAAATGATTACCCATGTACAATGACTACCCCGTCCTACTCTCGAACAGCTTCCAGCTCTTTGTACCTGAAATAGGAAAAGAAGAGAAAGGGTGGCCCCCAAGGGGCTCAGCACCTTTGCTGGTATGGTAATCCCGCAGCCCGCATGCTACCGGGCCACACACACTAATTGTCGTCTTAGCATGCGGTTGATTATATTTAAATCATGCATGTAACTTAAAACACACAACACGAATCATTCCGCCTCAATGGGCTCAACCAACAGATAACATATCCATACTTGATAGGTCACTCATGGTATTCATTACCCCTAGAGTGTTTCTCCTCTAATGGAGCTACTTCCTTAATAGACGACAACTACCCATTAATCAGGTTATCCTTAAACGCCTCTTATCACAAACTAGGATTCATATCCATGATCCACATACTCCACATTTTACAACATATAACATACATCACATAACAACACATAACAACACTTTTCACGTTTCAACGTGCTCATGACAATATCGCAATAGAAATTGCATTACATTAACAACACATAACATAACGGGAGCGGTTATCTTAGGAACTGACCCAAACATTGTTAATTCACTGGTGAGCCTAGAGAATGATGTCACCCTCATGATAAGCTCGTTATTCAACACTCATTACCGTCCTAATAGTCGGACGAGTAACTTAGGTTAAGATGGTTCGGGTTTTGTGACCCAAACACACCACACAAACACATGTTCCCCCTAAACCGATCATAAGTCAGAATAGCTAAGCTTTGGAGTAAGCTAATGGGAGATCATAACCCGTGAGGGAAACAACCACAACATAACAGAGAGGAGGGTAAGGCTAAAAAGGATACCCACTCCCAAACAACGCGCGACCGGCCTAACCAGATTCCTCACTCCTGTTAGTACATACTTACTTTTAGATATTAGTTAGAACCCCAATATGAAGTCTATCACATCCACACAACATACAGTATTACAACTGGGTTACACATACGAGGGAGGTCCCTACATTCACACACACATATCACACAATTAACACACGCATAGCCGTGGTTAGAACGTCCCATGGTTTGGGTCGTTTAATCCGAATACCGAACTCTCATGTGATCCTAGACTCAGTTAGCTAAGGTTTAACACTTTCGAGGTTAAATGGTATCGGAGTTGAACACGCCACATAAATGAATTACTATAAACTCATTACTGTTTTATCTTACAACGTGGCAACATACAGAAAAACACATTGGCATACAAGCCGTGTAATCCGGTAGGACACAGTTGCAAGAAAACCATACCTGTCACCGGAGTCCACTCTATCACGTCCACTTATGTTTCTCCGAGCATTCTCGAACAACTGATAACATTACATGTATTTTTTATTAACATCGGGGTAACATGATTGTTTAAGTCTAATGCTCATAACTTATCCCCGTTAACTTAGTTAAATAACTTCACATTTTAACTTGTTTTACCTTTACATTTAATATACTTTTGCCCCTCTAAGTTGTCATTATAACTCACTAGGGTTTACTACTTAAACCACACTTAGTTTGTTTTTTTTTTTTACATATTTTGGGCGTCCGACCCACCGTCCGACCCACAATTGGGTCGGACCGTTCCAGAAACTTTTCCCGTCTTTTAAATACACCTGTCCGACCCATGTCCGACCCAAGACCTCTGGGTCGGACCATTCCAAACTCCAACGGTTGCATTAACAGAGCTGTCCGACCCACCCTGGGTCGGACCACTAGTCGGACAACACCAGAATTTGTCCAAAACTTGTCAAACTTTTTTTTCCTCCAGCCCTCCAAACAAGTTCTAACATCATTTGGCACATCATACACACCTTTAGCCATGTACTAAACTCTTTACATCACACACCAAAACCATTATCAATCACAAATTTCTTACAAAATTCCTAGCACTTGGAATGTTTTCTCCTTAAGATTTCTAAGTGGTGTTTCACCTATAATGACACTATACCAAGGTGTTTCCTCTACACCTTAACATCATCTCTCAAACTTCTTTCTTACTAACTAAGTCTCCTTTTTCACATCTTACCTAAACATCATTTCTTCCTTGTACATCAACATTCCTAAACCTTAAACAAACTTCTCCAAGACTTTAATACATTCTCAAAAACACACATTGAATTCCTAGAACTTCCAAGGTAATACCTAAATCCTTGTACCACTCTAAATCACCTTAATACATGCTTTCTTCCCTAGTAAAACACTTGTTCACCTTTAACACTTCCTAGTTCACCAAAACTTATTTAAAACACTTAGAACTTCATATACATTTTCCAAATTTTGCCATAGCTTCTCTTGTATATTCTCACACCCAAACACTTAGGTTTTTACCTTATTTCATTCAAAAACACCTAAATCCACCAAGAACTTTGTCACACACAAAACTTCACCAAATTTACACTACATCACAATATAGTGTATAAACTTAAATTGCTTGGCACTTAGGCCCTTAAATAACATGGCTCTTAGGCCCTTAAATTGCATAAACCTTAAACACTGAATTTTGCACATAAATAATGCCTTTGACCTGCAATTACATACAACAACACATATGCCCTTTAATAGTTTCCTTGAGAGCATTTTACTAGGTCATTCACCATTGGCTCCTTAGGTATTTTATTAAGCAAATCAAGCTCATTTTTCCTAAGGCATTTAAACTACATTGAGATAGTTGTTTACCTCTTTTCATCTCAAACTTATTTCTTGTTTCCTTGTACCGAAAATGAACAAGGAGTTTGATCACTTGTCAACTTTCTATTCAATATACATATAAGGGTAATGAGCTTAAGAATTCACACTTAAACTCATATACAAACCCTAGTTTAGCATAAGTGTTTTAATACACTAAAATGATGTTTACCTTTGAATTTGAAAGAGAACTTGAAGATGTAACAAGAGAGGACTCCTCCTTGTCCTTTGAAGTTTGAATTAAGCTAAGAGGAGAGCAAGACAAAACACCATTGTGAGGTGAATTTTTGGACATGTACCAAAATGAGAGGAAACATGGTTTTTCTTTGATTTTCCTTACCTTGAAGCAGAGGAGAATGTCAAGGCATGAAAAGGTGAGCTCAAGCTCCTTCAATGGAGAATCTTCATGGCACCAAAATGGAGTTCTTGAAGATTTGAAAAGAGAGAAGTGTAGAGCTTGACCTAACTAAGACAAATATGGTCTTGGAATTTGATTTGGTGCATGGAGCTAGAAGTTACAAGCATTCAAAGATGGAGAATGGTATATGGCTGTAGCAAACCGATGGAGATAGGAGGAAGAAGATGGGTAACCGTGGGAAATGGAAAGGGAAGAAGAGAATGAGGTGAGAGAGTTTACTTTGTTAAGATATTTATGTATAAAAGCAAAATAGTACTTTACTTTATAAGTTTTACTTTTCTTATTAAACTAACAAGGGTGATGACTCATCCCTTCCAAAAACCGGCCCCCATTTAATACTAAGGGGTGTTTTGGTCTTTGTTGACCAATAACATAACTTATAATAACATATGTTACAAACTAGCTTATAATAGTTACTATTCACCAAAACAAGGCACATAGATGTGAAATTTTTGATTTCTCATTGATCTAGACTTCCAAATGTGATACTTAGTAGTACACATATTAATTAAAGAGTAATGATGGACATTTAGCCACTCAAAACTCATTTACAAGACAATTTTTCAAAAATGTGCTTTAAGACTCCTTAAAGCACATTTTGGGGTTTAACTTGTTTTCAAGCTTGGTTTTCTTTGGTAATTGATTTAATATGTTCATTAACATATTTATAAGGTATAGGTATGACCATTAGGTCTTATACAAATTTATCCCAAGCTTAGAGCACATTTTTGCTCTTATTGACTTTAAGGTATATTCTTGTGTTTTGTTTGGTTTAACTGTCTACCAAAGTTTCCTAAGGACTTAATTAGCCTTGTTAATTCATAATTGAATATTATTAAGTCTTGGTAGGCTCTTTGGGTCCTAACCAAGTTCACTCCTAGCTTAGAGCATGTTTTTGCTCAAACTGTATCTTAGTGCTTTATTGCATTTTACTATGGTTTAAATTGTTCACTGATGTCTCTAAGGCACTTTTTAGCCTTTACATACCATAGTTTAATATTTAAACCACATATCAAGGTTTGGGGTATTTCAATAATAATCTTAAGCTCAATACCTTTATTCTTAATTTAGAATAAACATTGTATTATGACCTATGATGGACTCATCTCAGAATACTATACTATTATCTCACAATGTAAAGATTATGTATTTAAACAATATCTACTAGATAACCCATTATGATTAAGTCCTTCCCTTAACTTAATTAAGATCTACATCTTGTATATTGGAATCATAGTGTTGTAGACGCGTTTTATTATAACTTAATTGAACTGCTAAACTCAATTATCTCATCTTTAGTTCAGAATGACTTTTAATTACAACCATCTAATAAACGTGTCATAAGATGTTAAATTGCTTCTCATCCTGAATAACTATACTATAGTTAACTTAGATTTAACGAATTAATCTTACATTTAGTATTCACAAGGTATATTATATGTTTTATTATTACCTATACGATAAGGTGTTTAGTATAACCTTTTATGTATCCTTACTTACATTTAATTTCCTAAATGTTTTATTTTTACACACATTCTCTCTATAGACTATGTATAATCCTTTGTACTAAACTTCATTAAACTTACGCCTTAAATACGTTTTAAATTGTTTTACAAAACCTAAGGTTTCAAAGGAATAACTTAATAAATTAATTTCCTTTATTGTATTTATTATGGACAATATATCTACATAGAGTAGAATTTATCAAAGAATTAAATTCTGGTTCGTAAGTGAAATTGTTAATTATATAATAAGATAATCTATTATGAAAATTCTCATATTTTATATTCAAATAACCTATCATTATTTCCCATTACCGTAAAGTATATCAATATAATATCTTACGTAACTTAGTTTTATCTAATAAAAGGTTCAAGGTTTTAAGTATCAAATTCCTATTTATAAACCTTCTATAAATTCTAACTACTAAATACCTCACTTAATTGTAAACTCACATCCTAAGTATTGGTAATAAATGTTATAAATGTATTTCATATGGCTTATCTAATGCCAAGAAACTTAAGGATTATTATTTAGATAAATTTCCAAATCATAGTTTAATATAGTTTTATATCTTAATCCTTTTAATGATTTTATCTTAAAACATTAAGTTATATTTCAACTCGGTTGCTATTCGCAGTACAAAATTACTAATTACCGCAGTACAAAATTTTTTTAATTCATATTGACATTGTACACATGTAGTGACATTGTGTTGTAAATTTTGTTTTTGAAAATATGCATTTCATCACCGTGAACCGTAAAAAACGCTGTCATTGTATCGTTAAAGCCGTTTTTATTGTGTTCGAACGTTATAATTGGGACTTGACATTGGTAAACGACGTTTTACGTTATGTTTGAATAAATTTCAGACATTGTAACAACTTCATAAACATCGTATTGAAAACGTAGTTGATAACACCAATTTCCGGTAAAAAAACGCTCTTGTTATAGTATAAGTCGTTAAACCCGTTTTTATTGTGTTTGGATGTTATAATTGTGATTTCATGCTAAGTTATTGATGTTTTACTGTATTTAGTACGAAATGACATTAATATGTTGAAAACGAGTTAAAACGGGCATTTTTTGAAAAAACACTCCAAAACGTGCACGTTATATATAAACGGGATGTGTTCGGTATCTTCATTTCCCACGAACGCACCATCTCTCCTCCAAACTACCTCACCGGAATCCTCTCTTCTTGATCGCCGGAGCCACCGTCGGACCACCGCCGGAAAATTTTTCCGGTGAGTTTTTCGAATTTTTTTTTTTTTTGCAAGTTATAGATCTTGATGTGGTGATTTCAAATATGGTGTTAGAATTTAGAAACACACATTAAATTAGCCTAGATCTACAAAACAAAAATCTGGAAAAAAAGCTTGAAACTCCATTTATGGAGTTTTCAGTCGCCCTTGCTCCTGGAATGACCTTCGCCCACTCGCCGCGCCGACAAAAGCGACCCATCGCAGCTCGCCTCTTCCCCTGACACGAGCTCACTCACCTCGCCGCGCCGACAGAGGCTAGTCTTCTCTGCTCGCCTTCGCCAAAGACACGACCTCAACCTGCTCGCCGCGCCGACTAAGGCGACCGAAACAAGCTCGCCCTCAATGCAAAGGCGACATTGCCTGCCTCACCGTCGCTGCAAAGGCGAACCTTGAAGACTCGCCCCGTCTGTTGGGGCGAGACGGTTTTTTTTTTTTAATTTTTTTTTATTGGTTAATGTAATTATAAATCATGAAAAATTAAATTTAAAAAGTGCTAATAAAAAACCTAAGATATTAAATAAGAGAATGACAATTATAAAGTCAAGAGTTGCAATTATATAGAATAATTATTATAAATCATAAATGACATAGTAATTTTACTAAGTTGTAGTTCTATTTTCTGAACTTTCTTTTTCCTTGTATTATGGTAGGAAATTGGAGCTTGGGAACCCTTCACTAGTAGGAAAAGGACCTACCGCAGCGGTTGTTTGGTACCTATGGCAGCGGTTGAAAACCGCTGCGATGGGTGCCGCTGCGCTAGGTGAAAACTCTACCGCAGCGGTTGTAGAACCGCTGCGGTAGGTACTCTATCGCAGCGGTTGTTAGTAAGAACCGCTGCGTTAGACCTATTTTTTTAAAAAAAAAACCACCTATCGCAGCGGTTCTTATTAACAACCGCTGCGATAGACCTTTTTTTTAAAAAAAAAACCACCTATCGCAGCGGTTCTTATTAAGAACCGCTGCAATAGGTTTTTTTTTTTTTTTTGCTTTTTCCATTCCACCCTACAATTCTACCACACACACCCAAAATCAATCAAACCTGTGAAGATATAGCAATAAACAATGCCACCACAGTGGGGCATTAGATCAACCATTTCACCATATAAATTGCCACCAAAACCTATCTACGGGCAATAATCCACTTACATTTACAAATTTGACCAAATTAATCAAATATCAACAAAATCTTTACAGAAACGACAATTGTTTCATGAGAATTTCAAAATCATCCTACTCAATCCTACCAAACCCTAGAAGCAACCTACATTAACGCTCATGAATTCTGCCCATTCTTCGAGCACCTCGGTTATATGTCCTTCGTTGTAACCGTCTACCAACTCTTCAAAAGCCTTGGAATTAACACAAAAAAAATATGATTAGTTGCTAATAATACTTTCAGTTTAAGAATCAATGTTAAAAATTATCTACAAAACCAAAATATTTCGAGAATGCTACTTACCAGGTCTAGAGACTTCTCTGGCAAGAGTCTCGGTCCCGCTATCAAGTCACTCATAAACCGAATGACATAGTAGCCACATTCCGAACCTCCCGGCTGCTGTGGACACTGCACATGTATATACGTACATATTCAAAATCGATTTAAACATAAATTATAATACTGTTCCTATTTTAAAACTAATGAACATATTACAAAATTTGAATAAGGACTACAAAAATACCTTGACTACATTCCACGGAATCTTCTTAAGTCTCTCTCCTCGGACTTGCGTCATTACAGATACAAAGGCACTAGAATTCATACGCACAGAAAAAGTAAAAGTTATCAACTGATGATATAGAAATAACTAAAAATTGATAATTAATCAAGTTAAGTAAATTCATCACCTCATCAACATGTTATATATAAGTGGCTTCTTGGGACGCAGAGATGCTGAGTCAAGCTGCAGGACTCTTGGGCTTTTTATACATAGAACGAGCAAAGACCAGTGTCGGCTGTTCATAGATTACAATACAGGCAGAACTTAATTCAATCAATTACATAATACAAATATCATAATTTTTAAACTAACTTAACATTAGATAAAATTCTTACCCTTGATGAAGAGGCAGCATGATGTAAGATTTATCTGTAACTGCACACGCATGTATCACATTCGACAAGTACTGGACCAACGCTTGGGGGTCAGATCCCATATTAGCTTCGGAACAGTAGTCAGGGCATAGGAACCCGAAACTACTATTCTCATGTACTTGGACCGCCTTGTCATCAATAAACCTGCACAATATAAAGAAACAAATATTATGAATTTAATTTTCAAATATACAGAGTAAAATGTGTACAACATTTGCTAATTACTCACATGCAAACCGATTTGAGAATCGACGCACTCAACCAATCCTTCGTGAACAACTCCACAAAATCAGTAAGATAGATTTCAAAACTCTGAGCGCCTCTATAGTGAAAAAGATCCGGTCTTGGTTCCATTGTAACCGAATCTCTTCCTGGCGGCGTCATCAGTAGTGTGGAGTGTAACAGTTTCAGCATGGGGGGTAAGGCATTCAGAACCGCCGGTTGTAGCAAATTCGATCTCATCACAACTCTAGTCGCGGATGCCATCGAAGGATTAGCTGGTGGAACAACAACTCTCTTTCCTTTTGCCTTATCAGAATTTGATTGAATGTGTTCCTAATATATTAATTTAATAAGTATATGTTTCTACTCTAGGATATGTTAAAGAATAAGTTTTTTCATGGGGTTACCTGCTGCTCCCCAAGCCTAATCAACCTACAGGGCCACTGTACTGCATTGGATTCAGCTTGACGAAGGGTGGATATGTCTGCACTGGGCACCGGTATCTGACAATCCGCGTAAGCAGGCGCGTAACCTTCAACAAGCACCCGGCCATGGTACTCTCGGAGCGCTGTATTCCTCACGTTGTCTCCAGCACAAGACTTGAAAAGTTTTCCCCACCCTACTTCAACTTCGTCAACGCCAATCACTTGGAACAATGTGCAGTCAATTGGTTGCTATATTTTCAAAATTAAAGATTTTAGATGCACATAAACAAGTGTATAATTTGTTTTTTTTTTTATTTGTAGTTAACATGTTGTTCTAACCTTGAGAGATGAATATGGAAATGGGTTGACGGAGTGAACACTACTAGGAGGCACTGCTGCGGGCTCTGATGCTTGTGGCTGATCTGGCGGTCTAGAAACCTCCTGACTCCTCTCAGAACGAAGCATCTCCATAGCTTGAGCGATTGACTGCTGAAATTCATTTCGTAGTCGCTGCTCGAGCTCCGCATTCTGGCGTAAGTGCTCCTCATATGTAATCGTCCCTCCAGCACCGTGTCTCGACCCAGGATTACCGAAGGCTTGGCGTATACCGACATGACCACCAAAGCCGACTGCACGACCCGGATGATCCTTCTTCCCGAGAGCGCGGGAAAGTGGATCATCCTGCCTAACGGGCTGCCAAGAGCCCTGGGTGATCTGGGAGCTTAACTCTTCCTGTTATGGAGTTTAATAAGTCAATAAGGATTCTTCGGTTTATTTAACTGCTATTGTTACTCTATAAATATAATAAACATTTTTTAAACTAAAAATCACTTACCATTTGGTTGATGACCTCTCTCGTGGCGTCATCATACTCAGCAGGTGCCGCCGGATTTGAAGGTTTCTTCCGTCTACTTAAGTCCCAAACCTTCATCCTTCGTTCGCTGACATTCGAGCCAGCTGGCAGCAACCCCTCTTTCTCCCACTGCGGCACACGCTGAGCAATACTTGTACTCCCCATGTGATGGGGGTAACGATTTTTTTTTGCATTTTGTTGTTGTTTCTCACGTATAGCCTACATATAAGTATGAAAAGACAAATTATGCAAATAATATATTAAAAAGGACGAATTAACCAAATTAACTGTAAGGACACTTTAAACATTTATCATACAAAAGAACAACTACTAGTGTAAAACTCACCTTGAACTCAGGGGTCAGACGCTTCGCAACAAACTCATTCCACTGCTCTTCAGTAATACCATCATATTTTTGCCACGGTGGTCTCCGATCATCCACATCTTCACCTTCTGCCTCCTCTATCTCTGCGGGTCTCGCGGGCTCCTCACTAAATGTACTGCCTCGTGAGCAGAGATCTGAAGTCTTTGAATTGTGTGGCAATCCCCTTCATCACATCATCCTTCAGAGATGGATCTATACAGAATCGGTCCTATATGCACAAAAAAAATGGATTAGTGTAAAAAAATAACTATATAAATCTAAAACAAACTATTAAGTGTAACAAATACCTTGAGACGTTCAAATATCTGCTCCTTCAACGCCTGAGGCACTTGCTTCCAATTGTGGTTTATATTGAAATATGTACTCACCAAATGCCTGGCTAGAGCAGTGAAATCATTTTTCCAGGTACCGGTGGGCTGATTAAATTCATTGAACTCCAAAGGCTTTGTCGGGGGGCCTCTATTTGCTTTCAGCCCACGGGTTGCCCCTCGTTTTTTGGGTTTCTTGAGAGGGGGAGGAGCAACTTGTATCTCTTGTCCTTCCTGTGAAGGACCTGCTGTCTCGGTCTGCTGTGGGGTGGTCTCTACGTCTGCTTTCTTTGATTTCTTTTTACCACCTCGTGTGGTGCGTTTTGCCGGTCTACTATCCCCAGTCAGGAGCAGCTGTCCTATAGGATCATCAATAGGATCATCATCCACTGAGGAAAAAACACACACACATTAGATCAATATTCATGGAACGATGTATAATTGCAAAAATAAACATAAAACAATTCATGGAACGATGTATATAAAAATAAACAACAATAATACGAATTATATAATGTACTTTCAACCAATGGTGTTACCTAGACATAGTAACATATATCATGATCTGTTTTCTACCCAAACCCCCTCATTATGGTCTGATCGAGCGTAGATGGTCTGAACATCATCATTTTGTAAATCATCAGTTGAATCATGCAACCCTGTATGCAACGATACAGGTTCATCTATCATCTCATTATCATCATCGTCGTTGTTTTCATCCTCAAACAAAACCGGTCTTCTCCCTGGAAGAACAACATGCCATCTACTAGCTTTTGGGTCTTCAACATAAAACACCTGGTCACAGTCTTTACCCAACACAAACTGATCTTCCTTATTAGTTGTAACACGTGAAAGATCAACCAAAATAAGTCCTTTATCATTTTGGAGTCCAGTTTGAAGAGTACCCAGATGGTACCTTCAATGTGTGCAAACACTTGCAAAAACTTAATTTTTCACTCTTAGAGAGGGTATAACACGCAGGAGGTAGATATGTTCGCTTCTCATCCTCTATTGGGTGTAGTTCTTTCCGTATGCGCAACTCTTGCATATCTCTCCTCACCTTCAATCCGTCTTTCGTCTTGCCGGGTATGTTGAGCAAAGTACCACACAATGCCTCACCGACATTCTTCACAATGTGCATGATATCCAAACAATGTCGAACAGGCAGATGCCGCCAATACGGTAGATCCCAAAAAATGGAACGTTTTTTCCAAATGTTCTTCGGCGGCTTGGATGTGTTTCCAAATACATTTTCAATGTCTTTTACCTTGCATACACTTCCTCTGAATTCAAAGGCAGACGAGCCACACGAGTCTCGGGCTCATTGTTGAACAGCTTTCGCTTTCTCGAACGGTAAGGATGGTCTACTGGAAGAAACCGTCGATGACACATATAAACATTTTTGCCGCAGTGCTTCAGACGATCTGAACATGTGTCATCCTCACAAACCGGACAAGCTTTGAATCCTTTCACCGAGTATCCTGACAAGTTCCCATAGGCAGGAAAGTCGTTAACAGTACAGAACAACATCGCCTTCAGTGTGAAATTTTCTTTCGCATGAGCATCATATACCACTGTCCCTTCATTCCACAACAAGTTCAGATCGTCGATCAGTGGTGCAAGATATACGTCAATGTTATGACCAGGTTGCTTTGGACCAGAAATTAGGAGTGATAACATAATGTATTTTCGTTTCATGCACAACCATGACGGTAAATTATAGATCACTAGTAGCACCGGCCAAGTGCTGTGTTGACTGCTCAACGTGCCATACAGGTTCATCCCATCGGTACACAATCCAAGTCTCAGATTCCTATCCTCATCCCCAAAATGATGTTTAAATTTTCTGTTGATATTTCTCCACTGAGGTCCGTCTGCAGGATGTCTTAATTTTTCATCAATTTTTCTACCATCCGCGTGCCATCGTAAATTCTTCACATCTTTCGGGTTGGCAACAACCGTTTGAATCTAGGAATTATCGGCAAGGACCACAATAATTTCACTGGACGATTTTTTTTTTCTAAAAGGAGGAATCCTCATCCTTGTCCTTGTACCGGGACAACAAACATTTAGGACACTTGTCTAGATGTTCGTATTCACCCCTATAAAGCCACAATTATTTGGGCAAGCATGAATCTTTTTATATTCAACCCCCATTGGACACATCCATTTCTTTGCCTCGTAGGTGGATGTAGGAAGACCATTCTCATCAGGAAGCATATCATGTATCAGCTCTAGAAATGACGTGAAACACTTGTCACCAACTCCATATTTCCCCTTTAAGTTGAACAAATTAAGTACAGCAGTCAATTTTGTGTATTTAACGCACGAAGGGTACAAAGGTGTCTTTGATGCGTCCAACAATCTTTGATACTCTTCCGGCTTATCGACAAAAGTATCGGCAACATTTTCTAACATTTCATCCATTTGTTCATCATGGTGAGTGGTCACGCTGTCATCGAATCCTGAATCACTTAACGGTACCGACTCATTGATGGTATTGAAGGTGTGGGCGGTACTTGCGTAACGTGGATCATGAGCACTTGATGATGTTGAAGCACTAGCTGCAACAGTTTCTCCATGAAAATTCCATCTTCTGTAATGTGGCATGAATCCACGGGACTTAAGATGAAATCTAATTTCCTCAATGTCTTCATATTTCCTTACGACCCCACAGTCAACACAAGGACATGAAATCTTGTCCGCCTTTGTTATGTCCTTGTGTTGCACTGCCGCTTTGAGAAACTCTTTCAGCTTCTCATCAAAATAGTTATCCCCTCGATAACCGTACATCCAGTCACGCTCCATTCTATATATGAAAACAAAACAATGTTTAGATTGATTTGTCTTCAGTTTCGTCTGCATTTATATATGGAGCATGTTTCTACTGGATGTACGGTTGCAACCAAACTCAGCACTACTCTATGGTTACAACCTAACTAACGTAGCCTAAGTACTCTAACTTTCCAACGTAACTAATCTAGCCTTATTCTAACAATTCTAACACATTTAATTTAACTTCAACAAATCATTGCATTATTAAAACAAAAAATAAAGTTTAATTACTTACTTGTTTTAAGGTTGTACAGAGGGGGAAGCTAGGACACTGCTTTGGTGATGGGCTGGGAAAGTACTGGTACAAATCCAATAGCAGATTCAGAAGACCTGACAAAGAAAAGTAAAGATTGTTATACACAAATAACAAATAAAATTAATTAATAAGACTATTACGATTCTAGAAAAAATTCGGCATGACCTTTACGTAATCGTGTTAATCCCATGCTTATCATTAAGCATTCACCAACATCTTATTTACCACGACAAATAAATTCCACAATTGGCAGCAACCATTCGCAATCACTCATTATTAACCACAACCACTTTTTCGCAATAATTAATTAAACAAACAAAGAGAAAACATAGATGAAGATGTTACCTTTTCACTCTTACTTCACAGTAGAAAAATGAGGAAGAAGAAGTAGAGACCACCCCAATTACTGCAGACAGCGGGGAAACAAGGAAATAATATTAGGGGGGGCAGAAAATCCATTATTATAAGCATTATCATATTAAGAAAATAAAAAAGATAACATCCAATAGATGATATTATTACCTTTCAGCTCATGCTGCACAACAGAAGCAATGAGGAAGAAAGAGACCTAGAGACCACCCCAATTACTGCAGACAGCGGTGAAGCAAGGTAATAAAATTAGGGGGGGCAAGAAATCCATTACTATAAGCATTATCATATTAAGCACGTATATACTGCAATGTAATGGGAGAACATAGATGTTATAAAGTTATAGATCTTACCACTTTATTAATGTGAAACTTGAAGTTAATTTTTTTAATAGTTTGAGAATTAAGAACAAAATGATTTGTAGTTATTCATTTTCTTTTCGTAGTAGTTTTATTTACAATTTCAATCAATATGAATTTAAATTATAAATTTGTTATATATGAATTGTTATATATGAATTGTTGTCTAAAACAACATATTAAGCTAGTTTTTTACAGGATTTTTTAATTAATATGTCTATTTTTTGCAGGAATTATGTAAAATAATAATAGTCAACAACATATATACATATGAATTCTCAAACTTTTTCATGTAAACAAACGACTTATATATGGTTTATGACATTGGTATCATGTAGTCATTATGTAATGAATTCAACATATAACGTTTAGATCTAATTAGTTTAGTAACAAAATTCATATACAATAAATCTATTAAAACTTGTTTTGAATTACAAAATTGTTTATTACATCTATATAATGAAAAGTTAAAACTTATAGTGTGGAAAAAAATTATAAATTATAAAATGGTATATAATACTTGCACTAAGTTATTTTATATAGTAGATGTTTATATGCATTATTTGTATATTGATTTGCAATTTTTAGTTTTAAATATCTTTCATAGTTTCATAGTCATGTTTATAATATTAGTTCTATATTTATATAATTAAATTTATCATCCGTATCATTAACCCCGTTTTATCCGTATCCGTACTTCCGTATCGCATATTTATATAACTAAACTCCCGTACCGTTTTTTACAACTTTGGGTTGTATGCAGAGGGCACAAACAGCAACAATATCAACTCAGACATTTTATCGAACACCTTATATGCACAACTATTTATACTTGTTCAATAACCTATCTATATTCAAATTATGCACACACAACTAAACTAACAATCAATAACTATATTACAACTAATTATTCAATCAACAAGACAATAATTAACATATTTCGAAATTACAAATCGAATTCGAACCTAGGGTTCCGCTAGAACCGACGATCGACGCCTGCGACCAGTTCTCTCTGTTGCGACTGCGACGGCAACTGCGGCGGTGGACGATGGCGGCGCGCACTGAAGTAGAAGGTGGCGGTGGTGGTGGCGGAGTCGCAGACGTCGAGAGGAATCGCCGTCGCCTTTCTTCGTTCTCGAAATATTACAGAAGAGAATGAAGAGGAGAAGACGATGCGGAGTCGATTTGGGGGAAATAAAAGAACTCTATCGCAGCGGTTCCTACTAAGAACCGCTGAGATAGGTCTGTAAAAAAGACCTATCGCAGCGGTTCTTAGTAGGAACCGCTGCGATAGAGTTCTTTTTTTTTTTAACGACCCTAGCGCAGCGGTTGTTACTTACAACCGCTGAGATAGGTGTGCGGGTTTTTTAAAATTGGCCTATCTCAGCGGTTGTTATTACAACCGCTGCGGTAGGGGCGCTGCGATAGACCATTTCTGTACTAGTGCTTTGAAATTGCCAAGAAAAGCAAGCGAAACAAGTGTGGAAAAGTCCATCTTTGTAAAGGTGAAATACCCCAAACCTTGATATGTGGTTTAAATATCAAACTATGGTATGTAAAGGCTAAAAAGTGCCTTAGAAACATCAGTGAACAATTTAAACCACAGTAAAATGCAATAAAGCACTAAGATACAGTTTGAGCAAAAACATGCTCTAAGCTTGGAGTGAACTTGGTTGGGACCCAAAGAGCCTACCAAGACTTAGTAATAGTCAATTATGATTTAATAAGGATAATTAAGTCCTTAGGAATCTTTGATAGACAATTAAACCAAACAAAACACAAGAAAATACCTTAAAGTCAATAAGAGAAAAAATGTGCTCTAAGCTTGGGATAAATTTGTATAAGACCTAATGGTCATACCTACACCTTATAAATATGTTAATGAACATATTAAATCAATTACCAAAGAAAACCAAGCTTGAAAATAAGTTAAAACACAAAAAGTGCTTTAAGGAGTCTTAAAGCACGTTTTTGAAAAATTGTCTTGTAAATGAGTTTTGAATGGCTAAATGTCCATCATTACTCTTTAATTAACATGTGTACTATATAGTATCACATTTGGAAGTCTATATCAATGGGAAATCAAAAATTTCACATCTATGTGCCTTGTTTTAGTGAATAGTAACTTTAATATGCTAGTTTGTAACATATGTTGTTATAAGTAATTAAATTGGTCAACAAAGACCAAAAATCAGCCTATATACAAAAGGGGGCCGATTTTATAAGTGGTGAGTCACCACCCTTGCTAGTTAGTTAAAGAAAGAAAGAAAAAGTAAGTAAAAAGGTTACTTTTGCTTTATAACATAAATATCTCCAAATCTTACCTCTCTCCTCACTTTTCCTTCATTTCTCCTTGCTCCCATCGTCACCTATCTTCCTCCTCCCTTCTCCATCTCGTTTTGCTACAGCCCACCTCCATTCTTCATCTTTGAGTGCTTGTAACTCATGGCTCCAAGCTCCGAATTTAATTCCGAGACTACCATTCTTCTAGTTGGAGCAAGCTCTTCATTTCCCTCTTTTCAAAACTTCAAGAGCTCAAGTTTGATTCCATGGAGAATCTCCATTGATGGAGGAAAAGCTCCATTTCTTCCACCTTATTGTTCTTCTTGGTTCTAAGGTAATAAAAGTCAAAGAAAACTAGCATTTCCTCTCATTTTTATTCATGGCCGAGAATCACCTTGTAATGGTGTCTTCTCTTGCTTTTGTTTAGCTTCATTCCAAACTTCAAAGGACTAGGTGGAGTCCTCTCTTGCTATTTAATCAAGTTCCCTTGCAAATCCAAGGTAAACATCTCATTTAGTGTTTAAAACACTTATGTTAATCTAGGGTTTGTTCATGAGCTTAGGTATAATGCTTAATGCTCATTATCCTTACTTGTATATTGCTTAGAAGTTTGACAAGCAATCAAAAACACCTTGCCGATTTTTAATCAAGAAGGTCAAGGAAAAACGAGTGAGGAAGTTTTGAAGAAAGAGAGGTAAATGAGCTACCTTAATGAAGGTTTATGTGTCCTAGGAAATTGAGCTTTAAAATGCTTATTATAAACTACCTAAAGAGCCAATGGGAAATGAGATAGCAAACTATCCAAAAAGGAGTTTATTAAGGGCATATGAGATGTTGTGTGTATTTGCAGGTCAAAGGCAATATATATGTGGGAAATTCAGTGTTTATGGTTTATGCAATTTAAGGGCCTAAGAGCCATGTTATTTAAGGGCCTAAGTGCCAAGCAATTTAAGTTTATGCACTATATAGTGATGTAGTGTAAATTTGGTGAAGTTTTGTGTGTGAGAAAGTTCTTGGTGGATTTTAGGTGTTCTTGAATGGAATAAGGTAAAAACCTAAGTGTTTGGATGTGAGAATATACAAGAGAAGCTATGGCAAAATTTGGAAAATGTGTAAGAAGTTCTAAGTGTTTTAAATAAGTTTTGGTGAACTAGGAAGTGTTAAAGGTGAACAAATGTTTTATTAGGGAAGAAAACATGTACTAAGGTGATTTAGAGTGATACAAGGATTTAGGTATTATCTTGGAAGTTCTAGGAATTCAATGTGTGTTTTTGAGAATGTTGATGTACAAGGAAGAAATGATGTTTAGGTAAGATGTGAAAAGGAGATTTAGTTAGTAAGAAAAGAAGTTTGAGAGATGATGTTAAGGTATAGAGGAAACACCTTGGTATAGTGGTCATTATAGGTGAAATACCACCTAGAAATCTTAAGGAGAAAACATTCCAAGTGCTAGGAATTTTGTAAGGAATTTGTGAATGATAAGATGGTTTTGGTGTGTGATTTAAAGAGTTTAGTACATGGCTAAAGGTGTGTTTGATGTGCCAAATGATGTTAGAACACATTAGGAGGCTTGAGGAAAAAATTTGGAGAAAGTTTGACAATGTATGGGAAGTTTCTGCAGCCGACCTACCCAGGGGACCGACCCCAGTCTGGGTCGGTCGGGCTGAAACTGTGAAGTTGGATGCTCTCTGCAGCCGACCTACCCAGGGGGTGGGTCGGTCGGACCTTAAAAAAAATAAAAAAAATAATAATTAATTTTAAGAATGTTAAGTGGTATTAGTGGTATGCCATTAAGAGAGTATTGATGGTTAGAAAGATAAATATATATGGACTTGAGAGATTAAGTTAAGTAAGATGATTTAAATGTTAAGGTTATAAAATGATATGTAATGAGGGGATTGTTAAGTAATGATGTTATAAGATTGTTAAGGACATGTTAAGTGAGTTATAACGACAATTTAGTGGAGGAAAAAATTGTATTAAAATGTAAAAGTAAAACAAGTTAAAATGTGAAGTTATATAACTAAATTAACGGGGATAAGTTATAAGCATTAGACTTTAAACAATCATGTTAACCCGATGTTAATAAAAGTACATGTAATGTTATCAGTTGTTCAAGAATTGCTCGAGGAACATAAGTGGACATGATAAAGTGGACTCCGGTGACAGGTATGGTTTTCTTGCAACCTGTGTCCTACCGGATTACACCGGCTTGTATGCCAATGTGTTTTTCTGTATGTGTGCCACGTTATAAGATAAATCATGAAACGAGTTTACAGTCGTTATTGTTGTTGTATGTTTACGTGCCGATACCGGTAACCTCGAATGCGCTTGAAGGGCTAGTTAACCACTATTAGGTAAACGTAAGAGAACGGTATCCGGTGATAACGTTTCCAACCTAAGGAACGTTCTAACCACGACTATGCGTGAGTTAGTTATGTGATGTTTGTGTGTGATGTTTGTGTGTGAATGTATGACTCTCCCTTCCCTTGTGTGTGTGTCTAACAAGACTTAACCCAATGTTGTGATTGTTTAATTAAGTTCAATGATGAACTTCTAACAAGTGCTAACGGGGGAAGTGAGGAGTCCGGTTTGTTCCGGCCACGCGTGTGAGTATGGGGGTCGTTGTCATATCAGGTTCGATCCTCTCCGTATGTTATGGTTGTTTTCCAATTTGGTTTCCAACCTTCCCTTTAGCTTAACCAAGGCTATTACTGACTCACGTCGGGCCACAGGGGCATACTATGTTATGTTTGTTCAGTGTGCTTGGATCACTATATCCGAGACACCTTGTGTTAAGTTATCCATTCATTTAATGAGACGGTAACGAGTTATGTAATGAGCTTATCATGAGACTGGCAACATTCTCTAGGCTACAAGTGAACTGACTATGTTTGGGCCGGTTCATAAAGGGAACCGTACCCGTTATGTTATGTATTGTTGTTATGATGCAATATTTATTGCGATGTTATTATGTGCACGTTGAAACGTGAAAGGTGTTGAAATGTGTTGTTATGTGATGAATGTTGTATGTTGTTAAATGTGGAGTATGGGGATCATGGATATGAATCCCAGTTTGTGATAAGAGGCATTTAAGGATAACCCGATTAATGGGTAGTTGTCGTCTATTAAGGAAGTAGCTCCATTAGAGGAGAAACACTCTAGGGGTAATGAATACCATGAGTGACTTATCCAATGAGGGTGTGTTATCTGTTTGTTGAGCCCCTCGAGGCGAAATGTTATGTGTTGTGTGTTTACAGTTGCATGCATGATTTAAATATAATCAACCGCATGCTAAGACGACAATTAGTTGTGCGTGGCCCGGTAGCATGCGGGCTGCGGGATTACCATACCAGCAAAGGTGCTGAGCCCCTTGGGGGCCACCCTTTCTCTTCTTTTCCTATTTCAGGTTCAAGGAGCTGGAAGCCGTTCGAGAGTAGGACGGGGTAGTCGTTGTACATGGGTAATCATGTAAGTTGTATATATACAGTAGGTGTAGTAAGACCGAAGTTGTTATCGACATCAGTTTGTAAATACTCGGTACAGTTGGAAGGTATGTGTATGTTTTGTTGTTAATGGAAAGGGATAGTAATGTGTAGTCGCTCGGGAGTCTAGTCCATCAGACCGGTACAAATGTATATGTAATAGCCTTGTTAGCCACGTGGGTGGTTAACGGCGTGTAACACCAAGAAGTTAAGTTATGTGATGAAGTTTGTTTCCGCTGCAGTTTGTTGATAAGTGTGTTGTTGTTAGTTGGGGTGTTACAAAAAGTGGTATCAGAGCGAAGTATCGCTCTGATGACTGAATTACCGAGCTTAGGAAGTACCGAGTTAGGATTTTAGTATTTTGGGTTAAGGGTTGAGTTATAGCGTGAGAGATACGCTAGTTAGGAACTACCAGTGACTACTGGAAACCTACTATATCCTTCCCGCCCTCCACAACCCCTGTTTTATAACTTGGGAAAGAACGCCAGAGAGATGGAAGTCCACTCTTACTCGGGAATACCCGATCTGGCTGTTATTGAATACCTCTAAGGGTACGGAGAACCTGTCATACGGTAGATCCCAAAAACTGAGAATCCCGGAGACGGTTTCTGTAACGTACCAAAAAAAAAAGAATATATATATATACTATCTACAATATATGTATATATAATATCAGGAGATTATTTTTGGAGATAAAGATTACCGTAAAGGTTATAATACTCAGGTTTATAAAAGGAGTCTAAGCCCTAGAGAATCATAGAAGACTTTTTTTTCTTTTCTCAGTCAGCGCCGCGCTACCCTTCGTTTCTCTCATCTCCTGCCATCAGCACAAGCAAGGGAAGTTTAGCCAATCAACCGCATACTAGCAGCTACTCGTGAGCTCTTAAGCAAGGAAGGTATGTCGAATACCTATCATCATCAATGATGATTACACGATTGTGTACGTACAGAATATGTATAGATATCACATGGTTGATTAAGTATCGCTAATTGCAGTCAACTTGTGGCAGTTGTCAGAAATTCGGCAGTGTGGTATAAGCGTGGTCTTCTTGTTACCAATTCAACAGTGGTGATCTACCGGTATGAATTTATTTAGTTAATCAGTGCTGTCAAGGTTTAGATTCAGATGGATAGTTTGTCGGTTTTGACATCAGTTATGTTTACAGAATTATTCTTAGTTTCAAATATCCAGTTGATTCAGAAAGGGGCATAACATCAATTTAGGAGGATTTAACAGTGATCTCGGATTGTCAGGTAGGTGATAAGCTGATTCGATTTGGGTGCGCGTTGACCTTATTAAAATTATTTTCATATTCTTGAGCCAACGTTAATTATTTATATATATATATGTATGACGGTGGATTCCACTATGGGTTCAGTTTTCTTTTACAAAAATTATGAGTTTGGCTTATCGATATCTAGTAGATTCTATAACCATAAGTTTTAATTTCTACACTAGCTAAGTATTTACAAAAATTATACTTATCTGATTTTGGTGTGCGTGTAAGTTGTGAGCCGGATTTATATATGTCGAACATAATATTCTATATGATGTACGTGTGTTATACTTATATTGATACATAACTACGAATTCGTTTGTGTACGATGGATTTACAGTGGTATTTTAATTTATAATTGTGATTTCCTTACGCAATCAAGTTGTGTTGTTCGGTACTTCTATTAAAAACGAGCAGCTACTTCCATATTTTAACTACGGTCATATAAGACCTTAATTTTATATTCATAAATCGGATATCATTTGTTTCTATACATACGTACATTCTAACTGTTTTGTAAACTAAGTGCTAGATTGATTTTACGAGCAAATGTGTTTCTGATTATATATATACACATATACAAATGTCTTTGTTTTAGTGTACGCCGAAGTATAGTTTTCTGGTGATTTAGAAATTACTCTTATAAAGTATATATTCATCTAGATGATGCTTTTGACTTTCGGATAGTACTCCGTTTGATATGCATTAAGTATACGATTTGTTTTGGGACCTAGTTGATAGCTTTCTGAGCCGTGGATGACTGGGTCGAGTTATCCCGTAGCGCGCTGCGTAGGACGTCCTTCTGTATCTGTATCACGGGTATCCCCGTTCTGTTATTTGGAGTCGACGGGCTCATTCTGTTATCTGGGGTCTTCTGACCCATTCTGTTATCTGAGGTCTGCGGACCTATTCTGTATGCTCTGAACTAGGGTCCCTTTAAAACTCCGTTTCTGAAATGTTCTGATTTGTATAAGATTCTGCTCTGTTTCAGTGAGATTTGAATTCCGGTTTCGATACTTGTGTTATCATTATTTTGATACATATTATGTATAATTATGTTCAGTAAAAATGTTTTGAGCGTTGCTCATTTTGTTGACGTTTGTTGCTTACTGAGCGTGTGGTTGTTCACCCCTTTCCACTACAACATTTTGCAGATTAAGGATTAACCAGCTGGAGATCCTTTGCGTTTATTTGTTGTTCCAATTCAGCTTTAGACATATGCTATTTTCACTGGTAGAAAAAATATCAAAAATGACGGCTTATAAGAGACGGTTCTACACAAAACCGTCTTAAATGTTAATTTTTTGCGCGTGCAGTTAAGTTTTAAAGACAGCTAGTATAAACCGTCTTTTAAAACCCATAATAAACGACGGTTTGGGGTCGACCGTCGTTTAAAAGCGTGAAACAATCGGCGGTAATAGATCTTAAACGACGGTTTTGTATAAACCGTCTTTTAAAACCCATAATAAACGACGGTCGACCACAAACCGTCGTTTAAAGGTGTGAAGTGTTCGGCGGTAATAGATCTTAAACGACGGTTCTGCATAAACCGTCTTTTAAAACACATATTAAACGACGGTTTTCAAGAAACCGTCTTTTAAAACGCCAAAGACTAAATTAACCTAATTAATTTCACCCGCCCTAATTAATTTCCTCAGTCGAACCCCCGCACCGTAGCTCTCTCTCAGTCGAACCTTCACCTCTGTGCTCGTCTTCCGCCATTGTTGCTGGTGCCCTAATTAATTTCACCACCGTCGCTGCCTACTCCTCATCCAGTCGCTGCCCCTTCGTCTCCACTCTAGCCGCTGCGCCACCACCGCGCGTCGCCCCCTCTCTTTCTCTGCTCGCTGTCTTCCGCCATTGTTGCTCACTGAACCGGTAATATACTCGTCGCCCCCTCTCTTTCTCTGCCATTGTTGCTCACTGAACCGATCAGGGCTAAAATTGTCCCTTGTTGATGCGTCTGTCTTCAAATAAAATTGTCCCTCACTGAACCGTGAGTCGTTCCAGTGTAACAGAGAGATAGGAAGACAATAAAATTGTCCCTCACTGAACCGTGAGTAGTTCCAGTGTAACAGAGAGATAGGAAGGAAGAATGAGACTGAGAATTTCCATCTGTATTATTCCTACTGTAAAATCAGTAGTTATAGGAATGACATGTACAGTTTGTTTGTCGTTGTAACAGATTTACAACTACCTGTAACTAAGTAACAGAATGCAATTAAAGAATGATTACACAATTTGTCACTATTTTATAGGAATATTAATCCTATAACAGAGACTAACTTCTGACAAAACAGAAAACAAGGTGATTAATTTAGTCTTGGTATTAGTTCACCGAAAGTTTTAGTGTAGTGAATTAAGTGCTTAGCGTTTATATTCAGCAATTAAGAACATTTAAGTAATTAATGAAAGTTTTATGGTATATGTGGACATTCTAGGTAATTTTGCTTTTGTATTAATGTAAAAAGAATCTGAATGATCATATTGACATGGTTGTTAAAATGTTTGTTAAAATGTTTAAACGGGAAGATAGGAGGTATAGTTCAACAGCTTATTAACCCGAGTTGTTAATGGGTTAATATATTGATGTTTAGGGGAAACAATAAATGGGTTGTCGGGTGATCATATTATTGTAGTTTTATGGTTTTATGAATAGTTGAAGAGTATTAATCCACGTTTTATAAAATGTCCTTCACTAATTACACTTACTCTACAGTGATAATAATCACCGGGCTGCTGCATCTTCTCTGTGGCATATATTCTCACCGGGCTGCTGAATAAGGCACATTTAATGTTGCATTATGGAAGATACCGGAAGCTCGTGCGCCCAATTTTGATTCTTAATTGCCTAAGCTACTAGATTATTTGGTTGCAATTGCTAGTGATGCGCTTGATGAGTTGAATGGCATCCTATTGAGAGAAGTTGTGGAGGTTCTTAGAACCGGGAAAACAAAGAAAAACAGGGGAGACCATGCCGAAATTTTCTTGTGAAATTTTCTATCTTTTGATTTTTACCTGCACTTGATGATTTGTTAATTCTATTCTTTTTTGTTGCTGATTTGCTCCTAATTTACTGTTGATGAATAGTTGAAGAGTATTAATCCACCTTTATAAAATATGTCCTTCACTAATTACACTTACTCAACCGAATCCATCAAGTGGATGTAAGTATCCTATTTTATTATGAAAGATAAACTTTACATTCAATCTCACTATCAAACATGAAGAAAGTACATACAGAACATACCTCCTACCTCATCTTGATTGGTGCTTATTAATCTACAAGTTGATGATACATGATGGACTACATAGTAATAGGGCTTATGACTTGTTTTGTATACGGTAATGCAACATTCAGGGACGATTAACCAGTCAAGTACGTGAGCGATCAGATATGTGTTCGTAGCAACCATTGGTAATTTTTTCAGTCCTTTTCAGCTTCAGTTAAGAATACACACAAGCTCTGCAATCTCATTCTCTTATTTTGACCCCTCCTCTACAGTGATAATAATCACAGGGCTGCTGCATCTTCTCTGTGGCATATATTCTCACCGGGCTGCTGAATAAGGTACATTTAATGTTGCATTATGGAAGATACCGGAAGCTCGTGCGCCCAATTTTGATCCTTAATTGCCTAAGCTACTAGATTATTTGGTTGCAATTGCTAGTGATGCGCTTGATGAGTTGAATGGTATCATATTGAGAGAAGTTGTGGAGGTTCTTAGAACCGGGAAAACAAAGAAAAACAGGGGAGACCATGCCGAAATTTTCTTGTGAAATTTTCTATCTTTTGATTTTTACCTGCACTTGATGATTTGTTAATGCTATTCTTATTTGTTGCTGATTTGCTCCTAATTTACTGTTGATGAAGAACTGCTGCTGGAAAACTGCTGCTCTTTTTCACTTCTGAAAATTTGACCATTGTACTCCTGCATTTTTAAGGTATGTTACAATAATTTTTACCTTCTTAAAACGCACTACTTGGCCTCTGTTTTTGCTGTTTGCATTATTATGTTTTGACTATCACATTTGCACTACAATTGTAGTTACAATTTTTTGTACTGTTACTTTCTATTTTCTTAAACAGAGTTAATCTGATTGGATTTCTCACAATTGTTCATCACCAAACTATTACGCTTATCATCTGCATCGAATAAGGTACATTTAAAATGTTTTCCTTAAGTAATATATGCTTATGCAACATATATAGTTAATTACCCGTCCAGGATATACCCAATAGGGTAAAATCTTCGACAGCCCCAATAAGGGCTGAAAACTGTTCATTCTATACTTGAATACACTCGAAATATATATCTTTTTACTATTTAGTATTAATAGGGCATAGCTTGCAAATATAACATTTTATCTTCTCTCCTTTAGTTTCTATCATTTAAAGAATAGCTTGTAAATAAAATTTTATCTTCCCACCTTCCATTGAACGCCTTATTCCTCTCCACAATGAAGTAGACTTCCTTTTGTTCATCCTCGTCGTGACTGACAAAGATACAAAGTCAACAAACTTAACAGTCCATATCCTCGTCTTCATCACAACAATTCTTTTGCCGTGATTATTGCTTTATTAATTCTTCAATTTGCCCTTGGGTTTTCACATGTGGCGCTAAACAATATTTTAAAGGATATCAGATGGCAAACTCATGGATGTACAGCGGAAATTTGGATAACAAGTTTCTTGAGGGAGTTGACAAATTTTGCAATGTTTTGGTCGATAATCTGACTCCTGCCAATAAGGGTTACATATTTTGTCCTTGTATAGACTGCAGAAACTATTTGAAGTATCGAGGGATAGAAAAAATAAAGGAACATTTGATTCGTCGTGGTTTTACAAAAGACTATGAAGATATAGTCCGGTGGCATGGTCAGAGGGCGGTAGATGTCATGTGTAATGAACAAGAGGAAGTTGAAGATAATCAAACAATTGTGGTCGATGACCACGACATAGTAGACAATGAACCAGATTACGATGACATTGCTGCAATGCTGGAAGATGTTGAACAAGAGTTTTACAATAGGCCAGACACCTATGAGACTTTGCTGGATTCATCCAAAACACCGCTGTATTCGGGGTGTGATCCTACAGAATTGAGTAAATTGAGCGCAGTCTTGAAACTCTTCAATCTAAAATCGAAATTTGGTTGGAGTGATGTGAGTTTCAGTGCTCTCTTACAGATGATGAAGACCATACTACCAAAGGATAATGTTTTACCAACATCGACTTATGAAGCCAAAAAATTGATGTGTCCAATGGGTATGGGGTACAAAAAGATCCACGCTTGTCCATCTGGTTGCATTTTGTACTGGAAGGATAATGAATTTGCTGATAGATGTCCAGAATGTGGGGAATCACGTTATGCGAGGAAAAACCAAAATGAATGCACTGGTCGTCATAAGGATAAATCCCCTGCTAAAGTGTTGTGGTATTTGCCCATAATACCACGATTGAAGCGTCTATTTGCAGTTGATAAAGATGCGGAGAATCTAAGGTGGCATTCGACTCACAGAAAAAATGATGGAAAGTTGAGACATCCGGCTGATGCGTCCCAGTGGAAAAACATTGACATGAAATTTCCTCAGTTTGCTCGCGATCCAAGAAACTTGAGACTCGGTCTGTGTACTGATGGGATGAACCCTTACGGTACATTGAGTAGCATACACAGCACGTGGCCGGTATTATTGATGATCTACAATCTTCCCCCTTGGTTGTGTATGAAACCTAGACACATTTTGTTGTCACTTTTGATATCTGGTCCAAAACAACCGGGCAACAAAATAGATGTTTTTCTACAACCATTGATAGATGACCTACAACTCTTGTGGAATGAAGGGGTGATGGTATATGACTCATTTGGGAAAGAGAATTTTAACTTGCGTGCTATGTTATATTGCACAATCAATGACTTTCCTGCGTATGGTAATCTTTCTGGTTACACAGTCAAAGGTGCATGTGCATGTCCTATTTGTGGTGAGCATACATCAAATATCCGCTTGAAACATAGTGGTAAGAATGTTTACATGGGTCATCGTTCTCGTAAAATGCTTCCAAAGGGCCACAAATATCGCAAGATGTCGATTGAGTTTGACGGAAAGACTGATCACAGTGTGTCTCGTCCTCCTTTACCAGGTTCAGAGGTGTTAAAAAGGTGCAAAATATTGTCAACAACTTTGGTCCTTCGACAAGAAACACCGAGAAAAGTGTATGGAAAAAAAAGTCAATCTTTTGGGAACTTGAGTATTGGCAACATTTAGATGTCAGACATTGTATTGATGCAATGCATGTCGAAAAAAATGTGGGAGAAAGTGTTATGGGAACCCTCTTGAACATACCAGGCAAGACCAAAGATCACATAAAGGGGAGAAAAGATTTGATTGATTTGAAAATAAGGGAAGATCTTTGGCCACAAGAACGTGGGAAACGCACGTTCTTGCATGTCACACATTGTCTAAACAGGAGAAGCATAGTCTGTGCAATATCCTCCACAATATCAAGGTGCCATCAGGGTATTCGTCTAACATAAGAAATCTTGTTTCAATGTCTGATCTGAAATTAGTTGGAATGAAATCCCATGATTATCATGTGTTAATGCAAGACTTTTTAGCCGTTGCAATTCATGGGATCCTACCTGATGCGGTGAGAAACGCAATCACCAACCTTTGCGTGTTTCTCAAAGCAGTATCTGCTAAAGTTCACGATGTGGATAATCTAGACAATTTGCAAGCTGTTCTTGTTGTCACGATGTGTCAGTTGGAGATGTATTTTCCTCCTTCATTCTTCGACATCATGGTTCATTTATTGGTTCATTTGGTCAGAGAGATTAAAGAGTGTGGACCTGTATATCTTCGTTATATGTATCCTTTTGAAAGGTACATGGGTATATTGAAGAGAAAAATGAAGAATCGTCGTCGTCCTGAAGGAAGTATTATAGAGGGATATATAACAGAGGAAGTTGTTGATTTTTGTACTCACTATTTGGAAGATGTTGAATCCATTGGTCTTCCTAAATCTAGACATGAAGGAAGACTCCAGGGACACGGTACCGTTGGGAGAAAAATGAAGAGAATTGATATTGAAACCCTTAACAAAGCTCACTTAGTTGTGCTGAGTCACCTTGAAATTGTAGAACCGTATTTTGAAATGCACCTGACTCTGCTCAAGCACAAAATCCAACAATGAGTGACATTAGACTAAAAAAGGAGCAGAATAAAACGTTTGTGAAATGGTTCAAGGATAAAGTTTTTTCGAACCAGTCAACTACAGTGCCTGCATTAGTGAAGACGTTGGCACTTGGTCCTAATCTTGACGTTGTTTCATACGAAGGGTATGACGTAAATGGCTACACTTTTTATACGGAACGGCAAGATCAAAAATCAATGAATCAAAACAGTGGCATCAATGTGGTTGCTTACCAGAGTATGTACAATAATGTCACAGGTATGGGTCAAAATCCAGTGGAGTTGAAACAATCATATTACGGTCGTGTACAAGATATTTGGGTTCTAGATTACACCGCATATGAGACTTGTGTGTTTCGTTGCAACTGGATTGACAACAGAAATGGTTACCGTGAGGAGAAACATGGTATGAAACTAGTTCATCTTAGTGGTGCAACACCCACAGTTGAGCCGTTTGTTGTTGCAACTAAGGCGAAACAGGTATATTACATTTCTGACCAATCTAATCCTAGATGGTCCTTTGTACTTCAAGGAAAAAGAGGAATAGTTGGTGTGGATGGTGTGGTCGATGAGGATGAATACGACATGCAAGATGAAATACCAAGCCTTTCGATTCAATTACCAGAGTTGGACCGTGTTACAAATTTTGTGCGGTCTGACCATGGCGAAGGAATGTGGATTGATTAATGTGAGCTTATATCTTCATTTTTTGATAGTTTATTTTTGTATTTATGTCTACTATTATTGATAGTTTTGTTTTCGTATTTATAATTTCTTACTTTCATTTACTTGGTAATTAACTAAATCTTCTATTTATATTGCATGCAGGAATCAAAATGGACATCGATATGGATGAGCTAGACTTTTATTGTGATGAGCTAGAAAATCTCTCACAGCAGCAAACACAGCAGCAGCCACAGCAGCAGACACAGCGGCAAACACAGCAGCAGCCACAGCAGCAGCTACAGCAGCAGCCACAGCAGCAGCCACCTGAGCAGCAGCCACAGCAGCAGCCACCTGGGCAGCACACAGCAGCAGCCCCAGACAGAGAAACTGTCAAACAAATGAAGGGGTAGGGGGCCGAGCAGAGGGGTGAGGTTGAAGAAAGAAATTAATCTAGTTTGGGATAAATACTTCAGAGCCTGGGGAGACTGTCAAGCTGAGTTCGCAAGCATGTTAGGAAATCTTGCGAAGTCCCGTTGCTCAATTAATAAATATTGGAAACAGAGGACGAGCAAGTGAAAGAATCAATGTGGCAGCAAGTACAACAACGGTACAAGATACCAGATGAAGCGCGGGCGACGGTTCTTTCACTCATAGCTGGACGGGCGAGGCAGTTCAGATCTTTTTTGGTGGCGAATTGGATTAGGAAATCGCGTGATGTGCCACCATGGATATTTTATGATGGCATGATCACAGAGGAAGAATGGAAAGAGTTCGAGGAGTTTCACACGACGGAGCAATTCAAGGTATATGCCTATTAAATTTAAGTTTGAATCTAAATTTTAATAACACAACTTTAATATGTGTGTATATTGTTTTAATACTTTCATTTAATGATTTGTATTAATAGGAGGTTCAAGAAAAAGCAAGGGCAAACCGAGGAAAAAATAGATTTCAGCAGTATATGGGCCGGAAGGGATACACTGGTAGCATTCCCAAGTGGAAAGATGCCGGTTTGCTCACAAAAAAGAATGATGATGGCATTGAAGTTCCCATCGACACTGTGTATGAAGCCAACCGAGTTCAGCTTACGTTTTGGGTCACTCAAAAGTAGATAAGGATGGGAAGATAGTACACCCGCGACCAGAGACAGCAGAGTTGGCTGCACAGATTGTAAGTGTTTAACTTGTTCAATAATAACAGTTGTGTTTAACAGTTTATTTTTTACAATTTATAACTTATTGCTTATTTTTTTGGATCATCTTACTAGGCTGAAGCCTCCCAGCGAGGGGAGATAGATATATTTGCTCCACCAAGTCAAAATGATCCGCTGAATCAACTTCTTGGATTAAAGGATCATCCTGGAAGGGTTAGGGGTTTCGGGGGACAAGTGCGTCAGAAATTTGTTTTTGAAAAGTCCACCTCCAAAAGTCTGTCCGAGCATGAGGTGTCTGCACTTGTAGATCGGAGGGTGAATGAGGTTGTTTCAAAGGCTTTGGGAGGACGAAACCAACAAACTGATCAAACCCGACCGACTTCTTCATCTAGTTGTACCGCCCCTTCTGATCCGTATCCGTTTGCTAATCTGAAGGTTAGTATGTCTCTATTAATCTTGTTCGTCATGGTAAATGAATGACTGTAAAAAATACTAGCCTTATTCACATTTAAATTGTAATTTTACTTATTTTAGGAACAAAAAACATGTCGTCTGCAAATCACGCTTGATGGTTATCCTGTTGATGCTGCATACGGTACTGTGCTACAATCAGCATCAACTACATTGATTAATCTCAAGCGTCTTCCCCCATTCTATGCTAGAGTAATCCTGCAGACCATCATTGATGGATTTGAGAATGCTTTTCTTCCCATGGATATTGATGGCAAAGTGACCCTATTTGATGGGAAGGGTGCAATTGTACCATGGCCAGTCGGTTTTATTGTCATCACTGATGAGGTATGTCTAAATCTTTTATGAATTGTTTTCCCTTTAATGTATACATTGTTTTAACTTCTTTGTTCTTTGTATTATATATGATTGGGTAGATCCCTGATCAGACGAGAAGACTGGGAAACCGTGATGAAGAGATCAACCAATCAATGGATGTTGATCGAGACAACACACAGTTGGCTGAGGGCAACCAGAAATCCAAGGGGAAAGAACCTATGCAGACAGAGGTAACTACTGAAGCTCAGCGAAAGAAGTTTGTGTGTCCCCCTTTGTGACCAAGCATTTCGCGAAGTATGAGAAGATGCTGTATGAACTGATATTGGAAAAGAGTCTGCATATGACTAGCGTGTCAGTGTTGTTACCTGAGTGGATTTTCCATTACGAAGCGGATCAAAGAACAATAATAAATTTTGAGGACATCAAAGAGATGCTGTGCAGAGATTTGTTGAATATATCTATCATCCAAGCATATTCCCTGTAAGTGTTACTTTTAGTTTCTTACATTCGAAAATAAATTTAAATAAAATAACTTGTAATTTAAGGACTACCTTGTTATGTTTTTGTTTTGCTATTCCACCTTTAATTATTATTATTTTTTGTTGAAGGTATCTGAAAGCTAGATTGCGTCATAAAAAAATTGGAGATTTGGTGACATTCTTATGCCCTGAAACAACATCACTAGATTCTGCAAACAGAGACCCGGCCGGATACAGGAACTATGTGTCGCATGGATTAACGAAGGCTGTTCAAAACAGTAGTAGATACGTGATGATCCTTTCCATCAGACGTGCGTAATACTATCCCTCTTGCATTTAATTCGTTTTGTTAAGTTTGTGACTTATTGTATTATTATATGATAACTCTTTTCAAAATTACAATCGTAGCAACCATTGGGTACTCCTTCTGTTCTCCACGGCAACATCACAATTACTTGTGCTTGACCCATTACGAATGTATCGTGAGTTGCAAATCGACGACTTGTTCAAAGCGTAAGTGTTAGTTAATGAATGCAACTTATTGTTTGTCTATATATGATGAACCGGAATTAATGATTTAATTTTTGAACTTAACAGTGCTTATATGAAGACGGTTTTTCAACAGTTTGACAACCTTTCAATTGTTCATCTTGAGGTACAGTTATTTATCATTATTGTGTTAGTCGTAATTTGCTATTTTTGACTGTTTGTTTTTGTTTTCTATATACTTGTCAGTGTCCAAGGCAAATGGACTCTAAGAGTTGTGGTTACTATGTAATGCGATACATGTTGGAAATTGTCTTAAACATAGAGAAGCTCACAAAAGATGAAGAGGTATATTATACTTTCCATTACATATACATTTTATAAATCTGTCTATCATTTTTGTTTAAAACAAATAAATATGTGTCTTTACATACATATTTGTTTATCTTGTTCTCTACAGGTTCGAGAACATTTCAAGAACTCGGGAAAAACTTACTCCGTCAGAGATCTGCAATTAGTTAGAGAGCAGATGTGTTTGTTTATCGTCAAGTGTTTCAAAGGAGGAAAATGATATCATGGATAGCACTGGGAGGTCAAAAAAAAGGGTGACTACAAGACTGTCCTGTCATTATGTGTTTTACCCCTGACTTTTTTTGTTTAACTAGTGTAAAAAATATCGATTAAACTGTTGGGCTAGCTGATGCCGTCATTGTATAGCTTTTTAAATTGCAATGGCAATTTGTGTGTGAAGTATGTCACACATTACATTTTTTGGTGAAATATGATTGTTGTACAGAGGGAATGCTGCTATGTTACCCTGGTTTTGTGGATGTAATCATTTGTGATTACAAATGATTACAGAGGGAAAGAAAAAAACAAATTTTTTTTTTTAAAAAAAAACACTATAAAAGACGGTTCACAAGAAACCGTCGCTTATATTAAAATTGGCGCACCGCCAAAAGTCTATAAACGACGGTTATGTAAAGAACCGTGTTATATACTACGATTTTAAAAGACGGTTATCATAAAACCGTCTCTTATAACATGGTTTACGCGCGCTGAAACATGGTTATAAACGACGGTTTTATTATAACCGTCTTTTAAAGTCCCAAGACGCGCGCCTTAATATCATCTTAAACGACGGTTCCGAACCGTCGTTTAAAACAATCTCTAATAAACGACGATTATAAGAGACGGTTCAAAACCGTCGTTTTTAGACAGTTTGAACCGCCTTTTTCCCTCGCGCCGTACCAGTGTTTTGAAACTTATTCTTATGGTCTATTTATTCGACCTTATGTTTTAGATACTTGGTTTTATTCGGCTTATGTATATTGGGCTTTATTGGTATTCGGTTTGGACTATTCATTTATAGTTTTGAACAGTATTTGTAATCGAATTTTTGGGAAGCCTTGCGTGCTCCTAGTCTTTTATTAGCACGCGACGTGTCTATACCTTAGAACTAGGCCGGTTTTGGGGTTATGACATTTAGTGGGTATCAGAGCCAGGTTATGTTTTATTGGGAGGAAAAAACGGGTTAGTCTGCCTAACTGTGTTCCGATGATTGTTTACAAGAGAAGTGGCTAATGGTTAAAGGATTTGTTTTCCAGAATGCCACCAGCAGGGAAGTCAGAAATTCCTCTCAGGGCGAAGCTCCACAAGCGGGATAGTCCCGTAGTGCAACAAGTGGTGACTCAAGTGTGTTGCAAAAGGTGGGGAACATTGGAGCGGCCAGCGGGAGCTTCTAGTGTGTGCAGCAATGTTAAAGCTTTGGCAAGAATTCATGAAATTGAAACCCCCTTCTTTCGATGGAAAGTGGCGAGTCCCAAGAGGCAAGTCATGGATTACTGCAATCGAGGATCTTTTGAAGTGAGAGGATTGTAGCGAGGACCCAAAAAGTCGATTTTGCTACATTCATGTTCCAGCTGAGGCTAAAGAATGGTGGAAGACCGTGGAAAATCAATCCCTCATCCATGGACATGGGGAGCAATTTATTGAGCGGTTCAACAAACAGTTTTATCCTGAGTCTACCGTGACCCAGAGATGGAGTACGGGAGGCTTAGGCAGGGGAGAGACATGTCAGTAGAGGAGTACGTGCGCAAGTTCATCTCATTGTCCAGTATGTCCGGAGTCAGACGAGAACCGCAAGGCACGAAGTTTGACAGCGGCCTCAGATCAGACATCAAAGCTGCAGTAGCTCCCTTCCGGCATAAAACGTTCAGAGACGTAGCTGACGTAGCTCTAGTGGTTGTGAGAGCGAGCTGAAGTTGAAGCAGTCAGTGGTCAAGGATCAGAAGAGAAAGCACAGACCGGGTGACTCTGGCAAGAAGGACTATACCCCGTCATAGAAGAAGAAAATTTTGGGGATCGCAAGACCTCTATCAGCCCGAAGTGTGACACTTGTGGCAAGTCCCACCCTGGTAGGGAGTGTTACAAGAAAACTGGAGCATGTTTCAAGTGTGGCTCTCTGGAGCATCGCATTGCCGAGTGCCCGAAGTATGATAAGAACCAAGGTAATCCTGGTGGTAAACATAATAGCTCAGTGACTGGATCCAAGGGGAGGATGGATCAGAAGAAGCCCCAAGCTCAGGCCCGGGTGTTTGCTTTGTCAGGGGAGTATGATCGGGATGCAGAGAAGGTCGTTTCAGGTATTCTTGAAGTACTTTCTCGACCGGTCTTTTGTTTATTTGATTCGGGTGCTTCATAGTCTTTTATTTCCTCTGATTTGGTGGATGAAATTAAGGTATCTTGTGAGCCTCTTGATGTGGATTTATGTGTGACTAGTCCTTTAGAAAGGACCTCTCCTGTTGTGTTGAGTTTGGTGTCTAGAGGTTGTCCTCTTGTAGTGAAGGATAGAGTTATGCTAGCTGATCTCATTCCCCTGAGGATGAGTTGTTTTTATGTGATCTTGGGGATGGACTGGCTGTCTTCTCATCATGCATCCATAGACTGTTCAGCCAAGAAGGTGATTTTCGAGGAGCCGGATAAGCCTCGTCTAGTATTCGTGGGGAATGATGTTCCCTGTTCTCCTCCAGTCATATCGGCGATGCAGGCTTTTCAGTATCAGAAGAAGGGATGTCAAGGCTATTTGTGTTTCATTCCAGAAGTCAAAGAAGAGGTAAAGCTTGAAGATATACCGGTAGTCAGTGAATTTCCTGAGGTATTTCGTGATGATGTTCCTGGACTCCCCCCGGTCAGGGAAGTTGAGTTTACAATTGAGACTGCACCAGGGACGCAACCAATTTCTAAAGCTCCTTATCGCATGAGTCCAGCTGAGCTGAAGGAATTGAAAGTTCAACTACAAGAGTTGCTGGACAAAGGTTTTATTCGCCCCAGTGTTTCTCCTTGGGGCGCACCTGTGTTGTTCGTTAAGAAGAAAGATGGAACTTTGAGATTATGCATAGACTACCGGGAGCTCAACATGGTGACTATCAAGAATAAGTATCCTTTTCCTCGTATTGACGATTTATTTGATCAGTTAGCTGGAGCTTGTGTATTTTCAAAGATTGATCTCCGCTCGGGCTATCATCAATTGAGGATCAAAGCAGATGATGTTCCTAAGTCGGCATTCAGGACGCGTTATGGGCACTATGAATTTCTGGTAATGCCCTTTGGCCTGACGAATGCCCTATCAGTTTTCATGGATATGATGAATCGGGTTTTTAAGCCCTATCTGGATCGATTTGTTGTGGTTTTTATTGATGACATTTTGGTTTACTCTAAGAGTATCGAAGAGCACGAAGAGCACTTGAGGATTGTACTTCAGACTTTGAAGGAGCACGAGCTTTATGCCAAGCTGAAGAAATGTGCATTCTGGCTGGATCAAGTAGTCTTCCTTGGTCATGTAGTATCAAAGGATGGAATCTCTGTTGATCCGGAAAAGATCAAGGCTATAACTGAGTGGGCTAGACCTACAAACGTCTCTGAGATACGTAGTTTTCTGGGCTTGGCTGGCTATTACAGGAAATTTGTGGAAGGATTCTCCAAATTGGTTACTCCGCTGACTCGTCTTATTCGTAAGGATGTTAAATATGAATGGAGTGAAGCATGCGAAAAGAGTTTTCAGGAGCTCAAGAGGCGATTGACTACTGCCCCTATTCTTACCTTACCTTCTGGGACTGATGGTTTGGAGGTATATTGTGACGCTTCACATAAGGGTTTAGGTTGTGTTTTGATACAGCATGGAAAAGTTGTTGCCTATGGTTCGCGACAACTTAAGCCGTATGAGAAGAATTACCCGACCCACGACTTGGAGTTGGCTGCAGTTGTGTTCGCTCTGAAAATCTGGAGACATCATTTGTTCGGAGCCTCATGTAAGATATATACAGACCACAAAAGCCTGAAGTATTTGTTTACCCAAAAAGAATTGAATATGAGGCAGAGAAGGTGGTTAGAATTGCTTAATGATTATGACTTGGAGATTTTATACCATCCGGGAAAGGCTAATGTGGTGGCGGATGCTCTCAGCCGTAAAGGAGCATCCACAGTAGCAAGTATGCTTTCTGGGTCTCAGATGTCCTTAAAAGAATTGCAGATGATGGGTATTGAGGTCGTAAAGTCAGGAAGATCTAGTGTTTTGGCAGCACTTCAGATTCAGCCCACTTTATTCGAGAAGATCAAGGATACTCAGAAGGATGATGAATATCTTAGCAAGGTCATGGAGAGAATTTCAGCTGGGAAAGAAACTGATTTCAAAATTTCTGATGATGATTGTTTGAGGTTCAGGGATAGGATCTATGTGCCAAATGATTCAGCTCTTAAGTTAGAAATTATGCAAGAGGCGCATAGAACCCCTTATTCAGTGCACCCTGGAGGGGTAAAGATGTATCGAGATCTCAGAGAGACATTTTGGTGGAATAATATGAAGAAGGAGATTTCTGAGTTTGTTGCGAGATGTCAGACTTGCCAGCAGGTGAAAGCTGAACATCAGAGACCTGCGGGACTTCTTCAACCATTGCCGATCCCTGAGTGGAAGTGGGAGAGCATTGGTATGGATTTCATAGTTGGACTTCCTCGGACTTTGAAGGGTAATAATGCAGTGTGGGTGATTGTGGACCGTCTCACTAAGAGTGCCCATTTCTTGCCCATTAAGAACACTTTCAGTCTAGAGAGATTGGCTAAGCTATACATTGACGAGATAGTCCGGTTGCATGGAGTTCCTGCAACTATTATATAAGATAGAGATCACAGATTTGTATCCCGCTTTTGGGACAGCTTGCATAAGGCATTGGGAACCAAGCTTGCTTTCAGCTCAGCATATCACCCTCAGACGGATGGCCAGACAGAAAGAACCAATCAGATTTTAGAGGATATGCTCCGGGCTTGTGTGTTAGATTTCAAGGGAAATTGGGATGATCATTTGACTTTAATTGAGTTCTCCTACAATAATAGCTACCAATCCAGTATTGGTATGGCACCTTTTGAGGCTCTTTACGGGAGGAAGTGTAGGTCTCCTATCTGCTGGGATGATCTAAAGGAGCGGAAGCTTTTGGGACCCGAAGTTGTTCAGGATGCAGTTAATAAGATTCAGATAATTCGGGAGCGTCTTCGAGTAGCTCAGAGTAGGCAGAAGAGTTACGCTGACAATAGAAGGAGACCATTGGAATGTCAGATTGGGGACAATGTGTTCTTGAAAGTATCTCCAGTAAGAGGAGTTATGAGATTCGGAAAGAGTGGGAAGCTAAGCCCACGATTTATAGGCCCTTTTGAGGTTCTTGAAAGAATTGGTGAAGTAGCTTATCGCTTGGCCTTGCCGCCAGTTCTGTCAGGAGTGCATAATGTTTTTCATGTGTCAATGCTTCGGAAGTACATTGCTGATCCGTCGCATGTGATTCAGTATGAGCCGTTGCAGCTTCGTTATGACTTATCTTTTGAGGAAGTACCACTCAGGATATTAGCACGTGATGTGCAAAAGCTTCGAAGAAGATCATTTCCGGTAGTGAAAGTTTTATGGGCTAATCATTCAGAACGTGAAGCCACATGGGAGCAAGAGGAAGATATGAGGATCAAGTATCCCCACCTCTTCAAAGAGTAAGGTACGTTGAATTTCGAGGACGAAATTCTTTTAAGAGGGGAAGGTTGTAACGTACCAAAAAAAAAAAATATATATATATATATTATCTACAATATATGTATATATAATATCAGGAGATTATTTTTGGAGATAAAGATTACCGTAAATCAGATAATAAGTTAATTATAACTGGAGGTTATAATACTCAGGTTTATAAAAGGAGTCTAAGCCCTAGAGAATCATAGAAGACTTTTTTTGCCGCGCTACCCTTCGTTTCTCTCATCTCCTGCCATCAGCACAAGCAAGGGAAGTTTAGCCAATCAACCGCATACTAGCAGCTACTCGTGAGCTCTTAAGCAAGGAAGGTATGTCGAATACCTATCATCATCAATGATGATTACACGATTGTGTACGTACAGAATATGTATAGATATCACATGGTTGATTAAGTATCGCTAATTGCAGTCAACTTGTGGCAGTTGTCAGAAATTCGGCAGTGTGGTATAAGCGTGGTCTTCTCGTTACCAATTCAACAGTGGTGATCTACCGGTATGAATTTATTTAGTTAATCAGTGCTGTCAAGGTTTAGATTCAGATGGATAGTTTGTCGGTTTTGACATCAGTTATGTTTACAGAATTATTCTTAGTTTCAAATATCCAGTTAATTCAGAAAGGGGCATAACATCAATTTAGGAGGATTTGACAGTGATCTCGGATTGTCAGGTAGGTGATAAGCTGATTCGATTTGGGTGCGCGTTGACCTTATTAAAATTATTTCATATTCTTGAGCCAACGTTAATTTTTATATATATATATGTATGACGGTGGATTCCACTATGGGTTCAGTTTTCTTTTACAAAATTATGAGTTTGGCTTATCGATATCTAGTAGATTCTATAACCATAAGTTTTAATTTCTACACTAGCTAAGTATTTACAAAAATTATACTTATCTGATTTTGGTGTGCGTGTAAGTTGTGAGCCGGATTTATATATGTCGAACATAATATTCTATATGATGTACGTGTGTTATACTTATATTGATACATAACTACGAATTCGTTTGTGTACGATGGATTTACAGTGGTATTTTAATTTATAATTGTGATTTCCTTACGCAATCAAGTTGTGTTGTTCGGTACTTCTATTAAAAACGAGCAGCTACTTCCATATTTTAACTACGGTCATATAAGACCTTAATTTTATATTCATAAATCGGATATCATTTGTTTCCATACATACGTACATTCTAACTGTTTTGTAAACTAAGTGCTAGATTGATTTTACGAGCAAATGTGTTTCTGATTATATATATACACATATACAAATGTCTTTGTTTTAGTGTACGCCGAAGTATAGTTTTCTGGTGATTTACAAATTACTCTTATAAAGGTATATATTCATCTAGATGATGCTTTTGACTTTCGGATAGTACTCTGTTTGATATGCATTAAGTATACGATTTGTTTTGGGACCTAGTTGATTGCTTTCTGAGCCGTGGATGACTGGGTCGAGTTATCCCGTAGCGCGCTGCATAGGACGTCCTTCTGTATCCGTATCACGGGTATCCCCGTTCTGTTATTTGGAGTCGACGGACTCATTCTGTTATCTGGGGTCTTCTGACCCATTCTGTTATTTGAGGTCTGCGGACCTATTCTGTATGCTCTGAACTAGGGTCCCTTTAAAACTCCGTTTCTGAAATGTTCTGATTTGTATAAGATTCTGCTCTGTTTCACTGAGATTTGAATTCCGGTTTCGATACTTGTGTCATCATTATTTTGATACATATATATGTACAATTATGTTCAGTAAAAATGTTTTGAGCGTTGCTCATTTTGTTGACGTTTGTTGCTTACTGAGCGTGTGGTTGCTCACCCCTTTCCACTACAACATTTTGCAGATTAAGGATTAACCAGCTGGAGATCCTTTGTGTTTATTTGTCGTTCCAATTCAGCTTTAGACATATGCTATTTTGAACTTATTCTTATGGTCTTATTTATTCGACCTTATGTTTAGATACTTGGTTTTATTCGGCCTATGTATATTGGACTTTATTGGTATTCGGTTTGGACTATTCATTTATAGTTTTGAACAGTATTTGTAATCAGAATTTTTGGGAAGCCTTGTGTGCTCCTAGTCTTTTATTAGCACGCGGCGTGTCTATACCTTAGAACTAGGCCGGTTTTGGGGTTATGACAGTTTCCATCTGAACAATGTTAACCGCATGTAATAGCGAAGAATGAAGAATCTTGTGTATAGAAGAATAGAATTTCCGGCAACCTGGGTCGACATGCCGAGCAGTCGAGGATAACCAGCTTGCAACGCACCGACCGTGCAACAGGCAAGAAGTGGATTAATAAAACCTGAGACGAGTGTCTACGGGACCGCAGTTGTTAAATGACACACCAACGGTATATCGACCGACAAAGGAACTACAACGTAGTGCCCAAACAAGAGACAAGTCTCAGTAACCACAACAAATGGGTGGAACGGGCTACGAAGAGGAAACAATAAAAGAAAAAGGGGTCTCCCAGAATGGGAAACACCCTAGTTAATGATTATCATGTGAAGACAGTGAGAAGTCACCTAAAGGAGTTATTATCAAGACAGTAAGATCAGTGAGGGCCAACAAGGCCACTGATAATAGTGCTAGTAAGAACAATACCGCAACCAGTATGTGTGCTTAACCGATAGCCAGTTAGCATGGCGCACTTGCTATAGCAAGTGCTGCTATAACAGGGCTGTTCGGGAAATTTATAACCACTACAAAGTACTTAGTAAAGTACCACGAAGTAAAGTGTGATCATTATAACCATGGAAGGGCTTAACAGCCTGACCTTTGTAGTTGGAAGTACACCAGTCAGCAAGAAGCTAGATTTGGTTAAGGCAAGAAGGCATTGTGAAATCATGAAAATTTTCTTTCAAACTCAGATTTATTTCAACTCTTTTCCTTCAAAACCAGATTTTCTTTCAAACCAATACTTCTTTCTAACCTTCTTCTAAACCAAACCAGTAAAACCAAGGGCAGTTGATAAAGATACAACAATGGATAAACTTTCCCTCAATTAAGTTCGGGAAGCACGGAATGTATATTGTCAAGGGACAATATAAGGGAGTTGACAACAGAATACTTCACCTAGGCGTGTGACGGACACTACAAGTGTACCAACTGTAATGTGGGACGACCGCACTCCGATAGGAGCTTGTGGGCCTGACAGACCTACTTATGGGTTAGTTGGGTAAGTAGTAATGTATCAGTAGGGTACCCCACATATGTATACAAGTAGATTCCGGAACACGGGAAGTAGTCGACTCCGTACTACGGTCAGCAGTATAAGTCAAACAAGAGCTAAGGATTACAAGGAATGGTTGAAGTTAAGGAACTCAGTTAAGTTAACGAGACTAAAGGAATTAGTGAATTCCTTTCAAGGAAATGTTTAAGAGTCAAGGGGTTCGAAGTGCACTAACTGTTATGTAAAGACATCACATATGTCTTAAGAATCCCGAGGGGTAAACATGTTAGCTGGAACGGAGACCCAGCCTGTGCATGGCAAGGCAGATGCCTGATGTGGACACATTAATGTGCAATGAACGGGATGAAACTCCCAGAATGAGTACCTACACTACCAGGAAATGTTGATCTTCATAGAAGAGGATAATAAGCCAGTTAAGAACGCAAACGGCGTGGCTAACTGAATATACCAATAAGTGTGAACCAGACGTAATGGCATAACTTAGTAACACCCAAGAGCAAACCTTGAAGGGTGTTCGCATCAACAAGTGTTGCACGAAATGGCATGACAGAAACACAAGGGTTGAAGCTAACACCCAGTTTAGACATAAATTGTTAGGAGACGGACTGACAATCCTAAGGGGGCATTCCATGAAAGGAGACAAAATGTAACGACCTTGTCATGGAGCTCAATATAACATCCAAACCATGTAATGTTGTACAGAGAAGTACATGTGTGTGGACAGCCTACAATGAGCGCAGCTCAAGGCAAATAAGGCTTATAGGCCACAAATAAAATGTGTTATGTAAATTAGATTGATTGCAGAAGTTTATGTTATATAAGTGAATAGAGTGGAGAACGAACCACTACACTATGAGTGGGGATACCTCTCGATGCTGTGAAACCATTGGAGCGGTAGTTATGTGAACCAAGCTCAAGAAATATGTTAAGGATGGACAATATTATTATTATTTGAGAGCAGTTAGTTTAGTAGTATGTGTGTATAAAGTGAAGCACCGAGCTAAATAACGTCGGTTTGAGACTCGAGTGAGCAACGCTCAAGGAGCATTCGGTAGTCATCCAAATAATGACGAACCATAATGTGAATAATATAAGTATAGGTGTGGAAGTTAATGTGACAGTAAATACCATGTAAGTTATTGTTATGCAATGAGTAAGAGCACGGTTCGCAGCTGGCGACCGTTGTATCAATGTTATTGAGTAATAATGTGGCAGATAAGACCAGTAATGAGTTAAACTCAGTGGAGATGCAAGGTAAGCGATGTTAAACAGACTGGGCAATAAGCCAGTGGTAGGTACTATGTGATGAGGAACTCAGTGTAAATTCCATGGCGAGTCGCATAAGAGATTTACTGTCAAGAGTTTACGCCTCTACACTCTGTATGACTGAGTGTTTTGGTATTGCACTTGCGCAGTAATGATCAAGTGGGATAGCTAGGAATTGGAAACATGTTAATTGTGGAGGAATAATGTTATAATGGCCGATGCATAGGAAATGCAAGGCCGCACCAATGAAAGAATACATGTATAAAACCAAATGTGGAGGCATGATTAGCAACAAGTGACTGTAGTAACACGGAATACCAAATATCGGTATGGAATATACCCCAAATGTTGTAAATAGCTAAGAGAGCACTACACACTAGGTAGTAGCTCAATCTCAACCGACAGTAAGTCGGAAGGGAACAAGTCAATCATTGTGAAATACATAACTATTTACACAGTAAATTGTTATGGAAGTGGATAGAAAGTTTATAACTCACCAAATTTGCTAACGGTAAAAGATACCACGCGTCGGTTGAGAAAGCATTGTTACCAAGATGAAGGTGACAATTGGGGATGTACAATACAGTAAGAATAACAAAAAAGGGCAATTAAGCTCTACAATTACTAGAGTTTCGCACCAGAAACTAGTGAGCCAGTGATTCAAGTGTTGAATGTACATGGTGAACATGAGTGAATGGCTAATTATTAACGCCTAGAAGCCTAACAGGCCAGAATCGAAACCAACTAAGAGTTTAAACACTCCAATGAGAATTCTTGGTTTAGGAACTAAACCGCCAATATGGTTAAGATCCTCTAATCAGAATCCATTGTGTAATAGACCGCGTGGAAGTTAAAAAACATCACGACGGCAGAACATTCTAAGCAAATGTTTAGTGATTGATTACGTGGGCGTAATCCCTTTTAAGGGGGGTAGAGCGCAAAACCACTTAGTGTGTATTACCGTACAAGTGTACGTGACTTATGTTGTGCATAGCATAAAATAATTTGTTTTAATGATTGGTGTGTGGGTTACGTAAACATACACATTCATTCATGGTTTAATTGTGGTAATTGCGCACAGAAGATGCGAATACCATTGTGATAAGTGTGTTTATTTGTTAACAGTTGTGTGTGATAGTACAAGTGTGGGGAGTAGAGAAACTCCCGGGGAACAAAACCCCGACAATGTATAAATGTGAAACGGTGTGTTGTATTTTGATAAAATATATGTGTATATATATATTATATAGTGATTCATGAAAGGGCATGATACCGAGATAGAACCTAGTGAGAATAAGATTCCCTAGGTAACAATATCAAAGTGTATGGAAATAACTGATAGACGAAGTTCTATCCCTTGGAGATGTTATGATCATGGCTAGAATGATTTAAAAGATAGAAAATTGGAAATGAGTGATTTATTTGATGCTTGAAAATGAAGTGGGAGGTGGAACTTGATTTGCATGCGATCAAGGGAAGCCGAACACAAATTGGGGTTGAAATACCCCAAACCTTGATATGTGGTTTAAATATCAAAATATGGAATGTAAAGGCTAAAAAGTGCTTAGTAACATCAGTGAACAATTTAGACCATAGTAAATGCAATAAAGCATTAAGACACAGTTTGAGCAAAAACATGCTCTAAGCTATGAGTGAACTTGGTTAGGACCCAAAGAGCCTACCAAGAATAAATAATATTTAATTATGATTTAATAAGGCTAAATAAGTCCTTAGGAAACCTTGGTGGACAGTTAAACCAAATAAAACACAAGGAAATACCTTAAAGTCAATAAGAGCAAAATGTGCTCTAAGCTTGGAATAAACTTGTATAAGGCCTAATGGTCATACCTATACCTTATAAATATGTTAATGAACATATTAAATCAATTACCAAAGAAAACCAAGCTTGAAAACAAGTTAAAACACAAAATGTGCTTTAAGGAGTCTTAAAGCACGTTTTTGAAAAATTGTCTTGTAAATGAGTTTTGAATGGCTAAATGTCCATCATTACTCTTTAATTAACATGTGTACTATATAGTATCACATTTGGAAGTCTATATCAATGGGAAATCAAAAATTTCACTTCTATGTGCCTTGTTTTTGTGAATAGTGATTTTTATAAGCTAGTTTGTAACATATGATGTTATAAGTAATTAAAGAGTCAATAAAGACTATAATACCCCTAGACTAAAAAGGGGGCCGGTTTTTGAAGTAATGAGTCACCAAACATGTTAACTTATTAAGTAAATAAAGATGACTCATAAGTTACTATTTGCTTTAAGTCATAAATATCTTCAAAAACAAAACCAAACTCACTTCTCTCATTTCTTTCTTCATTTCACACGGTTCCCTTCTTCTTCTACCTCTCTTCCTTCTGTTCTCACGGTGAAGATACAGCACCACCACCATTTCACCATCTTCCATTGTCAATATCTCATGACTCACTTAACCAAATCAAAAACACCACACCATTCTCTTCCTCTCATCAAGCTCTTCATTCCTATCTTCTCAAAACTTCAAGAGCCCCATTTCGGTGCCATGGAGTTCCACCATTGAAGGGGCTTGAGCTTGTCTTTCCACATATTATTGATCTCCTTTGCTCCTAGGTAAGGAATCTCAAAGAAAAATCAAGTTTCCTCCATGTTTGTGTGTGTGACCGAAAATATTCATTGATGGAGCTCCTTGTGTTGCTTGTTCTAGCTCCATTTGAATCTTTTAAGGACTAGGTGGAGTCCTCTCTTCATAGATATTCAAACACCCTTCAAAGGTTAAGGGAAAACAACTACATTAATGCTTGGAAATAATGTAAACCTAGGGTTTACAATGAGATGGAGCTTAAAGCTTGAATACTCATTATGTTGTTTGTATAATGTTTAGTAGTTGACAAGGAACCAAATGCCTTACCGGTTTTGTAAGGAAACAAGAAAGAAATTTGGGAGGAAAAGAGGTAAATATGCTATCTTAATGTGGTTTAATTCCTTAGGAGAAATGAGCTTATAATGCTTGCTAAACTACCTAAGGAGCCAATGGTGAATGACCTAGTGAAATGCTCTCAAGGAGTTTATTAAAGGAATATGTATTGTTGGGTGTAATTGCAGGTCAAAGGCTGATATATTGTGGAAATTCAGTGTTTAAGGTTTATGCAGTTTAAGGGCCTAAGAGCCATGTTATTTAAGGGCCTAAGTGCCAAGAAATTTAAGCTTATGCACTATATTGTGATAGTGCTAAATGTGTGAAGTTGTGTATAAAATGTGTTTGATGGATTTTGGTGTTCTTGAATGAAATAAGGTAAAAACCTAGGTGTTTGGATGTGAGTATATATAAGAGAAGCTATGGCAAAATTTGGAAAATGTGTAAGAAGTCCTAAGTGTTTTAAGTAAGTTTTGGTGAACTAGGAAGTGTTAAAGGTGAATAAATGTTTTTACTTGGGAAGAAAACATGTATTAAGGTGATTTAGAGTGATGCAAGGATTTAGGAATTATCTTGGAAGTTCTAGGAATTCAAGGTGTGTTTGAGAATGTATTTAAGTCTTGGAGAAGTTTGTTTAAGGTTTAGGTAATGTTGGTATCCAAGGAATAAATGATGTTAGATAAGGTTTTGAGGAAGGAATTCAAGAAGTTGTGAAAAGAGGATTTGGTTAGTAAGAGGAGATGCTTGGGAGGTGATGTTATGAAGGTGAAGAAGCATTTTAGTGTAGTGGTCTTAAGGTGAGGCACCACTTGGAAAACCAAAGGAAATGTTACAAGTGTAAAGAGATTTGATAAGAAGATTGAGTAACAAGTTGGACCATGTTTTAAGGTGAATCAAAGTGATATTCTAGTATTAGAATATGCCTAAGTTCATGTATGAAGCTTGGGTAATTAAAGGATGAAGATGAGAGGTGAAACAAGACTTGGAAAATGAGGTTCTGGCCCGTCCGAACTACCGTCCGAACGTGGACGTTCGGACGTGCCTGTGTGCGCGTGAGTTTTCTGACCTTCGACTGATGTCCGAACTACCGTCCGAACATGGGAAGTTCGGACACACATAATTCATTCTCTGGTTTGGCTTCGAACGGCGTCCGAACTTGGGAAGTCCGGACGCAAGTTCGGACATCCACCAATTTGCACCCTTAGAGTCTCGAACGGTGTCCGAACTTGGTAAGTCCGGACACAAGTTCGGACAAGGCGCTGTATGGACCAAAAACATTGTTTAAGGTATGGAGATGATGTGTAATGATGGGGATTGATGGTTAATGATGTTATGAGGTTGTTAAGGATGTGTTAGGTGAGTTTTAATGACAATTAAGTGGGCGAAAAGTTGTAATAAAATGTGAAAGTTAAACAAGTTAAAAAGTGAAGTTATGTAACTAAGTTAACGGGGAAAAAGTTATAAGCATTAGACATTAAAATAATCATGCTACCCCGATGTTAATAAAAGTACATGTAATGTTACCAGTTGTTCGAGAATTGCTCGAGGAACATAAGCGGACGTGGTAAAGTGGACTCCAGTGACAGGTATGGTTTTCTTGCAACCTGTGTCCTACCGGATTACACCGGCTTGTATGCCAATGTGTTTTTCTGTATGTTTGCCACGTTATGAGATAAATCATGAAACGAGTTACAGTCGTTATTGTTGTTGTATGTTTACGTGCCGATACCGGTAACCCAAATGCGCTTGAAGGGCTAGTTACCACTATTAGGTAAACGTAAGAGAACGGTATCCGGTAATAACGTTTCCGACCTAAGGGACGTTCTAACCACGGCTATGCGTGAGTTAGTTGTGCGATGTTGTTGTAAGTGTATGACCCTCCTTTGTGTGATTAACTCAGTTGTAATACTGTATTGTGTGATGATGTGATAGGTTCCACAGCGGAGTCTTTAACTGTGAATATTTATATATTATGGGGGGTGAGGAATCCGGTTGTTCCGGTCGCGCGTTGTTTTGGGAGTTGTTGTATACAGTTTCTTCAGCTTCCTCTCTGTTGATTGTCTTCCTTCATTGGTCTTCGATCACCCCTGAGCTTAACCAAGGCTCTTGACTCAAGTCTGTTGGGGATTATGTATGTTGTGTTCGGGTCACTAAATCCGATCCATCAGTATGTTAAGTTATTCGTTCGCCTAAAAGAACGATAACGAGTTATGTAAACGAGCTTAGCATGAGTTTGACAGCATCCTCTAGGCTCTCCCAGTGAACTAACTATGTTTGGGTCGGTTCCTAAGAGAACCATTCCCGTTATGTTATGTATTTTTGTTGTGATGCAATATTTATTGCGGTGTTATGTTGTGCACGTTGAAACGTGCAAAGTGTTGTTGTGTGATGTTATGTAGTGTATGTTATATGTTGTATAATGTGGAGTATGTGGGTCATGGATATGAATCCCAGTTGTGACAAGAGGCGTTTAAGGATAACCCGATTTAAGGGTAAGTGTCGTCTATTAAGGAAGTAGCTCCTTTAGAGGAGGAACACTCTAGGGATAATGAATACCATGAGTGACTTATTAAGTAAGGATATATTAACCGTTTGTTGAGCCCGTTGAGGCGAAATGATTATGTGTGGTGTGTTTACAGTTGCATGTATGATTTAAAAATAATCAACCGCATGCTAAGACGACAATTAGTTGTGCGTGGCCCGGTAGCATGTGGGCTGCGGGATTACCATACCAGCAAAGGTGCTGAGCCCCTTGGGGGCCACCCTTTCTCTTCTTTTCCTATTTCAGGTACAAGGAGCTAGAAGCCGTTCGAGAGTAGGACGGGGTAGTCGTTGTACATGGTAATCGTTTATGTTGTATATATACAGTAGGTGTAGTAAGACCGAAATTGTTATCGGCATTAGTTATAAATACTCGGTATAGTTGGAAGGTGTATGTTGTTGTTGTGTTAATGGAAAGGGATAGTAAGGTGTAGTCGCTCGGGAATTTAGCCCATCAGACCGGTACAATGTGTATGTATTAGCCTTGTTAGCCACGTGGGTGGCTAACGGCGTGTAACACCAACGAGATAAGTAATGTGATGAGGTTGTTTTCCGCTGCAATTTATTGTAAGTGTGTTATTATTGGATGGGGTGTTACAAAAAGTGGTATCAGAGCGAAGTATCGCTCTGATGACTGAACTACCGAGCTTAGGAAGTACCGAGTTAGGATTTAAGTACTTAGGGTTAAGGGTTGAGTGGTAGCGTGAGAGATACGCTAGTTAGGAACTACCAGTGACTACTGGAAACCTACAATATCCACCCCACCCTCCACAATCCCTGTTTGATAACTTGGGAAAGAACGCCAGAGAGATGGAAGTCCTCTCTTACTCGGGAATACCCGATCTGGCTGTTATTAAGTACCCCTAAAGGTACGGAGAACCTGTCACACGGTAGATCCCGACAACTGGGAATCCCGGAGACGGTCTCCATCTGAACAATGTTAACCGCATTTAATAGCGAAGAATGAAGAATCTTGTGTATAGAAGAATAGAATTTCCAGCAACCTGGGTCGACATGCCGAGCAGTCGAGGATAACCAGCTTGCAACGCACCAACCGTGCAACAGGCAAGAAGTGGATTAGTGAAACCCGAGACGAGTGTCTACGGGACCACAGTTGTTAAATAATACACCAACGGTATACCAACCGACAAAGGAACTACAACGTAGTGCCCAAACAAGAGACAAGTCTCAGTAACCACGACAAATACGCGGAACGGGCTACAAGAGAATACAATACTAAGACAAAGGGGTCTCCCAGAATGGGAAACACCCTAGTTGATGATCGTTATGTGAAGACAGTGAGAAGTCACCTAGAAGAGTTATTGTCAAGGCAGTAAGATCAGTGAGGGCCAACAAGGCCACTGATGACAGTATGGGTAAAAACAATACCACAACCGGTATGTGTTAAACCGATAGCCAGTTAGCATGGCGCACTTGCCGTAGCAAGTGCTGCTATAACAGGGCTGTTCGGGAAATCTATAACAAATATGAAGTACTTGGTAAAGTTCCACGAAGTTAAGTGTGGAAGGGCTTAACAGCCTAACCCCTGTAATTGGAAGTACACCAGTCAGCAAGAAGCTAGACTTGGCTAAGGTAAGAAGATGTTGTGAAACCATGAAAATTTTTCTTTCAACCCAGATTTATACAAACCCTTTTCTTTTCAAAACCAGATTTTCTTTCAACCCAACACTTCTTTCCAACCTTCTTTTAAACCAAACCAGTAAAACCAAGGACAGTTGACGAGGATACAACAATGGATAAACTTTCCCTCGATTAAGTTCGGGAAGTAAGGAATGAATATTGTCACGGGACAATATAAGGGAGTTGACAACAGAATACTTCACCTAGGCGTGTGACGGACACTACGAGTGTACCAACTGAATTGTGGGACGACCGCACTCCGATAGGAGCTTGTGGGCCTGGCAGACCTACTTATGGGTTAGTTGGGTAAGTAGTAATGTATCATTATGGTACCCCACATATGTATACGAGTGGAGTCCGAAACACGGGAAGTAGTCGACTCCGTACTACGGTCAGCAGCATAAGTCAAACAAGAGCTAAGGATTACAAGGAGTAGTTGAAGTTAAGGAACTCAGTTAAGATAACTAGACTAAAGGAAATAATGAATTCCTTTCAAGGAAATGTTTAAGGGTCAGGAGGTGCGAAGTGCACTAACTGAATGTAAAGACATCGTATATGACTTAAGGATCCTCAGGGATAGACATGATAGCTGGAACGGTGACCCAGCCTGTACATGGCAAGCAGATGCCTAATGTGGACACATTAATGTGTAACCAACGGGATGAAACTCCCAGGATGAGTACCTACACTACTAGGATATGATGATCTTCATAGAAGGAGATGATAAGCCAGTTGAGAACGCAAACGACGTGGCTAACTGTATATACCAATAACTGTGAACCAGATGAAAGGGCATGACTTAGCAACACCCAGGAGCAATCCTTAAAGGGTGTTCGCATCAGTAATTGTTGCACGAAATGCATAACAGGAGCATAAGGGTTGGAACCAACACCCAGTTTAGACATAAGTTGTCAGGAGACGGACAGACAATCCTAAGGGGCATCCCATGAAAGGAAACGTGATGTAACGACCTTGTCATGGAGCTCAATATAATATCCAAACCATGTAATGTTGTACAGAGAAGTACATATGTGTGGACAGCCTACAATGAGCCCAGCTCAAGGCAAACAAGGCTCATAAGCCATAAGCAAGATATGTTATATAAATTCAATTGATTGTAGAAGTTTATGTTGTATAAGTGAACAGAGTGGTAAACGAACCACTGCATTAAGAGTGGGGATACCTCTCGATATTGTGAGACCGCAGGAGCGGTAGTTATGTGTATCAAACCCAAGAAATATGTTAAGGATTGACCATATTGTTATTGAAAGAGGGCAGTTAGCTTAGTAACATGTGTGTATAAAGTGAAGCACCTGGCTGAATAATACCGGCTTGTGACTTGAATGATCAATGCTCAAGGAGCATTCAGTAGTCTTCCAAATGAGTGATGAACCATAATGTGAATAATGTAAGTATATGTGTGGAAGTTAATGTGATAGTAAATACGATATAAGCTGATGTTATACAAGGAGTAAGAGCACGGTGCGCAGCAAGCGACCGTTGTATAAGTATTGTTAAACGATAATGTAGCAGATAAGACCCGTTATGAGTTAAACTTAGTTGAGATGCAAGATAAGTGATGTTAAACAGACTGGGCAATAAGCCAGTGGTAGGTACTGTGTGATGAGGAACTCAGTGTAAATTCCATGGCGAGTCGCATAAGGGATTTACTGTCAAGAGTTTACACCTCTGCACTCTGTATGACTGGGTGTTTTGGTATTGCACTTGCGCAGTAATGATCGAGTGGGATAGCTAGGAATTGGAAACATGTTAATTATAGAGGAATAATGTTATAATGGCCGATGCATAGGAAATGCAAGGCCGCACCAATAAAGGAGTACTTGTACAAAACCAAATGTGGAGACATGATTAACAGCAAGTGACTATAGCAGCACTAACTGCCAAATATCGGTATGGAATATACCCCAAATGTTGTAAATAGCTGAGAGAGCACTACACACTAGGTAGTAGCTCAATCTCAACCGACAGTAAGTCGGAAGGGAACAAGTCAATCATTGTGAAATACATAGCTGTATACACAGTAAATTGTTATGGAAGTGGATAGAAAGTTTATAACTCACCGAATTCGCTAACGGTAAGAGATACCACGCGTCGGTTGAGAAACCATTGTTACCATGATGAAGGTGACAATTGGGGATGTACAATACAGTACGAATAACAAATGGGGCAATTAAGCTCTACAGTTATTAGAGTTTTGCAGCAGAACCTAGTGAGCCAGTGATTCAAGTGTTGAATGTACATGGTGAACATGAGTGAGTGGCTAATTATTAACGCCTAGAAGCCTAACAGGCCAGAATCGAAACCAACTAAGAGTTTAAACAAACTCCAATGAGAATTCTTGGTTTAGGAACTAAACCGCCAATATGGTTAAGATCCTCTAATCAGAATCCATTGTGTAATAGACCGCGTGGAAGTTAAAACACTTCACGACGGCAGAACATTTTAAGCCAATGTTCAGTGATTGATTACGTGGGCGTAATCCCTTTTAAGGGGGGGTAGAGCGCAAAACCACTTAGTGTGTATTACCGTACAAGGGTACGTAGTGTATGTGACCTATATTGTGCATAGCACAAAATAATTGTTTTGATGATTGATGCGTACGTTACATAAACATACGCATTCATTCATGGTTTAATTGTGGTAATTCTGCACAGTAGATGCGAAATACCATTGTGATTGTGATAAGTGTGTTTATTCGTTAACAGTTGTGTGCGATAGTACAAGTGTGGGGAGTAGAGAAACTCCCGGGGAACAAAACCCCCGACAGTGTATAAATGTGAGACTGTGTGTTGTATTTTGATAAAATATATGTGTATATATATATTATATAGTGATTCATAAAAGGGCAAGATACCGACATAGAACCTAGTGAGAATAAGATTCCCTAGTAACAACATTAAAGTGTATGGAAATAACTGATAGACGGAGTTCTATCCCTTGGAGATGTTATGATCATGACTAGAATGATTTAAAAGATAGAAAATTGGAAATGAGTGATTTATTTGATGCTTGAAAATGAAGTGGGAGGTGGAACTTGATTTGCATGCGATCAAGGGAAGCCGAACACAAATTGGGGTGGAAGGTAGTTCAACACTGATGCTGATCACATCAGGGTTGGATGACTCTTGAAACTCCCTATAAGTGGTCACAAATAACCACGTTAAGAAAAGAAGCAAAGAGCTTAAGTTGGACTTGGAGTTGTGTGTGTTTTCAAAAGGATTTTCAATTGGTATTTATAAATCGTTGATGGATACTTTACATAGTTAAAGTCTTCTTACTTAACCTCACAAGGAAAAATTTCAAATTTATGTGATTGTTTTAATCTCCCAAGGACACGGGGACGGAAGGTGTCCATCGCGACCGGGTTCTGCGGGATCACAGTGTGTATGTAAAAGATATTTTCGATTGCTATACATGCTATGACATGTTGTGTGGTATGTGTAATAAATATTATTTTGACCTTGAGTTCCTAAAGTGTATGTTATCAAGACCTATGAGTCTAAATGTGTTGTGTTGCATAGACCTATGTGTCTAAAGACTGTTATGTTATCGGGACCTATGTGTCTAATGTTGTTATGTTACCCAAGACCAGAGAGTCTAAGGGGTTGTTATGTATGTGTAAGTGTTGTTAAGATACCCGGACCATAGAGTCCGAGGTTATCATGTGGATATGTTATGTTATGTGTGGATGTGAATGTGTTGCCCGGACTATTAAGTCCGAGGTTGTGATGTAAAGTGTGTTTGGTTATGGAAGTTTATTTCCAAGTGATTCCTGTGTTCTAATCTAATGATGTGTGGAAAGTGTGAACTTCGAGGACGAAGTTCTTTTAAGGGGGGTAGATTGAAATACCCCAAACCTTGATATGTTGTTTAAATATCAAAATATGGAATGTAAAGGCTAAAAAGTGCCTTAGTAACATCAGTGAACAATTTAGACCATAGTAAATGCAATAAAGCATTAAGACACAGTTTGAGCAAAAACATGCTCTAAGCTATGAGTGAACTTGGTTAGGACCCAAAGAGCCTACCAAGAATAAATAATATTTAATTATGATTTAATAAGGCTAAATAAGTCCTTAGGAAACCTTGGTGGACAGTTAAACCAAATAAAACACAAGGAAATACCTTAAAGTCAATAAGAGCAAAATGTGCTCTAAGCTTGGAATAAACTTGTATAAGGCCTAATGGTCATACCTATACCTTATAAATATGTTAATGAACATATTAAATCAATTACTAAAGAAAAACAAGCTTGAAAACAAGTTAAAACACAAAATGTGCTTTAAGGAGTCTTAAAGCACGTTTTTGAAAAATTGTCTTGTAAATGAGTTTTGAATGGCTAAATGTCCATCATTACTCTTTAATTAACATGTGTACTATATAGTATCACATTTGGAAGTCTATATCAATGGGAAATCAAAAATTTCACTTCTATGTGCCTTGTTTTTGTGAATAGTGATTTTTATAAGCTAGTTTGTAACATATGATGTTATAAGTAATTAAATGAGTCAATAAGACTATAATACCCCTAGACTAAAAAGGGGGCCGGTTTTTGAAGTAATGAGTCACCAAACATGTTAACTTATTAAGTAAATAAAGATGACTCATAAGTTACTATTTGCTTTAAGTCATAAATATCTTCAAAAACAAAACCAAACTCACTTCTCTCATTTCTTTCTTCATTTCACACGGTTCCCTTCTTCTTCTACCTCTCTTCCTTCTGTTCTCACGGTGAAGATACAGCACCACCACCATTTCACCATCTTCCATTGTCAATATCTCATGACTCACTTAACCAAATCAAAAACAAACACCACCATTCTCTTCCTCTCATCAAGCTCTTCATTCCTATCTTCTCAAAACTTCAAGAGCCCCATTTCGGTGCCATGGAGTTCCACCATTGAAGGGGCTTGAGCTTGTCTTTCCACATATTATTGATCTCCTTTGCTCCTAGGTAAGGAATCTCAAAGAAAAATCAAGTTTCCTCCATGTTTTGTGTGTGACCGAAAATATTCATTGATGGAGCTCCTTGTGTTGCTTTGTTCTAGCTCCATTTGAATCTTTTAAGGACTAGGTGGAGTCCTCTCTTCATAGATATTCAAACACCCTTCAAAGGTTAAGGTAAAACAACTACATTAATGCTTGGAAATAATGTAAACCTAGGGTTTACAATGAGATGGAGCTTAAAGCTTGAATACTCATTATGTTGTTTGTATAATGTTTAGTAGTTGACAAGGAACCAAATGCCTTACCGGTTTTGTAAGGAAACAAGAAAGAAATTTGGGAGGAAAAGAGGTAAATATGCTATCTTAATGTGGTTTAATGCCTTAGGAGAAATGAGCTTATAATGCTTGCTAAAACTACCTAAGGAGCCAATGGTGAATGACCTAGTGAAATGCTCTCAAGGAGTTTATTAAAGGAATATGTATTGTTGGGTGTAATTGCAGGTCAAAGGCTGATATATTGTGGAAATTCAGTGTTTAAGGTTTATGCAATTTAAGGGCCTAAGAGCCATGTTATTTAAGGGCCTTAGTGCCAAGCAATTTAAGCTTATGCACTATATTGTGATGTAGTGCTAAATGTGTGAAGTTTGTGTATAAAATGTGTTTGATGGATTTTAGGTGTTCTTGAATGAAATAAGGTAAAAACCTAGGTGTTTGGATGTGAGTATATATAAGAGAAGCTATGGCAAAATTTGGAAAATGTGTAAGAAGTCCTAAGTGTTTTAAGTAAGTTTTGGTGAACTAGGAAGTGTTAAAGGTGAATAAATGTTTTACTTGGGAAGAAAACATGTATTAAGGTGATTTAGAGTGATGCAAGGATTTAGGAATTATCTTGGAAGTTCTAGGAATTCAAGGTGTGTTTTGAGAATGTATTTAAGTCTTGGAGAAGTTTGTTTAAGGTTTAGGTAATGTTGGTATCCAAGGAATAAATGATGTTTAGATAAGGTTTTGAGGAAGGAATTCAAGAAGTTGTGAAAAGAGGATTTGGTTAGTAAGAGGAGATGCTTGGGAGGTGATGTTATGAAGGTGAAGAAGCATTTTAGTGTAGTGGTCATTTAAGGTGAGGCACCACTTGGAAAACCAAAAGGAAATGTTACAAGTGTAAAGAGATTTGATAAGAAGATTGAGTAACAAGTTGGACCATGTTTTAAGGTGAATCAAAGTGATATTCTAGTATTAGAATATGCCTAAGTTCATGTATGAAGCTTGGGTAATTAAAGGATGAAGATGAGAGGTGAAACAAGACTTGGAAAATGAGGTTCTGGCCCGTCCGAACTACCGTCCGAACGTGGACGTTCGGACGTGCCTGTGTGCGCGTGAGTTTTCTGACCTTCGACTGATGTCCGAACTACCGTCCGAACATGGGAAGTTCGGACACACATTCATTCTCTGGTTTGGCTTCGAACGGCGTCCGAACTTGGGAAGTCCGGACGCAAGTTTGGACATCCACCAATTTGCACCCTTAGAGTCTCGAACGGTGTCCGAACTTGGTAAGTCCGGACACAAGTTCGGACAAGGCGCTGTATGGACCAAAAACATTGTTTAAGGTATGGAGATGATGTGTAATGATGGGGATTGATGGTTAATGATGTTATGAGGTTGTTAAGGATGTGTTAGGTGAGTTTTAATGACAATTAAGTGGGCGAAAAGTTGTAATAAAATGTGAAAGTTAAACAAGTTAAAAAGTGAAGTTATGTAACTAAGTTAACGGGGAAAAAGTTATAAGCATTAGACATTAAATAATCATGCTACCCCGATGTTAATAAAAGTACATGTAATGTTACCAGTTGTTCGAGAATTGCTCGAGGAACATAAGCGGACGTGGTAAAGTGGACTCCGGTGACAAGTATGGTTTTCTTGCAACCTGTGTCCTACCGGATTACACCGGCTTGTATGCCAATGTGTTTTTCTGTATGTTTGCCACGTTATGAGATAAATCATGAAACGAGTTTACAGTCGTTATTGTTGTTGTATGTTTACGTGCCGATACCGGTAACCTCAAATGCGCTTGAAGGGCTAGTTAACCACTATTAGGTAAACGTAAGAGAACGGTATCCGGTAATAACGTTTCCGACCTAAGGGACGTTCTAACCACGGCTATGCGTGAGTTAGTTGTGCGATGTTGTTGTAAGTGTATGACCCTCCTTTGTGTGATTAACTCAGTTGTAATACTGTATTGTGTGCTGATGTGATAGGTTCCACAGCGGAGTCTTTAACTGTGAATATTTATATATTATGGGGGGTGAGGAATCCGGTTGTTCCGGTCGCGCGTTGTTTGGGAGTTGTTGTATACAGTTTCCTCAGCTTCCTCTCTGTTGATTGTCTTCCTTCATTGGTCTTTGATCACCCCTGAGCTTAACCAAGGCTCTTGACTCACGTCTGTTAAGGATTATGTATGTTGTGTTCGGGTCACTAAACCCGATCCATCAGTATGTTAAGTTATTCGTTCGCCTAAAAGAACGATAACGAGTTATGTAAACGAGCTTAGCATGAGTTTGACAGCATCCTCTAGGCTCTCCCAGTGAACTAACTATGTTTGGGTTGGTTCCTAAGAGAACCATTCCCGTTATGTTATGTATTTTTGTTGTGATGCAATATTTATTGCGGTGTTATGTTGTGCACGTTGAAACGTGCAAAGTGTTGTTGTGTGATGTTATGTAGTGTATGTTATATGTTGTATAATGTGGAGTATGTGGGTCATGGATATGAATCCCAGTTGTGACAAGAGGCGTTTAAGGATAACCCGATTTAAGGGTAAGTGTCGTCTATTAAGGAAGTAGCTCCTTTAGAGGAGGAACACTCTAGGGATAATGAATACCATGAGTGACTTATTAAGTAAGGATATATTTACCATTTGTTGAGCCCGTTGAGGCGAAATGATTATGTGTGGTGTGTTTACAGTTGCATGTATGATTTAAAAATAATCAACCGCATGCTAAGACGACAATTAGTTGTGCGTGGCCCGGTAGCATGTGGGCTGCGGGATTACCATACCAGCAAAGGTGCTGAGCCCCTTGGGGGCCACCCTTTCTCTTCTTTTCCTATTTCAGGTACAAGGAGCTGGAAGCCGTTCGAGAGTAGGACGGGGTAGTCGTTGTACATGGTAATCGTTTATGTTGTATATATACAGTAGGTGTAGTAAGACCGAAATTGTTATCGGCATTAGTTATAAATACTCGGTATAGTTGGAAGGTGTATGTTGTTGTTGTGTTAATGGAAAGGGATAGTAAGGTGTAGTCGCTCGGGAATTTAGCCCATCAGACCGGTACAATGTGTATGTATTAGCCTTGTTAGCCACGTGGGTGGCTAACGGCGTGTAACACCAACGAGATAAGTAATGTGATGAGGTTGTTTTCCGCTGCAGTTTATTGTAAGTGTGTTATTATTGGATGGGGTGTTACAGGGGTGGAAGGATAGTTCGACACTGATGCTGATCACATTAGGGTTGGATGATTCTTGAAGCTCCCTATAAGTGGTCACAAATAACCACGCTAAGAAAAGAAGCAAAGAGCATAAGTTGGACTTAAAGTTCTCTTACTTAACCTCGCAAGGAAATTTTAAATTTAAGTGATTGTTTTGATCTCCCAAAGGCACGGGGATGGAAGGTGTCCATCGCGACCGGGTTCTGCGGGATCACAGTGTATGTCAAAGATATTTTTTGATTGCTATACATGCTATGACATGTTGTGTGGTATGTGTAGTAAATATTATTTTGACCTTGAGTTCCTAAAGTGTATGCTATTAAGACCTATGAGTCTAAATGTGTTGTGTTACATAGACCTATGTGTCTAAAGGCTGTTATGTTATCAAGACCTATGTGTCTAAATGTTGTTATGTTACCCAAGACCAGAGAGTCTAAGGGTTGTTATGTATGTGTAAATGTTGTTAAGATACCCGGACCATTGAGTCCGAGGTTATCTTGTGAATATGTTATGTTATGTATGGATGTGAATGTGTTACCCGGACCATTAAATCCGAGGTTGTGATGTAAAGTGTGTTTGGTTATGGAAGTTTTATTTCTATAAGTAATCCCCGTATTCTAATCCAAGATGTGTGGGAAGTGTAAACTTCGAGGACGAAGTTCTTTTAAGGGGGGTAGATTGAAATACCCCAAACCTTGATATGTGGTTTAAATATCAAACTATGGTATGTAAGGCTAAAAAGTGCCTTAGAAACATCAGTGAACAATTTAACCATAGTAAAATGCAATAAAGCACTAATATACAGTTTGAGTAAAAACATGCTCTAAGCTTGGAGTGAACTTGGTTGGGACCCAAAGAGCCTACCAAGACTTAGTAATATTCATTATGATTTAATAAGGATAATTAAGTCCTTAGGAAACTTTGGTAGACAATGAAACCAAACACAGAAAAATACCTTAAAGTCAATAAGAGAAAAAATGTGCTCTAAGCTTGGATAAATTTGTATAAGACCTAATGGTCATACCTATACCTTATAAATATGTTAATGAACATATTAAATCAATTACCAAAGAAAACCAAGCTTGAAAACAAGTTAAAACACAAAAAGTGCTTTAAGGAGTCTTAAAGCACGTTTTTGAAAAATTGTCTTGTAAATGAGTTTTGAATGGATAAATGTCCATCATTACTCTTTAATTAACATGTGTACTATATAGTATCACATTTGGAAGTCTATATCAATGGGAAATCAAAAATTTCACATCTATGTGCCTTGTTTTAGTGAATAGTAACTTTAATAAGCTAGTTTGTAACATATGTTGTTATAAGTAATTAAATTGGTCAACAAAGACCAAAAATCAGCCTATATACAAAAGGGGGCCGATTTTATAAGTGGTGAGTCACCACCCTTGCTAGTTAGTTAAAGAAAGAAAGAAAAAGTAAGTAAAAAGGTTACTTTTGCTTTATAACATAAATATCTCCAAATCTTACCTCTCTCCTCACTTTTCCTTCATTTCTCCTTGCTCCCATCGTCACCTATCTTCCTCCTCCCTTCTCCATCTCGTTTTGCTACAGCCCACCTCCATTCTTCATTTGAGTGCTTGTAACTCATGGCTCCAAGCTCCGAATTTAATTCCGAGACTACCATTCTTCTAGTTGGAGCAAGCTCTTCATTTCCCTCTTTTCAAAACTTCAAGAGCTCAAGTTTGATTCCATGGAGGATCTCCATTGATGGAGGAAAAGCTCCATTTCTTCCACCTTATTGTTCTTCTTGGTTCTAAGGTAATAAAAGTCAAATAAAACTAGCATTTCCTCTCATTTTTATTCATGGCCGAGAATCACCTTGTAATGGTGTCTTCTCTTGCTTTTGTTTAGCTTCATTCCAAACTTCAAAGGACTAGGTGGAGTCCTCTCTTGCTATTTAATCAAGTTCCCTTGCAAATCCAAGGTAAACATCTCATTTAGTGTTTAAAACACTTATGTTAATCTAGGGTTTGTTCATGAGCTTAGGTATAATGCTTAATGCTCATTATCCTTACTTGTATATTGCTTAGAAGTTTGACAAGCAATCAAAAACACCTTGCCGATTTTTAATCAAGAAGGTCAAGGAAAAACGAGTGAGGAAGTTTTGAAGAAAGAGAGGTAAATGAGCTACCTTAATGAAGGTTTATGTGTCCTAGGAAATTGAGCCTTAAAATGCTTATAAACTACCTAAAGAGCCAATGGGAAATGAGATAGCAAACTATCCAAAAAGGAGTTTATTAAGGGCATATGAGATGTTGTGTGTATTTGCAGGTCAAAGGCAATATATATGTGGGAAATTCAGTGTTTATGGTTTATGCAATTTAAAGGCCTAAGAGCCATGTTATTTAAGGGCCTAAGTGCCAAGCAATTTAAGTTTATGTACTATATAGTGATGTAGTGTAAATTTGGTGATGTTTTGTGTGTGAGAAAGTTCTTGGTGGATTTTAGGTGTTCTTGAATGGAATAAGGTAAAAACCTAAGTGTTTGGATGTGAGAATATACAAGAGAAGCTATGGCAAAATTTGGAAAATGTGTAAGAAGTTCTAAGTGTTTTAAATAAGTTTTGGTGAACTAGGAAGTGTTAAAGGTGAACAAATGTTTTACTAGGGAAGAAAACATGTACTAAGGTGATTTAGAGTGATACAAGGATTTAGGTATTATCTTGGAAGTTCTAGGAATTCAATGTGTGTTTTGAGAATGTTGATGTACAAGGAAGAAATGATGTTTAGGTAAGATGTGAAAAGGAGATTTAGTTAGTAAGAAAAGAAGTTTGAGAGATGATGTTAAGGTGTAGAGGAAACACCTTGGTATAGTGGTCATTATAGGTGAAATACCACCTAGAAATCTTAAGGAGAAAACATTCCAAGTGCTAGGAATTTTGTAAGGAATTTGTGAATGATAAGATGGTTTTGGTGTGTGATTTAAAGAGTTTAGTACATGGCTAAAGGTGTGTTTGATGTGCCAAATGATGTTAGAACACATTAGGAGGCTTGAGGAAAAATTTGGAGAAGTTTGACAATGTATGGGAAGTTTCTGCAGCCGACCTACCCAGGGGACCGACCCCAGTCTGGGTCAGTCGGGCTGAAACTGTGAAGTTGGATTCTCTGCAGCCGACCTACCCAGGGGGTGGGTCGGTCGGTGGGTCGGTCAGACCTTAAAAAAAATAAAAAAAATAATTAATTTTAAGAATGTTAAGTGGTATTAGTGGTATGCCATTAAGAGAGTATTGATGGTTAGAAAGATAAATATATATGGACTTGAGAGATTAAGTTAAGTAAGATGATTTAAATGTTAAGGTTATAAAATGATATGTAATGAGGGGATTGTTAAGTAATGATGTTATAAGATTGTTAAGGACATGTTAAGTGAGTTATAACGACAATTTAGTGGAGGAAAAATTGTATTAAAATGTAAAAGTAAAACAAGTTAAAATGTGAAGTTATATAACTAAATTAACGGGGATAAGTTATAAGCATTAGACTTTAAACAATCATGTTACCCCGATGTTAATAAAAGTACATGTAATGTTATCAGTTGTTCAAGAATTGCTCGAGGAACATAAGTGGACATGATAAAGTGGACTCCGGTGACAGGTATGGTTTTCTTGCAACCTGTGTCCTACTGGATTACACCGGCTTGTATGCCAATGTGTTTTTCTGTATGTGTGCCACGTTATAAGATAAATCATGAAACGAGTTTACAGTCGTTATTGTTGTTGTATGTTTACGTGCCGATACCGGTAACCTCAAATGCGCTTGAAGGGCTAGTTAACCACTATTAGGTAAACGTAAGAGAACGGTATCCGGTGATAACGTTTCCGACCTAAGGAACGTTCTAACCACGACTATGCGTGAGTTAGTTATGTGATGTTTATGTGTGATGTTTGTGTGTGAATGTATGACTCTCCCTTCCCTTGTGTGTGTGTCTAACAAGACTTAACCCAATGTTGTGATTGTTTAATTAAGTTCAATGATGAACTTCTAACAAGTGCTAACGGGGGAAGTGAGGAGTCCGGTCTGTTCCGGCCACGCGTGTGAGTATGGGGGTCGTTGTCATATCAGGTTCGATCCTCTCCGTATGTTATGGTTGTTTTCCAATTTGGTTTCCAACCTTCCTTTTAGCTTAACCAAGGCTATTACTGACTCACGTCGGGCCACAGGGGCATACTATGTTATGTTTGTTCGGTGTGCTTGGATCACTATATCCGAGACACCTTGTGTTAAGTTATCCGTTCATTTAACGAGACGATAACGAGTTATGTAATGAGCTTATCATGAGACTGGCAACATTCTCTAGGCTACAAGTGAACTGACTATGTTTGGGCCGGTTCATAAAGGGAACCATACCCGTTATGTTATGTATTGTTGTTATGATGCAATATTTATTGCGATGTTATTATGTGCACGTTGAAACGTGAAAGGTGTTGAAATGTGTTGTTATGTGATGAATGTTGTATGTTGTTAAATGTGGAGTATGGGGATCATGGATATGAATCCCAGTTTGTGATAAGAGGCGTTTAAGGATAACCCGATTAATGGGTAGTTGTCGTCTATGAAGGAAGTAGCTCCATTAGAGGAGAAACACTCTAGGGGTAATGAATACCATGAGTGACTTATCCAATGAGGGTGTGTTATCTGTTTGTTGAGCCCCTCGAGGCGAAATGTTATGTGTTGTGTGTTTACAGTTGCATGCATTGAAATACCCCAAATTAATAAAACATGGATTAAATATTTAATCATATTAATTAAGGCCTAAACATGCCTTAAAAGTCAACTGAGAACAAAAGTGGTCAACATAAAACAAGATGTTGCACCTTTTGACTGTTAAGGGTAAATAAATACCCAAATAAACTTCTTAGGACCTAAAAATTTGTCCTAAGCATATTAAAATACTACTAAACATATTATAACCGTTGGACAACACTCCAACACAAAGAAAAAGCATTTACATGCTTCAAGGTCAAAAAGGGCAAAAAGGTGCTCTAGGAAAACCTTAAAAATCAAATGACCTCTAAATGATATATAAATGAATTACATGATCAAATATCATGTAAGGAACACAAAAAGACCGTTGTCAAAGAAAACAGAGCTCAGAAACATCAGGCAACACAAAATGTGCGCTAAAACTCCTTAAAGCACGTTTTTGTGAAATTGTCTTTTAAATTGGTTTTAAATGGGCTAAAAGGTTATAATTACCTTTAAATATAATAAAATATCATATTATATGATATTAGGAATTTAATTCCAGAAATTTATGAATTTTTACAAATTTAATATTAAAATATTAATAAAACCCTAATGTGGGGCCCGTTTGGGTCAACATTGACTAAGTTGGTCAATGTTGACCATTGACCACGAAATGGACAGCAAGAAATCAGATAATTAAGTCTCCTAACAGAACAAGATACAAGAGACATGTGACAATTAAATATATGCTCTTACTTTTACATAAAATAACAAAAAAAGATAAACTTTACCTTATAAAACAAAACAAGTGGGCTCCACTTACCTTACCCATGTGAGCCAACTGATTTGGAGCCTCCATTTGCTCCTCTTCCCCCTTGTATTTCGTGGCTCCCAAGCAGTACAAGACAAGAGATGAGTCACACATTCATTAAATGGACTAAAGTAACATTATAACTCCATTTTCATTCAAAATTTGAATCAAACACTACCCTACCTTCCCAATCAAGGACGGCTGCCTTTACCACTGTCTCCTCCTTGTCTCCACCGAATTCTCCATCAATTATGCAGCTCCAATCAGACTTGATGAGTCATCAAACCAATAATGACCTAAAATATTCAAAAAAGTGCTTTAAGCTTAATAATAGGTCATTTCCTCTCATTTCTCCTCTTGAGCCGAGTTTTCTCTGTCCATGAGCTCTCTTTGGCTCCCCTCCAACCGTGGGTAAGTTCCCAAGCACCATTGATGAGGTTCCAAGCTCTAGGTAAGCTCTTAAGGCAAAAATGCCCATTTTCTTCATCTTTCTTTCCTTTATTGATTGATCTACACTCCAACCTTTTCTATACATCTATGTAGAGTGATTTGGAGGTTAGAGGAAGTGTTGGTTTCGTACATAACCAGATCTAAGGAGGAAAGTTCAAGTCTTGACCATTTAAGGTAAAAATGTGCTTTAAGCTCATAACTTTTGATTCCCTTCAACTTCAGCTGTGAAACTTTGGTCATAGCCTAATCTTCTTCTCCTTTTCATGTGGAATCTGTTGGTTAGCCATTTGGAGCAAGGATGGCCGAGATCCAAAGGAAATACCCTCTTTTAAGGCATTTTTCCAAGGTAAAACCTAATAACAAGGCAGCTTGTTGAGATCTAGCTATTTCCTATGTCAATATGGTGGATCTAAAACTTTGTGGTGTGTTTTATTCAGGTCAAAACCATCTTGAACTCTCCTTGCATTTTTAAGGTGATTTTTACCTTAAATCTTACATTAAATTACTTCTTATGGTTAGATCTTTCTTGGAGACTAACTAGGCCTTGGTTTCTGTTGAAAACATATAAAACAAGCTGTGGAGAATTTCTCCTTAAGGTGGCGAACTCAAACAAGGCTTTACCTAAGCTAAATCAAGGTATAAATCACTTAAAACCTTAACTTGATACATTAACACAAGTTTAAGTGTGTGTATATTAATTTCCGTGAGTGAAGGAGAAAAACAAGGTCTTGTTTGACCTTAAAATGTTTAAGGAATGGTTTAATAAATTTTATAACTAATTAAACAAGCATAAATGTCAAATTTAAGACATTATGTGGAAGTTTGGTAAATAAATGAAAATTATATGGTGAGGCCGAAATTTACATGTATTTTTGGGACATTTATGTGTAATTTATTTTGCAAGACAATGTTTGTAATAAGGCCATGAATTTTAGGCCATTTTATTTATGCATTTACAAGCTTTTAATTAAGTTTAAGTAGTATAAATGCATTACCGAAAATAAATGGGGTATTAGGTGTAATTAAATTAAATTTGGGGGCTTTAGAATTATAAGGCTGAAAATTAGAGTTAAAAAGGAGTTAAAATAAAGTTTATAAGATTTTATAAAGTTTTGGGGTTAAATGGTGATTTCTAGAAAGTTGGGTGAAAACCGTAATTATAGGAATTGGTGGTCAAGGAAATATTAAGGTGGTCAACCTTGACCATATGCTAGGTTTTGACCAAATTAGATAAGTTAGATACTTATTTAGGTCTTATAATAGATAAGTATTTTAATGGTAATATTTTTATGACATATGTGGTATTTTATTACTAAAAATAAAGGGTGTACAATGGTATTTTAAACACCCATGGGCTATTAGGAATTTTTAGGAATTTATTTGGTGGTTTTGGATTTAAAATAAACTATATATGTATAATATATAGTTATTATGTCATTATGACACTTTGGAGAAAAATAGATGTGGAATGGTAAATATCGAGAGTATATGGGTTAATAAGGATTTATAACCCTTTGGTAAAATTTGGAGTTTTAGGGTTATATAAGAGTATCTATTGAGATATGTGTATAAGGTATGGTGTTAATGATATGGAAGAACTATATGTTATAAATAGGGCCAAATGGCAAATAGAATAGCACAAGGGCTGTTCGGAATTTACAAAAATAACCATAGGTTATGCTCTTTTATAAGTTAGAAATGTTATATTAAATGGAATATAACATGGTATGATTTAAGGGGTGATTTGTAAATTAAGGAAACTATGGTTTATGGAAAGAATAAGTTTTTTATGGTGGCCTAAGAGGCAATAATAAAAGTTTTGTATAAAAACTATAGGTTATAAGTTAAAGGGAATAAAAAAAAATATCACATAGTATGATATTAGTATTGGTAACATTACATAATGTTATGTGGTCAAAACGGAATTTAAATTAAGTTAAGGGCTATACTGAGTTAATAAGAGTTGAAAGATGAATTTTAGACTAAGGTCTAATGTTATAAATGTTAGGACAATGACTGGTTTAGATGGAATTAATATAAGGAAGGGTACTCACATAAAATCTGTGACAACTATCAATAAATGAGATTTTAAACTAGGTGTTTATGGAAAAACCATGAGGAGTTGTAATTATACAACATTAGATGTACATGATATTAGGATAATAATCTTATATAAGTTGTATAATATAATACAACTAATGGGAATAATCATCCAATAAAGATGAAAATGTAACATTACAAGAGTTTATGAAACTCATAAGAATTACCTACGTGGTAAAAATATATACATACACAAGAATAATGTATATAAGGTGGATAAATATATTTTGGTTGAAAACCTTATGATTTTATGGTGGTGGTTTTTGGAAAAAAATATAGTTACCTATAAGCTATGAATTTTGCTAAGATAATGGGTAATGAAATACAAAGAATATAATGGATGATGGAAAAGAATATATAATATAAGAATGCATGCATACATGCAACTATAGGTTACGTACCTAAACTAGATGTGGATAAGATTAAAAGAAATATAAGGAATTAAACTTAACAGTTGAAATAGTTTGAAGTACGCGTTTTAAGTAACAAAGCCGACTGTTTTAGAAAAACCTATAACAAACAATTGTAGAAAACAGGGGTGAACTGTCGGGGTTACTTATAATTCGGAAATACCGGATGTAGTTAGTCATGGAGACTGACTTATAGTTTTATTACCGTTTAGAGTATACTTCTGACAAGGACGCTTGACGAGCTAACGGACTACACGGAGCGTAGGATCTTGCTGATTTCATACTCCACCGTAATACAGTCAGGGTGAACGGTATGTAAAGGGGTTGCGAGTTGACCTAAGGTTGCTCCTTGGGCTCGGATTTGGTTGATATAACTTGTATGTTGTTATGTGTCTCTGGTTGTCTCTGAGGGCTTCCTCAGTTCAGACTTCTGCGTGATCTGTGATAAGATCGTTTGTCTGAATGTGTTAATTAATATGCATGAATTGTATATTATAGCTGCTTATTATCTACTGTTGTTGAGTTAACAGTATCGGTTCATAGATATGAACCAATATATATAAAACGAACTAGCGGCCATGGTGCTATCTTATAAGAAATATAAGGAACGTAAGTAAAACGTTGTAGCACTATGATAATAACACTACATATTATCTGAGACTTTTGTACGGAGCATTGGCCTTTTCTTACGCGCTCTCGTGTCTAACACTGGATCCCGAGTTTACAGACTCCGGATTGGACTAATGACCTTAGTCTGCTATGTTAGAAAATTTGGTAATGCGATGCGATGGTATAATTAATTAATTAATGGAATGGAAGTAAAGCCAAGAGGATGTGGCTCTTGGTGCGCGCTGTGATCACAAAAACGATACCAGGATGTCCGCGTACGGGTCCGTAAGTATCAAGAAAATTTCCCGTGAGCTAGAATGGCGTTGGTCGGAGACTCTACCGTTAGAGTGGCTACTGCCGTGGGGACGCCATAATATATGGGTAACTAGAGACATGTCGTTTAACGAGACTGTCACTAGGTATAACTGAACAACTAAAACAATTGAGACTTATACAGTGGCGAACAAAACCATGGACGAGACTTAATACTTGTTTATTCTCGTTGTTTCGCTTTGTTGTTCATGGTTATACTTGTGGTTATTTTATTGGTGTTGATGGTTGGATGGAGCCTACAAGGCTAAGGTAAATTAAATATGGAAACTGTACGCTACGGCGAATGTACATTGTACATTATATTGTTATTATCGATCGTTCGATATATAAATGTTGTGTGGAATATTAAATGAATGTTGGATTGGATGGATGGTTAAATGTTTAGGATATTTGGATGGTTGATTATGTATATTATACATTTATGCTTCAGTATTGAATACAACTGTAAAATGGTAAAGCATGAAACCGATCTAATAATGAGATGGTTAAAATGACAAGTGACCATTAGGGTCCAGGCCCGGCATACTCAGCGTCTATCGCTGATACTACACCATTTCAGGTTGTTGACCATTGTCGGAGCTGAAGAGCAGGAGCAGGGTAATTGGAGATGTTGTATAGTAATGAAGATGGCCTATGGTCTTATGGTAAGGTTATGTATTTCAGGATTGGTAGACGCTCACTTGTCGATGTTTATGGTATGGACTTAGTATGATGTATAGGAGTTTCTCGTTATCACTGCGGTTAGCAGTTTGTTTATTTTGGAGGTTGGATGTAGTTTGGCTACGTTATCGCATGGGCGAGTAATGGCCGGTGACACCCGAGTGAGTTTTGTAATTGTATTTATTTCCGATGCGGACGTTTTAATATTCTACGTGAGAGATTATATCGTGTTGGGTGAGGGGTGTTGCAAAAGTGGTATCAGAGCGGAGTACCGCTCTGATGACGAGAAAGTAGGTTAAGACAGTGAGCTTAGGACTTGGGAAGTATTGGGAAACATTTGGGAAGTATGAGACGATTCGTGTTAGAAAGATATTGTGTCTAGTAACGCAAATTGCGTGACAGGATAGCCTTAAGGCAATTAATATCTATTGGTTGTGTACGGTAATTACCAAGTATTTAGGTGACATACTGTACTACAGATGTCTGGTGGAACTAGAGGGCGTGGTACTGGAAGAGGTGGAGGCGGTGACCCCGGCATTACAGGAGGCTGAGACGGTTGCAGCCGTTCTTGCACAGCTGGGTACTCAGATAGGAGGAACACCAGCCCACCGCCACAGCCCCGGGAAACGAACTGGCTGAAGTCAGTTGGCGAGACCCGACCACCTACATATGCAGGGGAACCAGACCCCGTAGCTTTGGAGCGTTACATTGTTGAACATGAGAAAACATTTGAAGCTTTACAGGTACCAGACGACAAGAAGGTCGCCATTGCTGCTTTCATCTGAAGGATGCAGCCACACTGTTGGAGGTTGGTCAAGGACCAGACCTGACTACGCCCGAATTTTCGTGGGCTGCCTTTGTAGAATTACTGAGAGGAAAATACTACCCGGCGCATCTCAAGCAGAAGAAGCGCCATGAGTTTGAAACTGACCTATGGAGGTTGACCGTGGATGAGTATACGCTCGATCATTGTCAGCTGGACTTCATTCCCGGTGTGGATTACTCAGAGACCGTGAAGGTCGAGAAGTTCGGGGAGGACTATGATTTCGGCATTCAGATGGCGATGGGTGCTAACCTCACACTCCATCCAGATATTAACATGGAAGCCATAAAATTCTTACTAACTACATTACCAATTAGCTTTGTGAGAACTTACCAAGGAGATTCCAGGAGTGTTATGATGCTGCCTCGAGGACTGAGCTAATGCCCTAGACTCGGGAGAGACTCTAGGGGCAAAGAAAAGAAAGAACCCTGAAGGAGAGTCTGAGGGTGGAGGAGCATCTCCAGGCGATGGCCAGAAAAAGGGAAAGTAAGGACTTATCCCATTCTAAACTATCTACCATATTAAATACCTTATGAATGCTGAACCGAAACCTTGAACAGGAAATTCTTTAAAAAGAAAGGGCAGCAGGGTCACCAGGGAACAAAGGGAAAGGAGCCCGTCCTTCGGTTGACTGGCCCAGCTATAGATGCTAAACCTCTGAGATCCGCACCTCCTAAGGGTGAGAACACGTACCTCCTAAATTAAATTGTGACCTTAACCTATATATCAACAGTTATTAACCTACACTTAAATACTACCATCAGGCACCGGACAGCCCCAGCGCCATTTTTTTTTACTGTAAGCGTTGTGGGAAGGACCATCCTGGGGTCGACTGCGAAGGCCGCAAAGTCGAGTGTCGGTGCTGCCACAAAGAGGGCCATAGGGAATTCGAGTGTTGGATGAACCCAGAGAGCCGTAATTACAGGCCACCAAAAAAAAATACTCAGAAGACCTCAACTGGAGGATCTGGAGTACCACGAGGCTGTCAGGATGGCCAGACATCTACTGATGCTGGAGCCTATAAAGGCAAGGGAGTAGATAGGGCATGGATACCCTAACTCCACGAGACCGCTAGTGGAAGACTTTGCTTACTTTCTATGTACTTACCTTGGATGTTAAACAGACTTATGTTATTAGTATATGGGAGTGTGTCGAGGACCACTCGCCTTTTGTGTGAGACTTTGGGATTAGTTGTGTGTACTCAGTACCTATAAGCTTTAAACTTTGACGGATAATATATATGAACTGGATGTTAATGCTTACATCACAATATAGCAATACTCAAATGACAAAAAGTCAATGAGTCCGGAGATTACTGAACCAGAATTTCCACCTGCATGGCGCACTTGCTATTGCAAGCGCTATGATAAGAAAACCACTGAAATTTCCATCTGCCTTGCGCACTTGCTACAGCAAGTGCAGCGACAGCAACAGCAACAGTAACAGCAACTGCAAATGCAACTGCAACAACTACTACTTTTAGTCTTTTATTATATGTACAAAAAAAAATGTTTTTCAAACGTTTTCATTCAAACCTTGAGATTAGAAACTTATGCAACTATGGAAGGACCGTTAGTCCAACCACTGCAACTGGGGAAGCTATACAGCCACTATGACTGTAAACCACACCAGTTTAAATTGTTGGGAATTTTCAGACAGGGCTTATTAGCCAAATACCATCAGTGTATACCCGCATTTGATGCTAGTCACTAAGTGATGAATGTTTAGTCCTCGTGGACAAGCATACCCTTGTAGATGCACCACCATCAGTGAGGATGGTTGGGAAATGAAGAGCCAAGTTGCTCAAGCTATTATGCAATCTGCAATACATCCAATTAAACGGATGAGGGAACAAATATGAACTATGGATGAGATATGACCGGAAAAAAAAACAGGGAGAAAAAGGAAAATGTGTTGTACTCAACGAGATCAAAAAAAGGGAGACACAAGTTTGCTAATATAACACGGATTTTACTTACACCGAGTTGAATAATATCAGTTATGGCACAAATTACCACGGATGCCACAAAGGCAATAGCACTTATTACAGGATAACTGATAACATGAACTATTACACACAAAAAAAAGAAAGCAGAAGCAAAAAGAAGACAAAAAAAAAGCAGAAGCAAAAAGAAGACAAAAAAAGAAGAAAAAGAAAGCAGAAGAGGAAGCAAAAAAAAAAAGATATCCATCAAAGGGAGATTGACAACAGAATACTTCACTATAACCGTGTGACAGACATTACCAGTTTACTAAACGAGTCATGGGACGACCGCACTCCGTTAGGAGCATGTGGGCCTGACAGACTTATTTATGAGTTAGTCGGGTAAGTAGTAATGTATCAGTATGGTACCCCATGCAAGTAGACAAGTAGTGTTAGGAACACGAGAAGTAGTCAACTCCACTCTACGGACAGTAAGACGGATTACCTCGAAGATGGACGAGAAGAGCCGCAGTTAAACTAACGGGCTAAAGAAATCAAGAACCTTCAGCAGAGAACAGTAGACAGTATACAGTGAAGACAGAGAAACAGTTCAAGGACAGGAACCCAAAAAAAAAAGAAACAGGAAAACCCATTATGGACGAAAAATATGTAGAATCCTCATAAGGATCGAGTAAATTCTTACAATCCAGAGAAAATCTACCAGATGATATGGATATAAACGCGTGACTACGCAAGGAGAAAAGATAAAGCTATATGATAGCAGATATCTGGCTTAAGGAACAGTGGATTCGGAATGCACCACTTACAGGATAATTCCCACATCTTTTCTGTTTGACTCATTGGATATTAGCTGTTGAGCGTTTACGCCTCTGCACTCTGTATGACTGAGTGTTTTGGTATTGCACTCGTGCAGTTATTAATCTAGAGGGAATGCAGAAAGATAAAGTGGATATCAACACGAGTGCGTAAAAAAAAAGAAAAAAGAAAAAAAAAAGAGAACTACAACAGTGTGTTACTCTGGAACAAAACCACCAGGAGACATGGATGACAAACATCATCCTTGTGGACATATAGGCTGGTACGTCTTAGTATTACAAAGACAAGTGCAAAGAGCACTAAGTACTCACAGTAGCCAATGTCATATTGCACCTCAAGCTGAATATCAGTGAGAAAAGACACACACATGTATGCTAGTGATCCAAACAAGTGGATTCACAACAATGGAAAAAAAGAGAGAGAGGCAAATTGAGCCTATATTCATGGGTCTGCACCTCATACGGAGCGAGTGGGCCCATAAGAACGAATTTGGGAGAGAGCACAAAAAGTTTAGTGCCACATCCTTTATGTATCGTGGAGCCCTGAAGGGCTAGAGTCATACCCGTCTCTCTGATATGAGGATAATCCACGAGTGGGAGAACTCTTTGAGAGCCAAGTATCCAGCGCTCCTTGTTGAGCGGCTGTTGTATACTTGTGGGGTACGGGGGCGTAACCCTTTTTAAGGGGGGTAGAGCCTCTTGGCTGTGCACATGTGTGCACTAAGTTTTGTTTGTTTAGTATGCATTGCATACAAAGAATTGGTGGTGTGCGGGGCATACGAGGTTTGTTTGTTTAGTATGCATGGCATACAGTGAATTGTTTAGTATGCATAGCATACAGTGAACGATTTTGTTGGTTATGATTGGTACGCGGGGCGTGCGTTGTTTGGTTTGTTTGTGTGTGATGTACACTTGTATGTATGTATCTCACGAGATACTTGTTTGAATGTTGTATGTACACCATGTGTGTAACACTTTTCTTATGCTATTTGTAATATGTATTTATATTGCTTTATAGAATTATTACATATGGTATCGCCTAGATACAAAATGAATCATTAGATATGGAATGTGGAACGATGGAATGTTATGGACACCTCAGGGAGGTTGTCAGGGTTGGTAGAACTGATAGGAAATGGTGGTGCTGATGGATCACCTATATCCATATATGATTGAACTAACGCCACAACGTGATGGCTATGTGCTGTATAAGCGCAATACGATGTGTGTAAATGATATATCACATAGATATACATTATGGGAACAATGGGTAGTTATACATTTATATATACTTACCTATTTGATTAAGAGACTTCGGGACGAAGTCTTTTTAAGGGGGGTAGATTGAAATACCCCAAATTAATAAAACATGGATTAAATATTTAATCATATTAATTAAGGCCTAAACATGCCTTAAAAGTCAACTGAGAACAAAAGTGGTCAACATAAAACAAGATGTTGCACCTTTTGACTGTTAAGGGTAAATAAATACCCAAATAAACTTCTTAGGACCTAAAAATTTGTCCTAAGCATATTAAAATACTACTAAACATATTATAACCGTTGGACAACACTCCAACAAAGAAAAAGCATTTACATGCTTCAAGGTCAAAAAGGGCAAAAAGGTGCTCTAGGAAAACCTTAAAAATCAAATGACCTCTAAATGATATAAAATTGAATTACATGATCAAATATCATGTAAGGAACACAACAAGACCGTTGTCAAAGAAAACAGAGCTCAGAAACATCAGGCAACACAAAATGTGCGCTAAAACTCCTTAAAGCACGTTTTTGTGAAATTGTCTTTTAAATTGGTTTTAAATGGGCTAAAAGGTTATAATTACCTTTAAATATAATAAAATATCATATTATATGATATTAGGAATTTAATTCCAGAAATTTACGAATTTTTACAAATTTAATATTAAAATATTAATAAAACCCTAATGTGGGGCCCGTTTGGGTCAACAATGACTAAGTTGGTCAATGTTGACCATTGACCACGAAATGGACACAAGAAATCAGATAATTAAGTCTCCTAACAGACCAAGAGACAAGAGACATGTGACAATTAAATATATGCTCTTACTTTTACAAAATAACAAAAAAAGACAAACTTTACCTTATAAAACAAAACAAGTGGGCTCCACTTACCTTACCCATGTGAGCCAACTGATTTGGAGCCTCCATTTGCTCCTCCTCCCCCTTTTATTTCGTGGCTCCCAAGCAGTACAAGACAAGAGATGAGTCACACATTCATTAAATGGACTAAAGTAACATTATAACTCCATTTTCATTCAAAATTTGAATCAAACACTACCCTACCTTCTCAATCAAGGACGGCTGCCTTTACCACTGTCTCCTCCTTGTCTCCACCGAATTCTCCATCAATTATGCAGCTCCAATCAGACTTGATGAGTCATCAAACCAATAATGACCTAAAATATTCAAAAAAGTGCTTTAAGCTTAATAATAGGTCATTTCCTCTCATTTCTCCTCTTGAGCCGAGTTTGCTCTGTCCATGAGCTCTCTTTGGCTCCCCTCCAACCGTGGGTAAGTTCCCAAGCACCATTGATGAGGTTCCAAGCTCTAGGTAAGCTCTTAAGGCATAAAAATGCCCATTTTCTTCATCTTTCTTTCCTTTTTCGATTGATCTACACTCCAACCTTTTCTATACATCTATGTAGAGTGATTTGGAGGTTAGAGGAAGTGTTGGTTTCGTACATAACCAGATCTAAGGAGGAAAGTTCAAGTCTTGACCATTTAAGGTAAAAATGTGCTTTAAGCTCATAACTTTTGATTCCCTTCAAATTCGGCTGTGAAACTTTGGTCATAGCCTAATATTCTTCTCCTTTTCATGTGGAATCTGTTGGTTAGCCATTTGGAGCAAGGATGGCCGAGATCCAAAGGAAATACCCTCTTTTAAGGCATTTTTCCAAGGTAAAACCTAATAACAAGGCAGCTTGTTGAGATCTAGCTATTTCCTATGTCAATATGGTGGATCTAACACTTTGTGGTGTGTTTATTCAGGTCGAAACCATCTTGAACTCTCCTTGCATTTTTAAGGTGATTTTTGCCTTAAATCTTACATTAAATTACTTCTTATGGTTAGATCTTTCTTGGAGACTAACTAGGCCTTGGTTTCTGTTGAAAACATGTAAAACAAGCTGTGGAGAATTTCTCCTTAAGGTGGCGAACTCAAACAAGGCTTTACCTAAGCTAAATCAAGGTATAAATCACTTAAAACCTTAACTTGATACATTAACACAAGTTTAAGTGTGTGTATATTAATTGCCGTGAGTGAAGGAGAAAAACAAGGTCTTGTTTGACCTTAAAATGTTTAAGGAATGGTTTAATAAATTTTATAACTAATTAAACAAGCATAAATGTCAAATTTAAGACATTATGTGGAAGTTTGGTAAATAAATGAAAATTATATGGTGAGGCCGAAATTTACATGTATTTTTGGGACATTTATGTGTAATTTATTTTGCAAGACAATGTTTGTAATAAGGCCATATTTTAGGCCATTTTATTTATGCATTTACAAGCTTTTAATTAAGTTTAAGTAGTATAAATGCATTACCGAAAATAAATGGGGTATTAGGTGTAATTAAATTAAATTTGGGGGCTTTAGAATATAAGGCCGAAAATTAGAGTTAAAAAGGAGTTAAAATAAAGTTTATAAGATTTTATAAAGTTTTGGGGTTAAATGGTGATTTCTAGAAAGTTTGGGTGAAAACCGTTGTAACACCCCATCCAACAACAAACACTTAATAACAATCTGCAGTGGAAACTCAACTCATAACATTACTTATTTCAATGGTGTTACACGCCGTTAACCACCCACGTGGCTAACAAGGCTAATACATGTACTTTGTATCGGTCTGATGGACTAGACTCCCGAGCAACTACACGTAACATTTGCTTCCCTTAAAACAACCCATATACTTATTACATTCCAACCGTACCGAGTATTTACAAACTAATGCCGATAACAATTTCGGTCTTACTACGCCTACAATGCTTACGCCATTTAAATGGCTACCCATGTATAAACATCTACCCCGTCCTACTCTCGAACGGCTTCCAGCTCCTTGTACCTAAAATAGAAAAGGAGAGAAAGGGTGGCCCCCAAGGGGCTCAGCACCTTTGCTGGTATGGTAATCCCGCAGCCCATATGCTACCGGGCCACGCACAACTAATTGTCGTCTTAGCATGCAGTTGATTATATTTAAATCATGCATACAAGCCATAAACATACAACACATAACATTTCGCCTCAATGGGCTCAATCTATAACCAACACATCCACACTTAACCAACCATCCAATGATTCCTTAAACCCTAGAGTGGCTCTCCTCTGAAACGGAGCTACTTCCTTAACGAACGACATGTACCCATTAATCGGGTTATCCTTAAACGCCTCTTGTCACAAACTGGGCTTCATTTCCATGATCCACACACTCCATATCCTATGACATATCTCATTCCTCACATAACAAAACATAACAACACCTTTCTTGTTTCGACGTACACATGATGACATCGCATTCATTTAAAACATCCAATATATATACCATAGCATAGCAAGGGAATTTGCATAGCACCATAACATTACATAACACCATAAAATCGGTTCTCACAAGGAACCTTCCACCATAGTTAGTATACCAGTGAACCTAGAGATTTACCAATCCCATGTTAAGCTGTTACCAACCTCGTTACCGTCCAGTTATATAGAACGGTTAACTTATACCCAAGGTGTGTCGGATATAGTGATCCCAAGCACACCGAAATAACATACGTATGCCCCTGTGGCCCGACATGAGTCAGTAACTAGCTTTGGATAAGCTAAGGGAAGGTAGAAACCAAATTGGAATACCACCTATACACCAAGAGAGCCGAACTGGATATGATATCGACTCCCGTCCATCACACGCGTGGCCGGAACAACCGGACTCCTCACCCCCCATTAGTACATATACACTTAATAATAAGTAGTTAGAGATCCATTATGGAGCCTACCACATCCACACACCATACGGTATCATAACCGAGTTAAGCACACAAGGGAGGTTCACACACTTGCATACAACAACAATGTCCAACTAACTCACACATAGTCGTGGTTAGCACGTTCCCAAGGTTTGGGCCGCCAACTCCGAATACCGATCACTCATGTGTTCCTAGATTTGGTTAGCTAAGGTTTAACACATATTTGAGGTTAAATGGTATCGGAGGCCAAATTCGCCACATAAATGAATTACTATAAACTCATTACATGTTTTATCTTACAAGGTGGCAAACACTCAGTAAAACATATTGGCATACAAGCCGGTGTAATCCGGTAGGACACAGGTTGCAAGAAAACCATACCTGTCACCGGAGTCCACTTTACCACGTCCACCTATGTTCCTCGAGCAATTCTCGAATAACTGATGACATTACATGTACTTTTATTAACATCGGGGTAGCATGATTATTTAATGTCTAATGCTTATAACTTTTTCCCCGTTAACTTAGTTACATTTCTTCACTTTTAATTTGTTATACTTTTACCTTTCAATACAACTTTTCACCCACTTATTTGTCATTAAAACTCACCTAACAGGTCCTTAACAACCTTAACAGCATTACTAATCAATCCCCATCATTACATATCATTTCATAACCTTAGCCCATGTTTTTGGTCCGACCGACTTACCGACCGGACTTGTTCATGTCCGGTCGATTCCAGAACACATTTCCGCCAAAATTTTCTACTCCGACCGACCTTGTAAGTCCGGTCCTATGTCCGGTCCATTCCAGAAACTAATTCTCGCAGGGTAAACTGGGCCCGACCGAACTTGCAAGTCCGATCGCAAGTCCGGTCTGCCCCAGATCTTTGTTTTCCTTTTTACATTCAACTCCAAACTTCACCCCATATATCCTAGTATACCCTAACCTCATTTGGGCACTTCAAACACACCTTAAGATATCCTTAAACACTCACAAAACTCTTTTTCTAATTCCTTAAACCTTTACTTATATCTTCACAAAATTTCTAACACTTACAATGTTTTCTCCTAGTTTTACAAGTGGTGTTTCATCCTTAATAACCTTTATACCAAAGTGTTTCCTCACCATCATAACATCATCTCCCAAGCATCTTCTCTTTCACAACTCCTTAAAGTTCCTTTCTCAAAACCTTATCTATACATTATTCCCACCTTGCACATCACATAACCTAAACCTTAAACAAACTTCTTCAAGACTTTAATACATTCTCAAAAACACACATTGAATTCCTAGAACTTCCAAGATAACACCTAAATCCTTGCATCACTCTAAATCACCTTAATACTTGTTTTCTTCTCAAGTAAACATTTATTCACCTTTAACACTTCCTAGTTCATCAAAACCATTTAAAACACTTAGATCTTCTTACACATTTTCCCAAATTTGGCCATAGCTTCTCTTGTATATACTCACATCCAACCACTTAGGTTTTACCTTATTTCATTCAAGAACACCTAAAATCCATCAAACACATTTTTATACACAAGACTTCACACATTTAGCACTACATCACAATATAGTGCATAACTTAAATTGCTTGGCACTTAGGCCCTTAAACAACATGGCTCTTAGGCCCTTAAACTGCATAAACCTTAAACACTGAATCTCCACAATATATAAGCCTTTGACCTGCAATTACACACACCAAGACATATGTTCCTTTACTAGTCTCCTTGAGAAACACCTCACTAAGTCATTCACCATTTGCTCTTTAGGTAGTTTTAACAAGCATTATAAGCTCATTTCTCCTAAGGCATTAAACCACATTGAGATAGTATGTTTACCTCTTTTCCACTCAAACTTCTTTCTTGTTTCCTCTTAAAACCGGTAGGGCATTTCACTCCTTGTCAACTACTTAACAATATACAAACATCATAATGAGTTTTCAAGCTTTAAGCTCCATCTCATTGTAAACCCTAATTACATATATTGTTTTAACACATCAAGGTAATTGTTTTACCTTTGAATGGAAAGAGAGCTTGAATGAGTATCAAGAGAGGACTCCTCCTAGCCCTTGGAAGATTTAAATGAAGCTAAAACAAGACAAGAGAAGACACCATTACAAGGTGCATTTTCGGTCAACACCAAAAATGAAGGAAATGGAGTTTTCTTTGGTTTTTCCTTACCTTGAAGCAAAGGTGATCAACAAGGCAAAAATATTAGCTCAAGCTCCTTCCATGGAAGTTCTCCTTGGCACCGAAATGGTGGTTTTGATGATTTGAAAAGACAATGTTGTAGAGCTTGCTCCAACTAAGAGAACGGTAGTCTCGGAATTAAATTCGGAGCATGGAGTCATAAGTTACAAGTGAAGAAGGATGAAGAATGGCATGGTTCTGTTGGAAACCGATGGAGAGAGGGAAGAAGATGGCCATCGTGGGAAATGAAAGGAAAGAAGAGAATGAAGAGATAAGTTTGCTTTTGTTAAGATATTTATTCTTATAAAGCAAATAGTACATTAATTAGTCATTCTTTCTTTAGTAAACTAACAAGGGTGGTGAGTCACCACACCTTAAAAACCGGCCCCAAATAGTACCTAGGGGTATTTTAGACTTATTAATCAATTGTCTCACTTATAGTAACATATGTTACAAACTAGCTTATAAAAATCACTATTCACCAAAAACAAGGCACATAGAAGTGAAATTTTTGATTTCCCATTGATATAGCCACCCAAATGTGATACTATATAGTACACATGTTAATTAAAGAGTAATGATGGACATTTAGCCATTCAAAACTCATTTACAAGACAATTTTTCAAAAACGTGCTTTAAGACTCCTTAAAGCACATTTTGCGTTTTAACTTGTTTTCAATCTTGGTTTTCTTTAGTAATTGATTTAATATGTTCATTAACATATAAATAAGGCATAGGTATGACCATTAGGTCTTATACACATTCATCCCAAGCTTAGAGCACATTTTAGCCCCTATTGACCTTAAGGTATTTATTTGTGTTTTGTTTGGTTTCATTGTCTACCAAAGTTTCCTAAGGACTTAATTAGCCTTATAAAGTCATAATTAAACATTATCAAGTCTGGTAGGCTCTTTGGGTCCAAGCCAAGTTCACTCCAAGCTTAGAGCATGTTTTTGCTCAAACCGTGTCTTAGTGTTTTATTGTTCTTACCATGGTTTAAATGGTTCGTTTATGTTTCTAAGGCACTTTTTAGCCTTTAAATACCATAGTTTAACATTTACACAACATACCAAGGTTTGGGGTATTTCAATCTACCCCCCTTAAAAGAACTTCGTCCTCGAAGTTCACATTTCCTCGCATCATTGGATTAGAATACGGGAATTACTTATAGCCATAAACTTCCATTACCAACCACCCTTTACATCCAACCTCGGACTTAATGGTCCGGGCAACATATACACATTATACATAAAATCATACTCACATGGTAACCTCGGACTTAATGGTCCGGGTACCTTCACCACACTTGCACCTATACAATATCCCTCAGACTCTTAGGTCTGGGTGACATAACCACATTTGGACTCGTAGGCCCGGGAACACAATCAATTCAGAACCCACTCACATTAGAACTCAAGGTCTAACATAATATTTATTACTTATTCCACACAACATGTCTTAGCATGTATATCAAACAGAAATACCTTTTCCATCTCTCCATGGGTTCGAATCCCACGTTGAGTACATAACTGTGATCCCGCAGAACCGGTCGCGATGGACACCTTCTGGTCCCCTGTTCCTTTGGGAGATCAAAACATTTACTTAATTTTTTAACATATATACTTCTCATGTCACCGGTCCGAAGACAAAGGCTCATACGTCCTCAGCTCGTGAGCAAGTACTACAAAAATATTCTTTACTAGGTTAAGTATAAGAAGATGTTTTATTCAAAATATCAATTGATTGTTTGAAAACACCAATTGAAAATCCTTTTGAAAACACCACACAACTCCAAGTCCAATTTATGCTCCTTGTATTTTTCTTAACTGGTTGTTTGTGACCACTTACAGGGAGCTTCAAGAGTCATCCAACCCTGATGATCAGCATCAGTGTTGAACTATCTTTCCACCCCAATTTGTGTTCGGCTTCCCTTGATCTCATGATAATCAAGTTTCACCTCCCACTTCTTTTCAACCAACAATTAATTCAAGCATATCCCATTTTCTATCTTTGAATCCTTCTAGTCATAATCATAACATCTCCAAGGGATAGAACTCCGTCTATCAATCATCACCCAAATCCAACTTAATTCAAGTTACCTAGGAAATTTAATTCTCACTAGGTTCTATGTCGGTCTTATACCCCTATAAATCACAACACTGTATATAATACATATTTTTTTATCAAAATACAATACATGGTTTACATTTATGCACCGTCGGGGTTTTAGTTCCCGGGAGTTTCTTTACTCCCTTCCATTTGTACTCTCACACACCACTGTTAACAAGATAAACACACTTCCCACAATGGTATTCGCATCTTCTGTGCGCAATCACCACAATTTAACCACCAATAAATGCGTATGTTTATATAACACACGCGCCAACCATCATAACAAATCATTTTGTGCTATGCACAACCCCGTTCATACACTTGTACGGTAAAACACACTAAGTGGTTTTGCGCTCTACCCCCTTAAAAGGGATTACACGCCCACGTAATCATCTGAGCATTAGCTTAAAAGTGTTCTGCCGTCGTGAAGTGTTTTAACTTCCACGCGGTCTATTACACAATGGATTTGATTAGAGGATCTTAACCATATTAGCGGTTTAGTTCCTAAACCAAGAATTCGCATTGGAGTTGTAACTCATAACCAGTTTCGGTCCTGGCCTGTAAGGCTTCTAGGCATTGATGACTAGCCATCCGTTCATATTCACAATGTATATTCGGCATTTGATGCATGGGCTCACTGGCCTCTGCTGCGCCATTCTAATATAGGGCTAGTTTGCCCCATTCGTTACTGTTACTGTATTGTACATCTCCAATTATTACCCTTATCTTGGGAAGGATGGTTTCTCAACCGACGCATGGTATCTCTTACCCTGAGCGAATTCGGTGAGTTTCAAAACTTTCCATCCACTTCTCCAATAGCTTACAGCGTAAACTACTATGTAATTCACAATGATTGACTTGCTTCTACCGACTTACGTCGGTTGAGATTGAGCTACTACCTAGTGTGTAGTGCTCTCTCAGCTATTTACAACATTTGGGGTATATTCCATACCGATATTTGGCAGTTAGTGCTACCGTAGTCACTTACTGTTAATCATGTCTCCACATTTGGTTTTGTACAAGTACTCTTTTATTGGTGCGGCCTTGCATTTCCTATGCATCGGCCATTATAACATTATTCCCCATAATTACCATGCTTCTGATCCCTAGCTATCCACTTGATCATTACTGCGCAAGTGTAATACCAAAACCTCAGTCATACAGAGTGCAGAGGCGTAAACTCTTGACAGTAAATCTCTCATGCGATTGCGATAGGAATTTACACTGTGTTTTACTGAAATTCTTATCACATAATACTTGTCACCGCGGCTTACTGCTCGGTTCGTTTGCTATCGCTTACTGTTGTGCCTCCACTGGGTTTAACTCATAACTCTGCTCACTCCCCATTTATCATCTAACCATACTCACACAACGGTCGCTTATTGCGCACCATATCCTTACTCATTATACAACATCAACTTATACTGCATCCGCTATTATATTAGCTTCCGCTATTACGCTGGGTTTATCTGGCCACTTATTTGGCTGATTTTTGAATATACTATATTTTTATTATTTTTTTGAGTCTTTATGTTTTCTTGAGCGTTGTTCGCTACACATTTAGCTTCACACACCTATGGTGATTGCTATCAGGCTTATTACTCTTCCTGTGTACACAACTGTACGAGCACTTCCTTTCGTGTTATTTTATTCAAACCACCCTGGGGTAATAACAACGTGGTCCATCCTCCACATATTTCTTGAACTTGATTCACATAACTACCGCTTCTGCGGTCTCACAATATCGAGAGGCATCCCCACTCTTAATGCAGTGGTCCGCTTACCACTTTATCCACTTATACAACATAAACTTCTACAATCAATCGAATTTATATAACATATCTTGCTTATGGCTTATAAGCCTTATTTGTCCTTGAGCTGGGCTCATTGTAGGCTGTCCACACATATGTACTTCTCTGTACAACATTACATGTTTAGAGGTTGTAGTGGGCTCCATGACAAGGTCGTTGCATTCCGTTTCCTTTCATGGGATGCCCCTTAGGTTTGTCAGTCCGTCTCCTGACAACTTATGTCTAAACTGGGTGTTAATTTCAACCCTTGCGTTTCTGTCATGTATTTCGTTCAACAATTGTTGATGCGCACACCCTTCAAGGATTTCTCCTGGGTGTTTAAGTTATGCCTTTACATTGGTTCACAGTTATTGGTACATTCAGTTAGCCACGCCTTTTTGCGTTCTTCACTGGTTATTATTTTCTTCTGTGAAGGTCGTCATTTCCTAATAATGTAGGTACTCATTCTGGGAATTTCATCCCGTCCATTGCACTTTACTGTGTCTACACTAGGCATCTGCCTTGCCCTGCTTTCCAGCTATCATGTTAATCCCTGGGGATCCTTAGGTCATATAAGCTGTCTTTACATTCAGTTACTGCACTTCGCACCTCCTGACTCTTAAACATTTCCTTGAAAGGAATTCACTAATTCCTTTAGTTTCGTTAACTTAACTGAGTTCCTTAACTTCAACCATTCCTTGTAATCTCTAGCTCTCGTTTGATTTATACTGCTGACCGTAGACGGAGTCGACTACTTCCCGTGTTTTGGACTCTACTCGTATACATATATGGGGTATCATACTGATACATTACTACTTACCCAACTAACCTATAAGTAGGTCTGTCAGGCCCACATGCTCCTATCGGAGTGCGGTCGTCCCACAACACAGTTGGTACACTTGTAGTGTCCGTCACACGCCTAGGTGAAGTATTCTGTTGTCAACTCCCTTATTTGTCCCGTGACAATATTCATTCCTTGCTTCCCGAACTTAATCGAGGGAAGGTTTATCCACTGTTGTATCCTTGTCAATTGCCCCTGGTTTCACTGGTTTGGTTTAAAAGAAGGTTGGAAAGAAGTGTTGGTTTGAAAGAAATCTGGTTTTGAAAAGAAAGGGTTTGAATAAATTTGGGCTTGAAAGAAATTTTCATGGTTTCACAACATCTTCTTACCTTGGCCAAGTCTAGCTTCTTGCTGACTGGTGTTCCAATTACAGAGGTTAGGCTAACAGGCCTTCCACTGTTATGACGATTACATTTAACTTTCTAGTACTTTACCAAGTACTTGTAGTGGTTATAATTTCCCGAACAGCCCTGTTATAGCAGCACTTGCTATGGCAAGTGCGCCATGCTAACTGGCTATCGGTTTGACACATACCGATTGTGGTATTGTTTTGACCCATATTGTCATCAGTGGCCTTGTTGGCCCCCACTGATCTTACTGCCTTGATAAATACTCCTCTAGGTGACTTCTCACTGTTTCCACATGATAATCATTAACTAGGGTGTTTCCCATTCTGGGAGGCCCCTTTTTCTTAGTATTGTATTCTCTTTGTAGCCCGTTCCACGTATTTGGGCACTACGTTGTAGTTCCCTTGTCGGTTGATATACCGTTGGTGTATTATTTATCAACTGTGGTCCCGTAGACACTCGTCTCGGGTTTTATTAATCCATTTCTTCTTGCCTGTTGCACGGTTGGTGCGTTGCAAGCTGGTTGTTCTCGACTGCTCAGCATGTCGACCCAGGTTGCCGGAAATTCTATTCTTCTGTACACTGATTCTTCGCTCTTCGTTGAAATGCGGTTAACACTGTTTAGATGGGGACCGTCTCCGGGATTCCCAGTTTTCGGGATCTACCGTATGACAGGTCTCCGTACCCTAAAGGTATTTAATAACAGCCAGATCGGGTATTCCCGAGTATGAGATGGACTTCCATCTCTCTAGCGTTGTTTCCCAAGTTATATAACGGGGATTGTGGAGGGCGGGAAGGACATAGTAGGTTTCCAGTATTCACTGGTAGTTCCTTACTAGCGTATCTCTCACGCTATCACTCAACCCTTAACCCAAAGTACTAAATCCTAACTCGGTACTTCCTAAGCTCGGTAATTCAGTCATCAGAGCGATACTTCGCTCTGATACCACTTTTTGTAACACCCCATCCAACAACAAACACTTATAACAATCTGCAGCGGAAACTCAACTCATCACATTACTTATTTCAATGGTGTTACACGCCGTTAACCACCCACGTGGCTAACAAGGCTAATACATGTACTTTGTATCGGTCTGATGGACTAGACTCCCGAGCAACTACACGTAACATTTGCTTCCCTTAACAACAACCCTATACTTATTACATTCCAACCGTACCGAGTATTTACAAACTAATGCCGATAACAATTTCGGTCTTACTACGCCTACAATGCTTACGCCATTTAAATGGCTACCCATGTATAAACATCTACCCCGTCCTACTCTCGAACGGCTTCCAGCTCCTTGTACCTGAAATAGAAAAGGAGAGAAAGGGTGGCCCCCAAGGGGCTCAGCACCTTTGCTGGTATGGTAATCCCGCAGCCCACATGCTACCGGGCCACGCACAACTAATTGTCGTCTTAGCATGCAGTTGATTATATTTAAATCATGCATACAAGCCATAAACATACAACACATAACATTTCGCCTCAATGGGCTCAATCTATAACCAACACATCCACACTTAACCAACCATCCAATGATTCCTTAAACCCTAGAGTGGCTCTCCTCTGAAACGGAGCTACTTCCTTAACGAACGACATGTACCCATTAATCGGGTTATCCTTAACGCCTCTTGTCACAAACTGGGCTTCATTTCCATGATCCACACACTCCATATCCTATGACATATCTCATTCCTCACATAACAAAACATAACAACCTTTCTTGTTTCGACGTACACATGATGACATCGCATTCATTTAAAACATCCAATATATATATTCCATAGCATAGCAAGGGAATTTGCATAGCACCATAACATTACATAACACCATAAAATCGGTTCTCACAAGGAACCTTCCACCATAGTTTAGTATATAGTGACCTAGATTATTACCAATCCCATGTTAAGCTCGTTACCAACCTCGTTACCGTCCAGTTATATAGAACGGTTAACTTATACCCAAGGTGTGTCGGATATAGTGATCCCAAGCACACCGAAATAACATACGTATGCCCTGTGGCCCGACGTGAGTCAGTAACTAGCTTGGATAAGCTAAGGAAGGTAGAAACCAAATTGGAATACCACCTATACATACACCAAGAGAGCCGAACTGGATATGATATCGACTCCCGTCCATCACACGCGTGGCCGGAACAACCGGACTCCTCACCCCCCATTAGTACATATACACTTAATAATAAGTAGTTAGAGATCCATTATGGAGCCTACCACATCCACACACCATACGGTATCATAACCGAGTTAAGCACACAAGGGAGGTTCACACACTTGCATACAACAACAATGTCCAACTAACTCACACATAGCCGTGGTTAGCACGTTCCCAAGGTTTGGGCCGCCAACTCCGAATACCGATCACTCATGTGTTCCTAGATTTGGTTAGCTAAGGTTTAACACATATTTGAGGTTAAATGGTATCGGAGGCCAAATTCGCCACATAATGAATTACTATAAACTCATTACATGTTTTATCTTACAAGGTGGCAAACACTCAGTAAAACATATTGGCATACAAGCCGGTGTAATCCGGTAGGACACAGGTTGCAAGAAAACCATACCTGTCACCGGAGTCCACTTTACCACGTCCACCTATGTTCCTCGAGCAATTCTCGAATAACTGATGACATTACATGTACTTTTATTAACATCGGGGTAGCATGATTATTTAATGTCTAATGCTTATAACTTTTTCCCCGTTAACTTAGTTACATTTCTTCACTTTTAATTTGTTTTACTTTTACCTTTCAATACAACTTTTCACCCACTTATTTGTCATTAAAACTCACCTAACATGTCCTTAACAACCTTATAACAGCATTACTAATCAATCCCCATCATTACATATCATTTCATAACCTTAGCCCATGTTTTTGGTCCGACCGGACTTACCGACCGGACTTGTCCATGTCCGGTCGATTCCAGAACACATTTCCGCCAAAATTTTCTCTCCGACCGACCTTGTAAGTCCGGTCCTATGTCTGGTCCATTCCAGAAAAATTCTATTCTCGCAGGGTAAACTGGGCCCGACCGAACTTGCAAGTCCGGTCGCAAGTCCGGTCTGCCCCATCTTTGTTTTCCTTTTACATTCAACTCCAAACTTCACCCCATATATCCTAGTATACCCTGACCTCATTTGGGCACTTCAAACACACCTTAAGATATCCTTAACACTCACAAAACTCTTTTTCTAATTCCTTAAACCTTTACTTATATCTTCACAAAATTCTAACACTTACAATGTTTTCTCCTAGTTTTACAAGTGGTGTTTCATCCTTAATAACCTTTATACCAAAGTGTTTCCTCACCATCGTAACATCTCCCAAGCATCTTCTCTTTCACAACTCCTTAAAGTTCCTTTCTCAAAACCTTATCTATACATTATTCCCACCTTGCACTCACATAACCTAAACCTTAAACAAACTTCTTCAAGACTTTAATACATTCTCAAAACACATTGAATTCCTAGAACTTCCAAGATAACACCTAAATCCTTGCATCACTCTAAATCACCTTAATACTTTTGTTTTCTCTCAAGTAAACATTTATTCACCTTTAACACTTCCTAGTTCATCAAAACCATTTAAAACACTTAGATCTTCTTACACATTTTCCCAAATTTGGCCATAGCTTCTCTTGTATATACTCACATCCAACCACTTAGGTTTTTACCTTATTTCATTCAAGAACACCTAAAATCCATCAAACACATTTTTATACACAAGACTTCACACATTAGCACTACATCACAATATAGTGCATACTTAAATTGCTTGGCACTTAGGCCCTTAAACAACATGGCTCTTAGGCCCTTAAACTGCATAAACCTTAAACACTGAATCTCCACAATATATAAGCCTTTGACCTGCAATTACACACACCAAGACATATGTTCCTTTACCAGTCTCCTTGAGAAACCCTCACTAAGTCATTCACCATTTGCTCTTTAGGTAGTTTTAACAAGCATTATAAGCTCATTTCTCCTAAGGCATTAAACCACATTGAGATAGTATGTTTACCTCTTTTCCACTCAAACTTCTTTCTTGTTTCCTCTTAAAACCGGTAGGGAATTTCACTCCTTGTCAACTACTTAACAATATACAAACATCATAAGAGTTTTCAAGCTTTAAGCTCCATCTCATTGTAAACCCTAATTACATATTTTTTAACACATCAAGGTAATTGTTTTACCTTTGAATGGAAAGAGAGCTTGAATGAGTATCAAGAGAGGACTCCTCCTAGCCCTTGGAAGATTTAAATGAAGCTAAAACAAGACAAGAGAAGACACCATTACAAGGTGCATTTTCGGTCAACACCAAAAATGAAGGAAATGGAGTTTTTCTTTTTTTTTCCTTACCTTGAAGCAAAGGTGATCAACAAGGCATAAAAATATTAGCTCAAGATCCTTCCATGGAAGTTCTCCTTGGCACCGAAATGGTGGTTTTGATGATTTGAAACGACAATGTTGTAGAGCTTGCTCCAACTAAGACGGTAGTCTCGGAATTAAATTCGGAGCATGGAGTCATAAGTTACAAGTGAAGAAGGATGAAGAATGGCATGGTTCTGTTGGAAACCGATGGGAGAGGAGGAAGAAGATGGCCATCGTGGGAAATGAAAGGAAAGAAGAGATGAAGAGATAAGTTTGCTTTTGTTAAGATATTTATTCTTATAAAGCAAATAGTACATTAATTAGTCATTCTTTCTTTTCTTAGTAACTAACAAGGGTGGTGAGTCACCACACCTTAAAAACCGGCCCCAAATACCTAGGGGTATTTTAGACTTTATTAATCAATTGTCTCACTTATAGTAACATATGTTACAAACTAGCTTATAAAAATCACTATTCACCAAAAACAAGGCACATAGAAGTGAAATTTTGATTTCCCATTGATATAGCCACCCAAAGTGATACTATATAGTACACATGTTAATTAAAGGTAATGATGGACATTCGCCATTCAAAACTCATTTACAAGACAATTTTTCAAAAACGTGCTTTAAGACTCCTTAAAGCACATTTTGCGTTTTAACTTTTTCAAGCTTGGTTTTCTTTAGTAATTGATTTAATATGTTCATTAACATATAAATAAGGCATAGGTATGACCATTAGGTCTTATACACATTATCCCAAGCTTAGAGCACATTTTAGCCCATATTGACCTTAAGGTATTTATTTGTGTTTTGTTTGGTTTCATTGTCTACCAAAGTTTCTAAGGACTTAATTAGCCTTAAAGTCATAATTAAACATTATCAAGTCTTGGTAGGCTCTTTGGGTCCTACCAAGTTCACTCCAAGCTTAGAGCATGTTTTTGCTCAAACCGTGTCTTAGTGTTTTATTGTGTTTTACCATGGTTTAAATGGTTCGTTTATGTTTCTAAGGCACTTTTAGCCTTTAAATACCATAGTTTAACATTTACACAACATACCAAGGTTTGGGGTATTTCAACCGTAATTATAAGGAATTGGTGGTCAAGGAAATATTAAGGTGGTCAACCTTGACCATATGCTAGGTTTTGACCAAATTAGATAAGTTAGATAACTATTTAAGGTCTTATAATAAGATAAGTATTTTAATGGTAATATTTTATGACATATGTGGTAAATATTTTATTACTAAAAATAAAGGGTGTACAATGGTATTTTAAACACCCATGGGCTATTAGGAATTTTTAGGAATTTATTTGGTGGTTTTTGGATTTAAAATAAACTATATATGTATAATATATAGTTATTATGTCATTATGACACTTTGGAGAAAAATAGATGGTGGAATGGTAAATATCGAGAGTATATGGGTTAATAAGGATATTTATAACCCTTTGGTAAAATTTGGAGATTTTTAGGGTTATATAAGAATATCTATTGAGATATGTGTATAAGGTATGGTGTTAATGTATGGAAGAACTATATGTTATAAATAGGGCCCAAATGGCAATTATAGAATAGCCAAGGGCTGTTCGGAATTTAAAAAATAACCAAGGTTATGCTCTTTTATAAGTTAGAAATGTTATATTAATGGAATATATAACATGGTATGCTTAAGGGGTGATTTTGTAAATTAAGGAAACTATGGTTTATGGAAAAGAATAAGATTTTTTTATGGTGCCTAAGAGGCAATAATAAATAGTTTTGTATAAAAAACTATAGGTTATAAGTTAAAGGGAATAAAAAAAATATCACATAGAATGATAGTATATGGTATAACATTATAAGTTATGTGGTCAAAACGGAATTTAAATTAAGTTAGGCTATACTGAGTTAATAAGAGTTGAAAGATGAATTTAGACTAAGGTCTATAATGTATAAATGTTAGGACAATGACATGGTTTAGATGGAATTAATATAAGGAAGGGTACTCACATAAAATAATGTGACAAATAAATAAATGAGATTTATAACAAGGTGTTTAGGAAACCTTAGGAGTTGTAATTATACAACATTAGATGTACATGATATTAGGATAATCTCTTAATATAAGTTGTATAATAATATACACTAAGGGAATAATCATCCAATAAAAGATGATAAAATGTAACATAAAATACAAGAGTTTATGAAACTCATAAGAATTACCTACGTGGTAAAAATATATACATACACAAGAATAATGTATATAAGGTGGATAAATATATTTGGTTGAAAACCTTATGATTTTTATGTGGTGGTTTTTGGAAAAAAATATAGTTACAAACTATAAGCTATGAATTTTGCTAAGATAATGGGTAATGAATACAAAGAATTATAATGGATGATGGAAAAGAATATATATAAGAATGCATGCATACATGCAACTATAGGTTACGTACCTAAAACTAGATGTGGATAAGATTAAAAGAAATATAAGGAATTAAAACTTAACAGTTGAAATAGTTTTGAACGTACGCGTTTTAAGTAACAAAGCCGACTGTTTTAGAAAAACCTATAACAAACAATGTAGAAAACAGGGGTGAACTGTGGGGTTACTTATAATTCGGAAATACGGATGTAGTTAGTCATGGAGACTGACTTATAGTTTTATTACCGTTTAGAGTATACTTCTGACAAGGACGCTTGACGAGCTAACGGACTACACGGAGCGTAGGATCTTGCTGATTCATACTCCACCGTAATACAGTCAGGTGTGAACGGTATGTAAAGGGGTTTGCCGAGTTGACCTAAGGTTGCTCCTTGGGCTCGGATTTGGTTGATATAACTTGTATGTTGTTATGTGTCTCTGGTTGTCTCTGAGGGCTTCCTCAGTTCAGACTTCTGTGTGATCTGTGATAAGATCGTTTGTCTGAATGTGTTAATTAATATGCATGAATTGTATATTATAGCTGCTTATTATCTACTGTTGTTGAGTTAACAGTATCGGTTCGTATATATGAACCAATATATATAAAACGAACTAGCGGCATGGTGCTATCTTATAAGAAATATAAGGAACGTAAGTAAAACGTTGTTGTAGCACTATGATAATAACACATACATATTATCTGAGACTTTTGTACGGAGCATTGGCCTTTTCTATACGCCGCTCTCGTATCTAACACTGGATCCCGAGTTTACAGACTCCGGATTGGACTAATGACCTTAGTCTGCTGTGTTAGAAAATTTGGTAATGCGATGCGATGGTATAATTAATTAATTAATGGAATGGAAGTAAAGCCAAGAGGATGTGGGCTCTTGGTGCGGCTTGGTGGTGTTGTGATCACAAAAACGATACCAGGATGTCCGCGTACGGGTCCGTAAGTATCAAGAAAATTTCCCGTGAGCTAGAATGGCTCGTTGGTCGGAGACTCTACCGTTGGAGTGGCTACTGCCGTGGGTGACCCGCCATAATATATGGGTAACTAGAGACATGTCGTTTTAACGAGACATTGTCACTAGGTATAACTGAACAACTAAAACAATTGAGACTTATACAGTGGCGAACAAAACCATGGACGAGACTTAATACTTGTTTATTATTCTCGTTGTTTCGCTTTGTTGTTCATTGGTTATACTTGTGGTTATTTTATTGTGTGTTGATGGTTGTATGGAGCCTACAAGGCTAAGGTAAATTAAATATGAAAACTGTACGCTACGGCGAATGTACATTGTACATTATATTGTTATTACTCGATACGTTCGATATATAAATGTTGGTGGAATATTAAATGAATGTTTGGATTGGATGGATGGTTAAATGTTTATGGATATTTGGATGGTTGATTATGTATATTATACATTTATGCTTCAGTATTGAATACAACTGTAAAATGGTAAAGCATGAAACCGATCTAATAATGAGATGGTTAAAATGACAAGTGACCATTAGGGTCCAGGCCCGGCATACTCAGCGTCTATCGCTGATACTACACCATTTCAGGTTGTTGACCATTGTCGGAGCTGAAGAGCAGGAGCAGGGTAATTGGAGATGTTGTATAGTAATGAAGATGGTATGGTCTTATGGTAAGGTTATGTATTTTTCAGGATTGGGTAGACGCTCACTTGTCGATGTTTATGGTTATGGACTTAGTATGATGTATAGGAGTTTCTCGTTATCACTGCGGTTAGCAGTTTGTTTATTTTGGAAGTTGGATGTAGTTTGGCTACGTTACTCGCATGGGCGAGTAATGGCCGGTGACACCCGAGTGAGTTTTGTAATTGTTATTTATTTTCCGCTGCGAGACGTTTTAATTATTGCTACGTGAGAGATTATATCGTGTTTGTGGTGAGGGGTGTTACAAAAGTGGTATCAGAGCGGAGTACCGCTCTGATGACGAGAAAGTAGGTTAAGACAGTGAGCTTAGGACTTGGGAAGTATTGGGAAACATTTGGGAAGTATGAGATTCGTCTAGAAAGATATTGTGTCTAGTAACGCAAATTGCGTGACAGGATAGCCTTAAGGCAATTTAATATCTATTGGTTGTGTACGGTAATTACCAAGTATTTAGTGACATACTGTACTACAGATGTCTGGTGGAACTAGAGGGCGTGGTACTGGAGAGGTGGAGGCGGTGACCCCGGCATTACAGGAGTTGCTGAGACGGTTGCAGCCGTTCTTGCACAGCTGGGTACTCAGATAGGAGGAACCAGCCCACCCGCCACAGCCCAGGGAAACGAACTGGCTGAAGTCAGTTGGCGAGACCCCCACCTACATATGCAGGGGAACCAGACCCCGTAGCTTTGGAGCGTTACATTGTTGAACATGAGAAAACATTTGAAGCTTTACAGGTACCAGACGACAAGAAGGTCGCCATTGCTGCTTTCCATCTGAAGGATGCAGCCAACCTGTTGGAGGTTGGTCAAGGACCAGCACCTGACTACGCCCGAATTTTCGTGGGCTGCCTTTGTAGAATTACTGAGAGGAAAATACTACCCGGCGCATCTCAAGCAGAAGAAGCGCCATGAGTTTGAAACATTGACCTATGGAGGTCTGACCGTGGATGAGTATTACGCTCGATTCATTGGTCAGCTGGACTTCATTCCCGGTGTGGATTACTCAGAGACCGTGAAGGTCGAGAAGTTCCGGGGGACTATGATTTCGCATTCAGATGGCGATGGGTGCTAACCTCTACACTACCATCCAGATATTAACATGGAAGCCATAAAATTCTTTACTTACTACATTACCAATTAGCTTTGTGAGAACTTACCAAGGAGATTCCAGGAGTGTTATGATGCTGCCTCGAGGACTGAGCTAATGCCCTAGACTCGGGAGACTCTAGGGGCAAAGAAAGAAAGAACCCTGAAGGAGAGTCTGAGGGTGGAGGAGCATCTCCAGGCGATGGCCAGAAAAAGGGAAAGTAAGGACTTATCCCATTCTAAACTATCTACCATATTAAATACCTTATGAATGCTGAACCGAAACCTTGAACAGGAAATTCTTTAAAAAGAAAGGGCAGCAGGGTCACCAGGGAACAAAGGGAAAGGAGCCCGTCCTTCGGTTGACTGGCCCAGCTATAGATGCTAAACCTCTGAGATCCGCACCTCCTAAGGGTGAGAACACGTACCTCCTAAATTAAATTGTGACCTTAACCTATATATCAACAGTTATTAACCTACACTTAAATACTACCATCAGGCACCGGACAGCCCCAGCGCCATTTTTTTTTACTGTAAGCGTTGTGGGAAGGACCATCCTGGGGTCGACTGCGAAGGCCGCAAAGTCGAGTGTCGGTGCTGCCACAAAGAGGGCCATAGGGAATTCGAGTGTTGGATGAACCCAGAGAGCCGTAATTACAGGCCACCAAAAAAAAATACTCAGAAGACCTCAACTGGAGGATCTGGAGTACCACGAGGCTGTCAGGATGGCCAGACATCTACTGATGCTGGAGCCTATAAAGGCAAGGGAGTAGATAGGGCATGGATACCCTAACTCCACGAGACCGCTAGTGGAAGACTTTGCTTACTTTCTATGTACTTACCTTGGATGTTAAACAGACTTATGTTATTAGTATATGGGAGTGTGTCGAGGACCACTCGCCTTTTGTGTGAGACTTTGGGATTAGTTGTGTGTACTCAGTACCTATAAGCTTTAAACTTTGACGGATAATATATATGAACTGGATGTTAATGCTTACATCACAATATAGCAATACTCAAATGACAAAAAGTCAATGAGTCCGGAGATTACTGAACCAGAATTTCCACCTGCATGGCGCACTTGCTATTGCAAGCGCTATGATAAGAAAACCACTGAAATTTCCATCTGCCTTGCGCACTTGCTACAGCAAGTGCAGCGACAGCAACAGCAACAGTAACAGCAACTGCAAATGCAACTGCAACAACTACTACTTTTAGTCTTTTATTATATGTACAAAAAAAATGTTTTTCAAACGTTTTCATTCAAACCTTGAGATTAGAAACTTATGCAACTATGGAAGGACCGTTAGTCCAACCACTGCAACTGGGGAAGCTATACAGCCACTATGACTGTAAACCACACCAGTTTAAATTGTTGGGAATTTTCAGACAGGGCTTATTAGCCAAATACCATCAGTGTATACCCGCATTTGATGCTAGTCACTACTAGTGATGAATGTTTAGTCCTCGTGGACAAGCATACCCTTGTAGATGCACCACCATCAGTGAGGATGGTTGGGAAATGAAGAGCCAAGTTGCTCAAGCTATTATGCAATCTGCAATACATCCAATTAAACGGATGAGGGAACAAATATGAACTATGGATGAGATATGACCGGAAAAAAAAACAGGGAGAAAAAGGAAAATGTGTTGTACTCAACGAGATCAAAAAAAGGGAGACACAAGTTTGCTAATATAACACGGATTTTACTTACACCGAGTTGAATAATATCAGTTATGGCACAAATTACCACGGATGCCACAAAGGCAATAGCACTTATTACAGGATAACTGATAACATGAACTATTACACAAAAAAAAAGAAAGCAGAAGCAAAAAGAAGACAAAAAAGCAAGCAAAAGAAGCAAAAAAAAAAAAGAAAAGAAAGCAGAAGAGAAGCAAAAAAAAAAAGATATCCATCAAAGGGAGATTGACAACAGAATACTTCACTATAACCGTGTCAGACATTACCAGTTTACTAAACGAGTCATGGGACGACCGCACTCCGTTAGGAGCATGTGGGCCTGACAGACTTATTTATGAGTTAGTCGGGTAAGTAGTAATGTATCAGTATGGTACCCCATGCAAGTAGACAAGTAGTGTTAGGAACACGAGAAGTAGTCAACTCCACTCTACGGACAGTAAGACGGATTACCTCGAAGATGGACGAGAAGAGCAGTTAAACTAACGGGCTAAAGAAATCAAGAACCTTCAGCAGAGAACAGTAGACAGTATACAGTGAAGACAGAGAAACAGTTCAAGGACAGGAACCCAAAAAAAAAGAAACAGGAAAACCCATTATGGACGAAAAATATGTAGAATCCTCATAAGGATCGAGTAAATTCTTACAATCCAGAGAAAATCTACCAGATGATATGGATATAAACGCGTGACTACGCAAGGAGAAAAGATAAAGCTATATGATAGCAGATATCTTGCTTAAGGAACAGTGGATTCGGAATGTACCACTTACAGGATAATTCCCACATCTTTTCTGTTTGACTCATTGGATATTAGCTGTTGAGCGTTTACGCCTCTGCACTCTGTATGACTGAGTGTTTTGGTATTGCACTCGTGCAGTTATTAATCTAGAGGGAATGCAGAAAGATAAAGTGGATATCAACACGAGTGCGTAAAAAAAAAAAAAAAGGAAAAAAAAACTACAATGTGTTACTCCGGAACAAAACCACCAGGAGACATGGATGACAAACATCATCCTTGTGGACATATAGGCTGGTACGTCTTAGTATTACAAAGACAAGTGCAAAGAGCACTAAGTACTCACAGTAGCCAATGTCATATTGCACCTCAAGCTGAATATCAGTGAGACACACACATGTATGCTAGTGATCCAAACAAGTGGATTCACAGCAATGGAAAAAAAGAGAGAGGCAAATTGAGCCTATATTCATGGGTCTGCACCTCATACGGAGCGAGTGGGCCCATAAGAACGAATTTGGGAGAGAGCACAAAAAGTTTAGTGCCACATCCTTTATGTATCGTGGAGCCCTGAAGGGCTAGAGTCATACCCGTCTCTCTGATATGAGGATAATCCACGAGTGGGAGAACTCTTTGAGAGCCAAGTATCCAGCGCTCCTTGTTGAGCGGCTGTTGTATACTTGTGGGGTACGGGGGCGTAACCCTTTTTAAGGGGGGTAGAGCCTCTTGGCTGTGCACATGTGTGCACTAAGTTTTGTTTGTTTAGTATGCATTGCATACAAAGAATTGGTGGTGTGCGGGGCATACGAGGTTTGTTTGTTTAGTATGCATGGCATACAGTGAATTGTTTAGTATGCATAGCATACCGATTTTGTTGGTTATGATTGGTACGCGGGGCGTGCGTTGTTTGGTTTGTTTGTGTGTGATGTACACTTGTATGTATGTATCTCACGAGATACTTGTTTGAATGTTGTATGTACACCATGTGTGTAACACTTTTCATGCTATTTGTAATATGTATTTATATTGCTTTATAGAATTATTACATATGGTATCACCCAGATACAAAATGAATCATTAGATATGGAATGTGGAACGATGGAATGTTATGGACACCTCAGGGAGGTTGTCAGGGTTGGTAGAACTGATAGGAAATGGTGGTGCTGATGGATCACCTATATCCATATATGATTGAACTAACGCCACAACGTGATGGCTATGTGCTGTATAAGCGCAATACGATGTGTGTAAATGATATATCACATAGATATACATTATGGGAACAATGGGTAGTTATACATTTATATATACTTACCTATTTGATTAAGAGACTTCGGGACGAAGTCTTTTTAAGGGGGGTAGATTGAAATACCCCAAATTAATAAAACATGGATTAAATATTTAATCATATTAATTAAGGCCTAAACATGCCTTAAAAGTCAACTGAGAACAAAAGTGGTCAACATAAAACAAGATGTTGCACCTTTTGACTGTTAAGGGTAAATAAATACCCAAATAAACTTCTTAGGACCTAAAAATTTGTCCTAAGCATATTAAAATACTACTAAACATATTATAACCGTTGGACAACACTCCAACACAAAGAAAAAGCATTTACATGCTTCAAGGTCAAAAAGGGCAAAAAGGTGCTCTAGGAAAACCTTAAAAATCAAATGACCTCTAAATGATATAAAATTGAATTACATGATCAAATATCATGTAAGGAACACAACAAGACCGTTGTCAAAGAAAACAGAGCTCAGAAACATCAGGCAACACAAAATGTGCGCTAAAACTCCTTAAAGCACGTTTTTGTGAAATTGTCTTTTAAATTGGTTTTAAATGGGCTAAAAGGTTATAATTACCTTTAAATATAATAAAATATCATTATATGATATTAGGAATTTAATTCCAGAAATTTACGAATTTTTACAAATTTAATATTAAAATATTAATAAAACCCTAATGTGGGGCCCGTTTGGGTCAACATTGACTAAGTTGGTCAATGTTGACCATTGACCACGAAATGGACAGCAAGAAATCAGATAATTAAGTCTCCTAACAGACCAAGAGACAAGAGACATGTGACAATTAAATATATGCTCTTACTTTTACATAAAATAACAAAAAAAGACAAACTTTACCTTATAAAACAAAACAAGTGGGCTCCACTTACCTTACCCATGTGAGCCAACTGATTTGGAGCCTCCATTTGCTCCTCTTCCCCCTTGTATTTCGTGGCTCCCAAGCAGTACAAGACAAGAGATGAGTCACACATTCATTAAATGGACTAAAGTAACATTATAACTCCATTTTCATTCAAAATTTGAATCAAACACTACCCTACCTTCTCAATCAAGGACGGCTGCCTTTACCACTGTCTCCTCCTTGTCTCCACCGAATTCTCCATCAATTATGCAGCTCCAATCAGACTTGATGAGTCATCAAACCAATAATGACCTAAAATATTCAAAAAAGTGCTTTAAGCTTAATAATAGGTCATTTCCTCTCATTTCTCCTCTTGAGCCGAGTTTGCTCTGTCCATGAGCTCTCTTTGGCTCCCCTCCAACCGTGGGTAAGTTCCCAAGCACCATTGATGAGGTTCCAAGCTCTAGGTAAGCTCTTAAGGCATAAAAATGCCCATTTTCTTCATCTTTCTTTCCTTTTTCGATTGATCTACACTCCAACCTTTTCTATACATCTATGTAGAGTGATTTGGAGGTTAGAGGAAGTGTTGGTTTCGTACATAACCAGATCTAAGGAGGAAAGTTCAAGTCTTGACCATTTAAGGTAAAAATGTGCTTTAAGCTCATAACTTTTTTCCCTTCAAATTCGGCTGTGAAACTTTGGTCATAGCCTAATCTTCTTCTCCTTTTCATGTGGAATCTGTTGGTTAGCCATTTGGAGCAAGGATGGCCGAGATCCAAAGGAAATACCCTCTTTTAAGGCATTTTTCCAAGGTAAAACCTAATAACAAGGCAGCTTGTTGAGATCTAGCTATTTCCTATGTCAATATGGTGGATCTAACACTTTGTGGTGTGTTTTATTCAGGTCGAAACCATCTTGAACTCTCCTTGCATTTTTAAGGTGATTTTTGCCTTAAATCTTACATTAAATTACTTCTTATGGTTAGATCTTTCTTGGAGACTAACTAGGCCTTGGTTTCTGTTGAAAACATGTAAAACAAGCTGTGGAGAATTTCTCCTTAAGGTGGCGAACTCAAACAAGGCTTTACCTAAGCTAAATCAAGGTATAAATCACTTAAAACCTTAACTTGATACATTAACACAAGTTTAAGTGTGTGTATATTAATTGCCGTGAGTGAAGGAGAAAAACAAGGTCTTGTTTGACCTTAAAATGTTTAAGGAATGGTTTAATAAATTTTATAACTAATTAAAACAAGCATAAATGTCAAATTTAGACATTATGTGGAAGTTGGTTTTAAATAAATGAAAATTATATGGTGGAGGCCGAAATTTACATGTATTTTTTGGGACATTTATGTGTAATTTATTTTGCAAGACAATTTTGTAATAAGGCCATGAATTTTAGGCCATTTTATTTATGCATTTACAAGATTTTAATTAAGTTTAAGTAGTATAAATGCATTACCGAAAATAAATGGGGTATTAGGTGTAATTAATTAAATTTGGGGGCTTTAGAATAATAAGGCTGAAAATTAGAGTTAAAAAGGAGTTAAAATAAAGTTTATAAGATTTATAAAGTTTTGGGGTTAATGGTGATTTCTAGAAAGTTTGGGTGAAAACAGTAATTATAAGGAATTGGTGGTCAAGGAAATTAAGGTGGTCACCTTGACCATATGCTAGGTTTTGACCAAATTAGATAAGTTAGATAACTTAGTTAAGGTTTAATAAGATAAGTTTTTAATGGTAATATTTTTATGACATATGTGGTAAATATGTTATTACTAAAAAAAAGGGTGTACAATGGTATTTTAAACACCCATGGGCTATTAGGAATTTTTAGGAATTTATTTGGTGGTTTTTGGATTTAAAATAAACTATATATGTAATATATAGTTATTATGTCATTATGACACTTTGGAGAAAAATAGATGGTGGAATGGTAATATCGAGAGTATATGGGTTAATAAGGATATTTATAACCCTTTGGTAAAATTTGGAGATTTTTAGGGTTATATAAGAGTATCTATTGAGATATGTGTATAAGGTATGGTGTTAATGATATGGAAGAAACTATATGTTATAAATAGGGCCAAATGGCAATTATAGAATAGCACAAGGGCTGTTCGGAATTTACAAAAATAACCATAGGTTATGCTCTTTTATAAGTTAGAAATGTTATATTAAATGGAATATATAACATGGTATGATTTAAGGGGTGATTTTGTAAATTAAGGAAACTATGGTTTATGGAAAAGAATAAGATTTTCTCATGGTGCCTAAGAGGCAATAATAAATAGTTTTGTATAAAACTATAGGTTATAAGTTAAAGGGAATAAAAAAAATTTCACATAGTATGATATTAGTATATGGTATAACATTACATAATGTTATGTGGTCAAAACGGAATTTAAATTAAGTTAAGGGCTATACTGAGTTAATAAGAGTTGAAAGATGAATTTTAGACTAAGGTCTATAATGTTATAAATGTTAGGACAATGACATGGTTAGGATGAAATTAATATAAGAAGTGGTACTCACATAAAATAATGTGACAAACTATAATAATGAGATTTAAAACTAAGGTGTTTAATGGAATAAACCTTAGGAGTTGTAATTAAACATAAGATGTTACATGATATTAGGATAATAATCTTAATATAAGTTGTATAATATAATAAACTAATGGGAATAATCATCCAATAAAAGATGATAAAATGTAACATAAAATATAAGAGTTTATGAAACTCAAGAATTACTACGTGGTAAAAATATATGCATACACAAGAATAATGTATATAAGGTGGATAAATATATTTTGGTTGAAAACCTTATGATTTTATGGTGGTGGTATTTGGAAAAAAATATAGTTACAACTATAAGCTATGAATTTTGCTAAGATAATGGGTAATGAAATACAAAGAATTATAATGGATGATGGAAAAGAATATATATAAAGAATGCATGCATACATGCAACTATAGGTTATGTACCTAAACTAGATGTGGATAAGATTAAAAGAAATATAGGAATTAAACTTAACAGTTGAAATAGTTTTGACGTACGCGTTTTAAGTAACAAGCCGACTGTTTTAGAAAACCTATAACAAACAACTGTAGAAACAGGGGTGAACTGTCGGGGTTACTTATAATTCGGAAATACCGGATGTAGTTAGTCATGGAGACTGACTTATAGTTTTATTACCGTTTAGAGTATACTTCTGACAAGGACGCTTGACGAGCTAACGGACTACACGGAGCGTAGGATCTTGCTGATTCATACTCCACCGTAATACAGTCAAGGTGAACGGTATGTAAAGGGGTTTGCCGAGTTGACCTAAGGTTGCTCCTTGGGCTCGGATTTGGTTGATATAACTTGTATGTTGTTATGTGTCTCTGGTTGTCTCTGAGGGCTTCCTCAGTTCAGACTTCTGTGTGATCTGTGATAAGATCGTTTGTCTGAATGTGTTAATTAATATGCATGAATTGTATATTTATACTGCTTATTATCTACTGTTGTTGAGTTAACGTATCGGTTCGTATATATGAACCAATATATATAAAACGAACTAGCGGCCATGGTGCTATCTTATAAGAAATATAAGGAATGTAAGTAAAACGTTGTAGCACTATGATAATAACACATACATATTATCTGAGACTTTTGTACGGAGCATTGGCCTTTTGTATACGCCGCTCTCGTATCTAACACTGGATCCCGAGTTTACAGACTCCGGATTGGACTAATGACCTTAGTCTGCTGTGTTAGAAAATTTGGTAATGCGATGCGATGGAATAATAATTAATTAATTAATGGAATGGAAGTAAAGCCAAGAGGATGTGGCTCTTGGTGCGCGCTGTGATCACAAAAACGATACCACGATGTCCGCGTACGGGTCCGTAAGTATCTAGAAAATTTCCCGTGAGCTAGAATGGCTCGTTGGTCGGAGACTCTACCGTTGGAGTGGCTACTGCCGTGGGTGACCCGCCATAATATATGGGTAACTAGAGACATGTCGTTTTAACGAGACATTGTCACTAGGTATAACTGAACAACTAAAACAATTGTGACTTATACAGTGGCGAACAAAACCATGGACGAGACTTAATACTTGTTTATTATTCTCGTTGTTTCGCTTTGTTGTTCATTGGTTATATTGTGGTTATTTATTGTGTGTTGATGGTTGGATGGAGCCTACAAGGCTAAGGTAAATTAATATGGAAACTGTACGCTACGGCGAATGTACATTGTACATTATATTGTTATTACTCGATACGTTCGATATATAAATGTTGTGTGGAATATTAAATGAATGTTTGGATTGGATGGATGGTTAAATGTTTATGGATATTTGGATGGTTGATTATGTATATTATACATTTATGCTTCAGTATTGAATACAACTGTAAAATGGTAAAGCATGAAACCGATCTAATAATGAGATGGTTAAAATGACAAGTGACCATTAGGGTCCAGGCCCCGCATACTCAGCGTCTATCGCTGATACTACACCATTTCAGGTTGTTGACCATTGTCGGAGCTGAAGAGCAGGAGCAGGTAATTGGAGATGTTGTATAGTAATGAAGATGGTGTATGGTCTTATGGTAAGGTTATGTATTTTTCAGGATTGGGTAGACGCTCACTTGTCGATGTTTATGGTTATGGACTTAGTATGATGTATAGGAGTTTCTCGTTATCACTGCGGTTAGCAGTTTGTTTATTTTGGAAGTTGGATGTAGTTTGGCTACGTTACTCGCATGGGCGAGTAATGGCCGGTGACACCCGAGTGAGTTTTGTAATTGTTATTTATTTTCCGTTGCGAGACGTTTTAATTATTGCTACGTGAGAGATTATATCGTGTTTGTGGTGAGGGGTGTTACATGCATGATTTAAATATAATCAACCGCATGCTAAGACGACAATTAGTTGTGCGTGGCCCAGTAGCATGCGGGCTCTGGGATTACCATACCAGCAAAGGTGCTGAGCCCCTTGGGGGCCACCCTTTCTCTTCTTTTCCTATTTCAGGTTCAAGGAGCTGGAAGCCGTTCGAGAGTAGGACGGGGTAGTCGTTGTACATGGGTAATCATGTAAGTTGTATATATATAGTAGGTGTAGTAAGACCGAAGTTGTTATCGGCATCAGTTTGTAAATACTCGGTACAGTTGGAAGGTATGTGTATGTTTTGTTGTTAATGGAAAGGGATAGTAATGTGTAGTCGCTCGGGAGTCTAGTCCATCAGACCGGTACAAATGATATGTATAGCCTTGTTAGCCACATGGGTGGTTAACGGCGTGTAACACCAAGAAGTTAAGTTATGTGATGAAGTTTGTTTCCGCTGTAGTTTGTTGATAAGTGTGTTGTTGTTAGTTGGGGTGTTACAAAAAGGTAAAAACTCTAAACCTTGAAATTAAAGAGTTGGTTAAGCTTTAAATTTGTACCAATATTCTAAGTGAAACCCCTCTACAAATAGGGCCGACGAGCAAGGAAAACTTCAAGCTACAAGCCTCTTGAAAAATCAACTATTGGGCATTAGGAGGTAAACTCCTTAAGTTAGTGTTTAATGTCATTTTAATGGTGTTTTGGTATTGTAACAATTAAAGCCGAATGCCTACTGTTATATTTACTGCATTTTATGTTTACAATGTGTTTAGAGCAAAAGGATAAGTAAAAAGGGGCTAAAATGCAATTTTTGAAAACTAAAGGGTTAGTTATGTATAGGGCTGAATTGTTTCTGTATAAAAGTGTTTATAATGATAAATGAAATACCCCAAACCTTGATATGTGGTTTAAATGTCAAATTATGGTATGTAAAGGCTAAAAAGTGCCTTAGTAACATCAGTGAACAATTTAAACCATAATAAATGCAATAAAGCATTAAGACACAGTTTGAGCAAAAACATGCTCTAAGCTATGAGTGAACTTGGTTAGGACCCAAAGAGCCTACCAAGACTTGATAACATTTAATTATGATGTAATAAGGCTAAATAAGTCCTTAAGAAACTTTGGTAGACAATGAAACCAAACAAAACACAAGGTAATACCTTAAAGTCAATATGAGCAAAAATGTGCTCTAAGCTTGGGATAAATGTGTAAAAGACCTAATGGTCATACCTATACCATGTTTATATGTTAATGAACATATTAAATCAATTACTAAGAAAACCAAGCTTGAAAACAAGTTAAAACACAAAATGTGCTTTAAGGAGTCTTAAAGCACGTTTTTGAAAAATTGTCTTGTAAATGAGTTTTGAATGGCTAAATGACCATCATTACTCTTTAATTAACATGTGTACTATATAGTATCACATTTGGGTGGCCATATTAGTGGGAAATCAAAAATTTCACTTCTATGTGCCTTGTATTTGTGAATAGTAATTTTACAAGCTAGTTTGTAACATATAATGTTATAAGTAAATTAAATGAGTCAATAAAGACTACATTACCCTTCTATTATAATGGTGGCCGGTTTTTGTAGTAAGGTGAGTCACCACCATGTAAAATCAATTAAAGGAAGGAAGGAAAAGAAAGTAAAAAGAAGAAAGTTACTTTAGTACATAAATATCTCCAAAAGCAAGTGTTATCTTCATTCTTTCATTTCTTCCTTCATTTCCCACGATGGTCTTCTTCTTCCTCCTCTCTCCATCGGTTTCCAACAGCCCACACTCATTCTTCATCTTCCTTCACTTGTAACTTGTGATTCCCTTGGCCAAATCAAATTCCAAGACCATATTTGTCTTAGTTAGGTCAAGCTCTACATTTCCCTCTTTTCAAATCTTCAAGAACTCAATTTTGGTGCCATGAAGATTCACCATTGAAGGAGCTTGAGCTCATCTTTTCACATATTCTTGTTCTCCTTTGCTTCAAGGTAAGGAAACTCAAAGAAAATCCATGTTTCCTCCATGTTTTGTTGTTGTCCGAAAATTCACCATTAATGGAGCTCTTATATTGCCTTGTTCTAGCTTCATTTGAATCTTCCAAGGGCTAGGAGGAGTCCTCTCTTGATACTTGTTCAAGTTCTCTTCCAATTCCAAGGTAAAACAATTACCTTAATGTGTTAAAACAATATGTGTAACTAGGGTTTACAATGAGATGAAGCATAATGCTTGAAACTCATTATGTGTTTGTATAATGTTTAGAAGTTGACAAACAACCAAACACCCCACCGGTTTACAAGGAACCAAGAAAGAATTTGTGAGGAAAAAGAGGTAAACAAACTATCTCAATGTAGTTTAAATGCCTTAGGAACATGAGCTAGATTTGCTTGATAAAATACCTAAGGAGCCAATGGCAAGTGACCTAGTAAAGTGTTCTCAAGGAGACTAGTAAAAGAACATATGTTTTGGTGTATGTATTTGCAGGTCAAAGGCATTATTTATGTGGGAAATTCAGTGTTTAAGGTTATGCAATTTAAGGGCCTAAGAGCCATGTTATTTAAGGGCCTAAGTGCCAAGCAATTTAAGTTATGCACTATATTGTGATGTAGTGCTTAATGTGTGAAGTTTGTGTATAAAGATGTGTTTGATGGATTTTAGGTGTTTTGAGTGAAATAAGGTAAAAACCTAGGTGGTTGGATGTGAGTATATACTAGAGAAGCTATGGCCAAATTTGGGAAATGTGTAAGAAGTTTTAAGTGTTTAATGTGAGTGTTGGTGAACTAGGGAGGGGCAAAGGTGAATGAATGATTACTAGAGAAGAAAACATGTATTAAAGTGACTTAGAGTGATGCAAGGATTTAGGTGTTGTCTTTGAAGTTCTAGGAATTCAATGTGTGTTTAGTGGATGTGTGTAAGTCTTGGAGGAGTTGTTTAAGGTTTAGGTAAGGTTAGTGTTCAAGGAACAAGTGATGTTTGGGTATGATGTGAAAAGGGGATTTAGTTAGTAAGAAAAGAAGTTGAGGGATGATGATAAGGTGTAGAGGAAACACCTTGGTATTGTGGTCATTATAGGTGAAATGCCACCTAGAAATCATAAGGAGAAAACATTGTAAGTGTTAGGAATTTTGTGGAGATATAAGTAAAGGTTTAAGGAATTAGGGAAAAAGGTTTTGTGAGTGTTTAAGAATATCTTAAGGGTGTGTTTGAAGTGCCAAATGATGTTAGAACACATTAAGAGGCCTTAGGAGAAGTTTGGTGAAGATTTGACAAAGTTTGGGTAAGTTTAGGAGGCGACCGACCCAGGGGCCGACCCAGTTTGTGGGTCGGTCGAGCCTCTGTTTTATGTTAGGAAATGTTCGGTAATGGTCCGACCCAAAAGGGTGGGTCGGACATGGGTCGGTCGGTCAGTTTTCAAAGGAAGGAAAATGTTCGCACATGGACCGACCCAGAATGGTGGGTCGGACGTGGGTCGGACGGGCATGTCTGTAAGGAAGTAAAAGGGGTCCTGTAATGGACCGACCCAGCTGTGGGTCGGTCGGGGGTCGGTCGGACCAAAAACATGGATTAAGGTTATGAAATGATATGTGATGATGGGGATTGGTAGGTAATGATGTTATAAGAAATGCTGAGGACATGTTAGGTGAGTTTAAATGGCAAATAAGTGGGTGAAAGGTTGTAATTAAATGTGAAAGTAAAACAAGCTAAAATGTAAAGTTATTTAACCAAGTTAACGGGGAAAAGTCATAAGCGTTAGACTTTAAACAAACATGTTACCCCAATGTTAATAAAAACACATGTGATGTTAACAGTGGTTCGAGAACTACTCGAGGAATATAAATGGACAGGATAAGTGGACTCCGGTGACAGGTATGGTTTTCTTGCAACCTGTGTCCTAACGGATTACACCGGCTTGTATGCCAATGTGTTTTTCTGTATGTTTGCCACGTTATGATATAAACCATGAAACGAGTTTACAGTCATTATTGTTATTGTATGTTTACGTGCCGATACCGGTAACCTCTAATGCGCTTGAAGGGCTAGTTAACCACTATTAGGTAAACGTAAGAGAACGGTATCCGGTAATAACGTTTCCGACCTAAGGAACGTTCTAACCACGGCTATGCGTGAGTTGGATATGTAATGTTTGTGCGTGGTGTTTGTATGTGAATGTATGACTCTCTTTTCCCTTGTGTATGTCTGACAAGACTTAACTCAATGTTTGTGATTGTTTAATAAAGTTCAAAGATGAACTTCTAATAAGTGCTAACGGGGGGAATGAGGAGTCCGGTCTGTTCCGGCCACGCGTGTGAGTATGGGGTCGTTGTCATATCAGGTTCGATCTCTCTGTATGTTATGGTTGTTTTCCAATTTGGTTCCCAACCTTCCCTTTAGCTTAACCAAGGCTATTACTGACTCACGTCGGGCCACAGGGCATACTATTGTTATGTTTGTTTCGGTGTGCTTGGATCACTATATCCGAGACACCTTGTGTTAAGTTAACCGTCCATTTAACGAGACGGTAACGAGTTATGTAACGAGCTTATCATGAGACTGGCAACAATCTCTAGGCTCACCAGTATGTTGGTGATGTTTGGGTCGGTTCCTAAGAGAACCATTCCCGTTGTGTTATGTTTGTTTGTTGTGATGCAATATTTATTGCGGTGTTATGTTGTGCACATGGAAACGTGCAAAGTGTTGTTAAGTGTTGTTACGTAGTGTATGTTAATGTTGTAAAATGTGAAGTGTGTGGATCATGGAAATGATTCCAAGTTGTGATAAGTGGCATTTGAGGATAACCCGATTTAAGGGTATGTGTCGTCTATTAAGGAAGTAGCTCCGTTGGAGGAGAAACACTCTAGGCATGATGAATACCATGGGTGACTTGTTAAGTAGGATGTATTATCCGAATGTTGAGCCCATTGAGGCGAAATGTTTAATGTTGTGTGTTTGTTGTTACATGTATGATTTAAATATAATCAACTGCATGCTAAGACGACAATTAGTTGTGCGTGGCCCGGTAGCATATGGGCTGCGGGATTACCATACCAGCCAAAGGTGCTGAGCCCCTTGGGGCCACCCCTTTCTCTTCTTTTCCTATTTCAGGTACGAAGTGCTGGAAGCCGTTCGAGAGAGCGGGTAGTCATTGTACATGGGTAAACAATTAAGTGTATGTATACAGTAGGTGTAGTAAGACCGAAATTGTTGTCGGCATCATTTATAAGTACTCGGTATAGTTGTTAAGGTGTATGTTGTTGTTATTGTTAATGGAAAGGGATACTGATGTATAGTTGCTCGGGAATTTAGCCCATCAGACCGGTACATTGTGTATGTATTAGCCTTGTTAGCCACGTGGGTGGCTAACGGCGTGTAACACCAACAAGTTAAGTAATGTGATGAGGATGTTCTTCCGCTGCAGTTTGTTGTAAGTATGTTAATGTTGGATGGGGTGTTACAATAAATTTATGTTTATGAACTTATATAATAATTTTGAGTAAGTTAAAATAAGGTTTAAGAACTTAAATGACAAGTTTATGAAATTTTCGGGTTAAAGAGTATTGTTTTGGTGTTGTAACAATTAAAGCCGAATGCCTACTGTTTTATTTACTGCATTTTAAGTTTATAATTTGTTTACAGCCAAGTTAAAGCATTAATATGCGTTAAAGGGCTTATAGGTACAAAAGGAGAATGCAATTTTTAAAATAAAGTTTAAGTGACTAAGTACAAGTGTAGTAAATCGAATGTCAAGGATTACAATGACAGAGTTAATTATGCAATTTTTTGATTTAGAGATAATTTAAGGTTCAAAAGTCTATGTAATTTAGAGATAATATTGACCTAATATGTTATATTATAAGTTTGGCTAAGTTAGATAAGAGTTAAGGATTACAATGATGAATTTGGAAAGTTTTGGGCTATACTATAGTTGTATAGTTGATTTATTATTATTTACTTGTTGTAACTAATCTTAACTGGGTTGCTTCAACTTGTGCAGTGATGGATAAGCTAAAGAATATTGTGATGAACGTCTACAGCAAAAAAAAGAAGAAGGACAGGAATTCGGAGCTGCCAATGACTGCTTTGTTCCGTCGTGAGCGGGCTGCCGCAGTTGATCCTCCACGACACTCATCTTTCCAGCCACAGCAGGGTCATGCTGAGCCGCCTCGTCACTCGTCATATCACCCACAGCAGCAGCCCATCATGGGCCCATCCACGCAGTCATTCCATGATTCCGACCCAGTCGCTTTCGACATACCTAGGAGAAGGATGCCTGAACCTTCATCCTCTGCAGGTGATTGGCCATCTGCTGATGTGGCCCAACTCCATAGCTCCAGTTACAATATATCGGGTCAGAGTAGCCACCGGAGGGGCATGTGGAGGCACAGACTTATGCTGGTGGTAGCTATCATGCTGGTGGGTAGCGATCATGCTGGTGGTAGCTATCATGACCACCGTGTGGAGCATGCAGAGGCACAGACTTCTGCGGGGTGTAGCTAACATGACCCCCGGACCCCTCCGGATGCTGCAGCACCTGTTGACATGGACATAGATGAGGAGAGGAGGATGAGGAGGCTGAGGAGACATCTGAGGATGAGGGCCTAGACGAGGATGACCCTGATCAGGAGAGCGCGACTGATGAGGAAGCTGCTCTCGCTATGGAGCCCGTTATTCCCCCTTTCTGGAGGCTTACTGAAGTGCCAGTACCCAGTGGTCCACTACTGACTAGTGTTATCACCAGCTTTGGTGGGCATGTCGCCATTGACCTTTGGTCAATGACTAAGGTATATACTATCTTATCTTTCAGTTTGGCATGTAAATTTAACTATTTCTTCATGTGTGTGTAAAATTTGTGTTAATTGTCTAGGACCGGGGTGTTTTGGGATTTAAACCCCGAAAACCTATAATCACGAACTGGCCGTTTAGCGGGGTTACTTGCAAAAGGGCAAGAAATATGATTAAGTACTCAACGTTGGAGCATCTGCTAGATGTCACATGGGGCTTCAACAACATGTCTTTGATATCGGCCTTTGTGGAGAGGTGGCAGCCGGACACCAATTCTTTCCACATGCCTTTTGGAGAGATGACGATCACACTTCATGATGTGTGGCAGATACTGAGGATCCCAATCGTTGGTCATCCGATTTGGGGAGTCCGACAAACAGTGAGCTTAAGGAGGCGATGGCTAAGTTGTTAGATTTTGAGGAGGGTGTTGACTAGATGATGAAATTCATGTGGCATATGGTGCTGTTCAGATATGTCCACTTATAGAGTGGTGTTCGACCGGCCAGAGGGTACCTATGAAGCAGGCGTGCGGTTGGCTCTACTATGCTCTCGCTACTACCATCTTTGCTAACAAGGGCCATTCATGCACGAGTCCTCTACCGTTCTGGTTAGTTACTCCCATGGGTAAAAATACGAAGCTAAAGAGCTTCGCATGGGGAGCAGGTACTCTTGCGTGCTTGTATCACCAGCTAGGGGTAGCATCTCGTGCTGACTGTAATAGCATTGCTGGCTCTTTGACCCTTCTCGTGGTAAGTGTTTTAATGTACAACAATGTGTAATAAATTTTCATGAATTCACATTAATAATTGGCATAATTTCTTTTTAAAATTTATGTAGTGCTGGATATATGCGTACATCCCCACTCTTAGACCAGTAGTTAGTGCTGACTGGCGTGTTGGGGATGATAGACCGTGGGCTATGAGATGGGTCAGGCCCACCTCCCAGCAGAAAGATCAAAATTCACTAGAGAACTACCACAAGCATATAGATGCTCTGACAGCAAGAAATGTAAGTGGTACAACAATTTCAATTTGTATTATTTACTATATTGTTTATTACTGATGCTTACATTTCCCTGTGATCCAATGTAGATTGATTGGTTGCCCTACGATCGCGAGAAGGTGAATGAGAACAGGGGCCGCTCTTGGTACAGGGGTACCTTGCAGTACATGACCGTGAATGAGCCATATGTGCCAGAGCGTTGTCTTCGCCAATTCGGGTATGTTCAGTGTATCCCACCTCCCCCTATTAGACCGAACAATAGATCCGAAAAAAAGAGGGAGAAAAGGAAAGCCCTATAGATGTGTGTACCCCACCGTGTATAGTGTGTGGGACACCACACGTGAGTGTGGACCTACTCCGGGGTTAACTAAGACACGGGCGGCCGTACATGCATGTGACGGAGATTATCTGGATTGGTACGTCAAACACACCCATCCGAAGATCATGAATCCTGACATATACGAAAACACCTTCGTTCATCGGCCGGATCCCGCCTTAGTAAGTTAATCTCTTCCTTTCTATAATTTCAGTTGATTATAGCATTTTATGAATGCTAGAACTTTATAATATTATGTTACAGCTCATGCATGAGGCAACTGAGGCTGCTAGGCCTTTATTACCTGGGAATCGTAGCTGGGACTGGTCTTACTACCGTGAGCAGATGCCGCACGAGGAACAGAGGCAAACTGAACAGGGGATAGATGAGGTTCTCAGTACCTTGACTATATGGATTCGTACTATCAGCAGTATGGAGGGGCATAGTTTAGGATTTTATTTTTTTATTGTTTTAAGATACAATATGGATGTAGTTATTTTCTAGTGGACTTGGTGATTGTTACCGTATTGATGAAATTGCTGGTCATCACCTTTTGGTTCATTTTGTGGAGGTTCTTAGAACCGGGGAAGAGAAGAAAAACAGGGGAGACTATGCCAAAATTTTTCTAGAAATGCACCATTTCTTTTGCTCTTCATTTCTCCTAAATGTTAATTCTCTGTCCAATGCCTCGCACTTGAAGATAATGAGCTACAGCCACCTGTAAAGCATTGACTTCATCTTCATGAGCTTGGAAGTTAGGCTCACCTGATCGTGAACTCTTTATTTCCTCGATCTTCCTTAGTACCTTCTTCAGCATTGCTGAAGACACATCCTGCGGATAAGTTAGAATACAAGAATGAAAACATTGGGAAAAAAAGGTAACAAAGGATAAAGTATCAGCAATGAGATTAAAATCACCATCCTTTTTCAGGAAACTCTACTCACTGTCTTGTTTTTTCATCCTTCCAGGCATTCTAAGCTCCAAGGAGACTGCTCCATCATTGTTCTTGTTCTCTTTAACTATCACATTATAGGCCTTCTACATTATTAAAAGGTAAACGTCATTTTTTTTCTTTTGTCCCTCAGCATACAAACGAAAATTACATTCCAAGAAACAGAACGTAAAATATTGAAAAAAACTATGAGAGAAATGTAGATGCATCTAACCCTTTCATATCAACCATACCAGCAGTCTTCGTAGGTGCTTGACCATAAATTCGAAATCATGTTAGATACATAATTCAGGAAATAACTACGTCAGAAGTCAAACAACACTTGATTCAAAATGTTTACGTAACTCTACGAAGCGGTTAGAACGTAATGTTTATGTCACAATAACTGAAATATATCAAAATGTAAAAACTCCATGTCCAAACATCTACCAACGTTTATAAATCCAGAAAAGTGTAACAACACATTTATTCCACATCCAAACATCTACCAAAGAACGCTATATGAAACCGAAGAACGCTATATGAAACCGACGAACGTTATATGTTGAACCATTCTACCGAACGAAATAAGTGTCTCAATTTGACACGAGTGAGCTCACTTAGTGTCTTAATTTGACACAAGTGAGCTCAATTAGTGTCTTAATCTGACACGAGTGAGCTCACTTAGTGTCTTAATTTGACACGAGTGAGCTCACTTAGTGTCTTAATTTGACAAGAGTGAGCTCACTTAGTGTCTTAATTTGACAACAATGATTTTTCAATGGAGTCAGTCTCCAATTCATATGAAGGCGAGAGTAATGAGTCAGTTGGTAGTAATGATGATTTATAATATCAATTATGTTGTAACTCGTTGTAACTTAGTTTTTCTGTAACTTTGTTGTTGTAACTTAGTTTTTCTGTGACTTTGTTGTTGTAACTTAGTTTTTCTTTAACTTTGTGTTGTAACTTAGTTTTTCTTTAACTTTGTTGTTGTAACTTAGTTTTTCTTTAACCTAGTTGTTGTAACTTTGTTTTTCTTTAACTTAGTTGATCTAATTTTGTTGTTTTACTCATTGTGACTGAAATTTGGTCACTCAATTCCCATTTGTTTCAGAAAAAAATGTCTCCCCACAACATTCCAACTTATTCAACTAAGTTTGGTGAAAAAAAAATTGTACTACAAATAGTAAAGTATTTTGCTATTCGCAGTACAAATTAATTTTAAGTATAATTAATAATATAATCACATAAAAATGTAATCCAACACTTTTTTTACAAAAAAAAGGTTCCAGTATTGATTACAACAAAAAAGTAACTAGTAAAATTCACTACTAATCAACTACAAACTATTTCGGTAAATTTACTTTCAGATATCATTTTTGGAAAAAAAAAACACAGCGACACATCATTACATGTGTACAACGTCAATATGAATTAAAAAAAATTTATACTGCGGTGATTAGTAATTTTGTACTACGATTAGCAACCCCCCATAAATGTTAAGAAATGATTAAATCAAGACTTACTACTCCACCTCACATTTAGATGTAAAAGTATTTTATTTATTTTATTATTGTTTATATATTAAGAACATTTAGATGAAAAGTATTACATTTATTTATTAATTATATAGTAAGTTCTATTTGTGTAAAATCTAATTACAAATATTCCTAAGTCCCAACTTATTAATTACCTAACCAAATTATAGATTTACATTCTGGTCTTTGACAAATAATATTACACATGTATTTTAATATGGTTTATATAAATCTTAGAAATCCAAGATAACTCTTTAAGTGTAACACCCCATCCAACATTAACATACTTACAACAAACTGCAGCGGAAGAACAACCTCATCACATTACTTAACTCGTTGGTGTTACACGCCGTAAGCCACCCACGTGGCTAACAAGGCTAATACATACACAATGTACCGGTCTGATGGGCTAAATTCCCGAGCGACTACACATTACTATCCCTTTCCATTAACAACAACAACAACGTACACCTTCCAACTATACCGAGTATTAATAAACTGATGCCGACAACAATTTCGGTCTTACTACACCTACTGTATATATACACTTAAATGTTTACCCATGTACAACGACTACCCGTCCTACTCTCGAACGGCTTCCAGCACTTCGTACCTGAAATAAGAAAAGAAGAGAAAGGGTGGCCCCCAAGGGGCTCAGTGTAACGACCCCAAAACCGGCCTAGGAGTTAGGGCCGTTACACGCCGCGAGTCTACTACCTAACGTCGCAAGGCTCTAAGCAAACGAATCCCAAAACCGAATAAGAACCCTTTATAAATACCAACATAGTTTACAGAATCCAAATACTTATATGTCAAATACAATTAGAAAGGCCCAAAGGCTACATAAAGAACTAAAGCGTCCAAAGCGCAAGAAAACGAAGTCTAAAGGCACACAAAATAAACAAGCTCCAGAAGGGGACGAGGAGAGAAGATCCCACGAGCTCAATCTGCATCAAAGTAAAGGGGTGAGCTAAACAGCCCAGCAAGCAGAAGACTTCCTCAAGGAAGCCTACTCAAAACAGAAGCAGAAGAATACTTGTAAACAGAGAGGATAGCGGAGTCAAAATAAACAGACTGAATGAAACCACAAAACAGAAGCAGAGCAGAACGGAATATCATTTCAAAACACAGTGACCTTCAGAACAGAACAGAGGATGGGACACTAGAAACAAGCTAACACAACAGAAGGACACACATAAGGTCCTATGGATCGAGGATCCCACAACAGAAAAGCCGTAGAGACAGCTAAACAGACCCGTCGGTCAAAACATCCCAAGGGACCCTAAGAATATAAACAGAAGGAATTCCTGCGCGGCATGCTACGGGACAGCCCGACCCGACTATCCAAGGCTCAGAAGAAAGGTAACTAGGTCCCAAAACAAAAAGTCACAAAACAGATCATAAGCGCATAAAAATGCATATAAACAGCATAGGAAGCTTGTACAAAGATAGGGGAATCCAACCCCGCAAACGGAACTCAAAACGGAGCTAAAAACGGAGAAGTTATGCTCAAAACAGTGGCATGTCCGAACTTGCGTCCGACCTGCAAGTTCGGACAGAGGCCGAGAGTCAGAAGTCGCGGAAATCCAAAATTCCGAACGGACGTCCGAACATCGAAGTTCGGTAGTAAGTCGAGAGTTGAAAGCCAGAATCATCTTCGTGTCCGAACTTGCGTCCGGACCTTGCAAGTTCGGACACACATCGCGAGACTTTTACGAAAAACCATCCTCGCGTCAGGTCCGAAACTTCGAAGTTCGGGACCGACGTTCGGAGCACGTCAAAACCTTCAAAAATACAAACGCGCCGATGCACTGTCGAACTTCCAAGTCGGACAGATGTTCGGACAGGCGAACCTGACGAAAAACAGAGCGTACAAATGCAACACAGAAACACCCAAAATCAAAGCAAACTCACACAAATCCACGGGATGGGTAAATCAGTACCCTCGGGGTTTAGCCACGCAATTAACACACACAAAACGAAGCAACAACACATAACCAAAACACAATTGCAAGACATGAGAGGCTAGAACAAAACAGTCCCCGAGGGTGAGTAAACAACCCCGATTCCATCCCCACTTACATCAATTCGCAGGGGAGATTACACCGGATGACCAGCAGCGACGATCCCGACAACTGCAGCGATCCCCGTAACAGCAAAACAACCACTGAATTCGCAGAGAAGAGCCCCAAAATCAGAAAAAACTGCCCTCTCAAAACAGAAGCGGCAAACCATCGAATCGAAAGAAAATCAAACCTGATTTGCAGAAGAGAAGAACCCGACAGAAACCCGAACGAAGCAGCAGTAGGAATCAGCAGCACAGAAGAGACAGCACAATTCGCACAGCAGTCAAGGAAGAAGAGAGAGAGGGAAAAAAGCTTCAAAATGTCGATGAGCACAAGAGCGTCGATGAGAATGATCGTGATTGGAAAGTGAGAACTGCCCAATCAAATAATTAAAGGAAGTACCAAAATAAAAGAGAGGGGAATGACCTCCTTGACCCGCCTTTTAACTTAAAGACTCCGGCGTCCTCTCTACTAAACAAGCACACAAAACATAACTTAATTATATAACATTGTTATGTCATGAAATCTGAAAACGTAAAAATACGGAGTAGTACATCACTCCCCCCTTAAAAGGAATTTCATTCCTCGAAATCGAATACCTCGCTGCGCGAAAAGGGAGGGGAATTAGCAGCAATCCTCCTCGAGTTCCCACTTGCAACGCTCGGATGATCAGACCACTGCACTTAACCATAGGCAAAGTCGTGCTACGAAGCCGACGAACATCCCGAGCTGATAAATACGAACCGGAACTGCCTCATAGGTGAAATCATCTCGGAGTTGAAGCTGACCATAGTCAATCAATGCGAAGGATCATGTAGATACTTCCGAGCATCGACACATGGAACACGTCATGCACTCCTGCTAGAGCTGGTGGCATGCAACCTGTAAGCCACGGCCCAACCTTCCAAGCACGCCAAAAGGCCCTACGAACCGAGGACTCAGCTTGCCCCGCTTACCAAACGAACCACACCCCGAACTGAGAGATCTTCAGGTATACGTGGTTCTCCCACCTGAACTCAAGCGGACGGCGCCTCTGATAGCCATAACTCTTCTGCCGGTCTGGGCACCACAAACGCTCCCTGATAGTCTTAACTTTGTCCACAGCTCCTTGCACCAACTCATGACCTACAATCGCCCTCTCCCGCAGGTCATCCCAACAAATAGGAAGACCTACAGCGCCTACCATACAACGCCTCATATGGAGCCATCCAATGCTCGATTGGAAACTATTATTGTAGGCGAACTCAATCAATGTCACATGCTGATCCCAATGCCCCCGAAGTCGAGCACACAAGTCCCTAACATGTCCTCCAAAATTGATTCGTCCTCTCCGTCTGCCCATCGGTCTGAGGATGAATAAGCCGAACTGAAAGCCAAATTCGTCCCTAACGCCTATGCAGGCTCCGCCAGAAGCGAGATACAAATCTCGGATCTCTGTCCGAAACGATCGTCGCCGGCACACCGTGCAACCTCACAAACCTCATCAATATACAGCGCGTAGCCAGGCGCTCAGGCTGAGGTCTTCCTCACAGGCAAGAAGTGAGCTGACTGTCAATCGGTCTACACACCCATAGCGCATCGTACCCAGGACGATGCCTAGGCCAACCCTAAATCAATAAAATCCCATGCCAAACGCTATCCCATTTCCACTCAGGAACGGGAAGAGGCTTGCAGAAGACCCGCAGGTCGTGATGCTCAGCCTTCACCTGCTGACAGGTTTGGCAAACGAGCCACAAAATCAGAAATCTCCCTCTTCATATGCGCACCAAAGGACTTTCGGAGGTCCCGGTACATCTTCACCCCTCCTGGGTGCACCGAATAAGGAGCTCCATGAGCCTCCTGCATAATCTCCCGCCTAAGATCGCCTCCACCAGGCACACAAACTCGCCCCTTGAAGCGTAGACAATCATCACTGGACACAGAAACTCTTGAATCTGCATATCTAGCACTATCTTTTCTTTGTCTTCTACTTCTTATGATCTTACCCAATCAGCATCCGCCTTCTGACCCTCTCTGATCCGCTCAATCAAGGTAGACTGGACCTGAATAGAAGCAATCATCCCGGCACGGTCTGACCGAACAACCCAAATGCCCATACGCTGAAGCTCAACAGCAGACCTCTGAACCCCTGACAACGAACAAGCAAGTCCAGGAGCACCCCTACGGCTCAAGGCATCTGCCACCACATTCGCTCTACCCGGGTGGTAGAGGATCTCCAGGTCGTAATCGTGTAGAAGCTCCAACCAGCGCCGCTGTCTCAAATTCAACTCCTTCTGCGTGAACAAATATTTGAGACTCTTGTGATCCGTGTAGACCTTACACGTCACCCCATACAAATAGTGCCGTCAGATCTTCAAGGCGAAGACCACAGCAGCTAACTCCAAATCGTGGGTAGGATAATCTTCTCATACGGCTTCAACTGTCTCGATCCATAAGCTACCACTTTTCCCTGGCATCAGAACACAACCCAGCCCTCTGTGGGAAGCGTCACAGAAACCTCGAAGCCATCTGTCCCAGAAGGTAACGTCAAAATCGGAGCCGATGTCAACCTCTTCTTCAACTCCTGGAAGCTCTCCTGGCACGCCTCACTCCAGTCAAACTTGACATCCTTCCTAAGAAGACGAGTCAAGGGGGATACGATCTTAGAAAAGCCCTCCACGAACTTCCTATAGTATCCAGCCAATCCCAGAAAACTACGCACCTCAGACACACTAGTGGGCTTCGCCCACTCCATAACCGCCTTAATCTTCTCTGGATCTACTGAAATGCCATCCTTCGACACCACATGGCCAAGGAACACGACTCTATCCAACCAAAACTCACACTTCTTCAATTTAGCATACAACTCCTTCTCCTTCAACATCTGCAGCACCATCCTCAAATGCTCCTCATGCTCCTCAGCACTCTTGGAGTACACCAAGATATCGTCAATGAACACAACTACGAAAGAATCCAAGAAAGGTTTGAAGACTCGGTTCATATATCCATGAAGAACGACGGGGCATTGGTCAAACCAAAAGGCATGACTAAGAACTCGTAATGCCCATACCGGGTCCTAAATGCAGACTTAGACACATCCTCGGCCTTAATCTTCAGCTGATGATATCCAGAACGCAAGTCGATCTTCGGAAGACTGTCGCCCCTGCTAACTGGTCAAAGAGATCATCAATGCGGGGAAGAGGATACCGATTCTTGATGGTAACCTTATTCAATTCCCTAAATCAATACACAATCTGAAGGAGCCATCCTTCTTCTTCACGAACAACACAGGTGCTCCCCATGGAGACACGCTAGGGCGAATGAAGCCCTTATCCAGAGATCCTGCAGCTGCACCTTCAGCTCCTTAAGCTCTGCCGGACTCATGCGATAGGGAGCCTTGGAGATAGGCTGAGTCCCTGGCGCTAACTCAATAGAAAACTCCACATCACGATCAGGTGGTAGTCCTGGCACATCGTCCTGGAACACCTCAGGAAACTCACCACACAATGGGGATCTCCTCCAACCGGGATCCCTCCTTAACCTCAGGTACAAAGCAAAGAAACCCTGGCAGCCCTTCCTCAAGGAACGGACTGCCTGCATAGCGGACACCAACACAGGAGCACAAGGAATGGAATTCCCCACAAAAGCAAAGCGGGTCTCACCCGGTCTATCAAAGACGACTCTCCTAGCCGCACAGTCTATATGGGCATGGTGCTCTGCTAGCCAGTCCATGCCCAAAATCACATCGAAGCAGGACATATTCATAGGAATCAAATTAGCAGGTAAGGTCCTATCCATGACCACTAAAGGAACAGACTTGCACACAGAATCAAGTACACAAGCAGGTACGCCACTCAGCGGGCTAGAAATACACAAATCCACATCACAAGGCACAGCAGACAACCGAGACTACCCACTAAATCAGCAGACACAAAGGGTGGTAGCTCCTGAATCAAACAAGCAGAAAACTGGCTGAGAAGAGATCTGAAGAATACTTGACACAACACGGCCTGAGTCGCGGTCTCGCTCACCAGCTAGAGCTACACACGAGCCTGGGTCTGGGGCTTCTTCTGCTCAGTCTTCTGCCCGGACCCTGAACCAGCTCCTCGGCCCTCAGAACCGCCACTGCTACCTCCACCTCTAGCCTGTGGACACTGGGCAATGCGATGGTCTAGCGAACCACACTTGAAGCACGCCCCGGACTTCCTGTAGCACTCCCGCCCAGGATGGAAACGGTCACACTCTGCACACTTCTCCACAGCAGGGGATGCTGATGAAGAAGAACCCCGGTCTCCTCTATACTTCTTCTTCTGAGAAGAAGTCTGCTCACACCTCTCGGGCTCCTCCAAACGACCCTTCCTCTTCTGGTCCTTGCCTTATCGGGCCTCTGGTCCCTCTTCTCATACCGCTGCTAGCCTGCAGCTCAGACTCCACCACCAACGCCACATCGGCCACATCCCTGAAAGTCTTGTGGCGGAAAGGTGCCACAGCAGCTCGAATATCACCTCTCAAACCAGCCTCAAACTTCCTAGCCTTCCGGTTATCATCCGGCTCAGGCACAAACTTAGAAGGGAGATAAACTTCCTCACATAGTCATCTACTGACATTCCTTCGTCTGGCGAAGCCTCCCATACTCCACAATCTTCTGATCCCTGAAGACATCGGGATAGAACTGCTGATTGAAGCAGCCCCTGAACTGCTCCCATGTCCATGGGTGGGGGTACTTCCCTTCAACCGTCTTCCACCACTCTTTCGCCTCCGACTGGAACATAAAAGTAGCGAACCCGACCTTCTGGTCCTCCTCACATCCCATGACTCTCAGCAAATCCTCAATGGCGGTGATCCAGTGGCTCGCCTCCTGTGGGTCGCCACTAGCATCAAAAGAAGGTGGCTTCAGCTTCAGAAACTCCTGAAGCGCCTTCACATTACTGCCCCGCATTACCGGCTCCAGTCGCCTGACCAGCAGTGGCCCCTACGGTCTGCAGCACCTGGGTCACCACCTGCTGCACGATCTCTGCAATGTCCCCCTGGGGAGCATCGCCTGAAGCTGCACCACGTCCTACTCGTCGGGGAGGCATACTAAAAATTACAAACACCAATTCGATCAGAAACCGTCAATCATCAAACAGCAGACCTTTCAGACACTCACACATGCAGACAAACCCCACAATCACCAAAGACGAGCAACCTGGCTCTGATACCACTAAATGTAACGACCCCAAACCGGCCTAGGAGTTAGGGCCGTTACACGCCGCGAGTCTACTACCTAACGTCGCAAGGCTCTAAGCAAACGAATCCCAAAACCGAATAAGAACCCTTTATAAATACCAACATAGTTTACAGAATCCAAATACTTATATGTCAAATACAATTAGAAAGGCCCAAAGGCTACATAAAGAACTAAAGCGTCCAAAGCGCAAGAAAACGAAGTCTAAAGGCACACAAAATAAACAAGCTCCAGAAGGGGACGAGGAGAGAAGATCCCACGAGCTCAATCTGCATCAAAGTAAAGGGGTGAGCTAAACAGCCCAGCAAGCAGAAGACTTCCTCAAGGAAGCCTACTCAAAACAGAAGCAGAAGAATACTTGTAAACAGAGAGGATAGCGGAGTCAAAATAAACAGACTGAATGAAACCACAAAACAGAAGCAGAGCAGAACGGAATATCATTTCAAAACACAGTCGGACCTTCAGAACAGAACAGAAGGATGGGACACTAGAAACAAGCTAACACAACAGAAGGACACACATAAGGTCCTATGGATCCGAGGATCCCACAACAGAAGCCGTAGAGACAGCTAACAGACCCGTCGGTCAAATAACATCCCAAGGGAGACCCTAAGGAATATAAACAGAAGGAATTCCTGCGCAGCATGCTACGGGACAGCCCGACCCGACTATCCAAGGCTCAGAAGCAAAGTAACTAGGTCCCAAAACCAAAAGCTCACAAAACAGATCATAAGCGCATAAAAATGCATATAAACAGCATAGGAAGCTTGTACACAGATAGGGGAATCCAACCCCGCAAACGGAACTCAAAACGGAGCTAAAACGGAGAAGTTATGCTCAAAACAGTGGCATGTCCGAACTTGCGTCCGACCTTGCAAGTTCGGACAGAGGCCGAGAGTCAGAAGTCGCGGAAATCCAAATGTCCGAACTTACGTCCGAACATCGAAGTTCGGACGTAAGTCGAGAGTTGAAAGCCAGTGAAATACCCCTAACCTTGAAAACTCAAATAAATGATAAACAAATGATTAAAGATGGTTATTAAACATCTTAACACTATTGGGGAACAATCTAAAAGATCTCAACAAGGCAAAACATGCTTTAAGATCGGTAAGGCCAAAAATGTGCTTTAAGACACCATGAAGATTGTATGACCCAAATGATCCAAAGTGGATTCCTAAACATTGTAATGAAGTAAGGAACACAACAAAACTATTCTCAAAGAAAACTAAGCTCAGAAACACTCGGTGACACAAAAAGTGCCCTGAAATCACCTTAACGCACGTTTTTGTGTATGAGCTCTAAGATAATGACTTTTTGTCATTTTAAAGACATGGGTATATCATTTAAATCATTTATTGGACATGATAGACTATATTTAAAGTCTAAATCCAAGTTTGAAAATAAAATCCAAAACTGACAGTTTATTGTGAATAGTACCCAAATAGTGCCATTTTTAAGCACATTTGTCAAGTTTGACCTTTGGTCAACGAATTGACCAACCCATACAAGGGGTGTCGGCAGGCAAAGAGGAAGGGAGGACAGCACACAATGACAATAATTCAGTTTGGACAGCTAAGGTGATGAGTCACCAATTACTATTCATTATTATAAGGTTTTATGCCTTTAAACACCAAATTTGACTTTCTCTTGCCTCTTGCTCCATTCCAAACGTGGAGTCTGAGTTCTTGACTCTCCCAAGCTGTGTTCTTCAGTTAGGAAGGCAATTCAATCCATAAGCTCCTAAGGTAATGATTTAAGGTCATTTTTAGCCCTTTTTCTTCATTTCATTACCAACACTTGGATTTCGTGGCTTATCTTTTCCTATGGCTTATTCCCAGTATTATAAGGTTAGAACAAGAGCTAATCTCGAATGAACTCAGTTTGAGGGCCAAGGAACTTCAAATCTTCATTTTAAGGTAAAAATGTGCTTTAAGCTCATAACTTTTGATTCCCTTCGAGTTTGGCTGTGAAACTTTGGTCATAGCCTCATTTTTTCTCCTTTTCTGGAATCTGTTGGTTATCCAATTGGAGCAAGGGTGGCCGAGATCCAAAGGAAATACCCTCTTTTTGGGCATTTTTCCAAGGTAAAACCTATTACCACAGCAGCTTGTTGTTGTCTAAGTGTTCCTTATGTTTATATAGTGAATTTAACACCTTGTGGTGTGTCTAAACCAGGCCGAATTCATAAGGAACCTTCCAAGCATTTTTAAGGTGATTTTTGCCTTAAATCTTACATTAATTGTTCTTTATGGTTAAGCTCAAGCTTGGAGTATAACTATGTCTTGTTTTGGTGTATTAAACATGTCTAAATTGTGGTGAATTTTACTCCAAGGTGCCGAGCCATACAAGATTTATCAAGGTATAAACACCTTAAACTTATGTTTTATGTAATCCTTAGCATATATAAATAAATGCCGAGAGTGATATGTAATATTTGGGTTATTTATAACCTAAGAATGGAAAAAATGACTAAGATAAATTAAGCTAGTCATTTAAGTGATTTAATTAACATAATGGTCAAATTATGACATTATGTGGAAAAATATGTAAATCAAAGTGAGGCCGAGAATTAATTGTGTATTTGAGACATTTATGTGTAATTTTATGTTATAAAGCAAGGTTGTAATAAGGCCATGTCATTAGGCCATTTTAATTTAAGTTTACAAGCTTATTTAGTTTAATTTATGCTTATATATTTAAGTTTGGGGCCAAATGGTAATTACTAGCTAAATAATAAGCCGTGGGCTTAATTTAGAGAAACTTAGGGTTTTTAAATGAATTTAATAAAAATTATAACATTTTATAAAGTTTTGGGTCAAAATTGTAAAAATAGAAAACTATAGGTTAAGAATTGTAATTACCGAAAAGTTTGGGTCCCATTTGGGTATTAGAAGTCAAGTTGACTATATAGGAGACTTTGACTAAGTTTGGAGAATTTAAGGAATTAAAATACTACCTTATAATAAGATAGTTATTAAATTGTAAAAGATTTATGATATTTGGGGTGATATTGTAATTTCCGAAAACTAGGGGTACTAAATGGAGATTAGTACAAACCTTAGGTTATTAGGAATTTTTAGAAGTTGATTTGGTTAAATTTGGAGTTTATATGAATTATCTAAGTATAATATAAGATATTTCATAACATTGTTACAAATGGGTAATTAATGTGGTGAAACCGAATTAAGAGGAATATAGGGTTAATAATAATATTTATAACCTTTTGGTATAGTTTGGTAATTTTTGGAATTATATATAAGGTTTTATGGAGATATGTATAATATATAGTTTTGGTGACATTAAACTATATGTTATTAAATGGGGTTGATTTGTAAATATTTGAGAATTATAGGTGCTGTTCGAAAATAATATTTTGAATGAAAATTTATAATATGGTTTTAATGTTATAAGAGTTATAACATTTATAATATAAGAGGTATTCATTAAAAAGAATGAATATATATTATAATGACTTACCATATAATAAATAGTCCTATAATGTATATATAATAAATATATGTTATTTTATGGAAAATATAATATAGTTCAATAACTATATTACCATGATTTAAAAGAAAGCATATAAAAGAAAAAGAATTATAAACATTGATATGGAATTCTAATGTTAGGAGTATACATGAAATAATAAGAATTTATATATTCATGGTATTTTATATACGAATTATACTCCATTAAACTTGGAAAAACAAACCTTAGAAAAATAAATACTAAGGTGAGATGTATAATACATAGTAAAGAATTATACATGCAATATAGAAACAAACTATACAATATACAAGGTATATTAAGTTACATGCGATAACAAGTTCAACGTTAAGTATAATAATATACGGGAGGAAACTGCGCATGTAATATAACGTTTTTTTTCCAAATCCTGAGTTAAACCGAAAACCCGACAAACATTGACAGTTAGTAACGGGGGATTAACCGGGAGGTAGTGGTACGGGGTGCCGTAGAGTTATGTTGTTATACAGGATTCTAATCAGTAGCATTATGTATTACTTAGATTGTTAGAGACGTCACGTGGAGCATCGGACTTTTGCTGATTTCATACTCCACCGTACTATATTCTGGGTGAACGGTATGTTGTTACGTGTCTCTGATTGTCTCTGAGGTCTTCCTCAGTTCAGACTTCTGTGTGATCTGTGATAAGATTGTTTGTCTGAATGTGTTAAAGATATACGTGAACTGTATATTATAGCTGCTTATTATTTACTGTTGTTGAGTTAACAGTATTGGTTCGTATATATGAACCTATATATATAAAACGAACTAGCGGCTATGGTGCTATCTTATATGAATATAAGGATCGTCAGGAAAACGTTGTAGCACTAGGATAATAAGATATATATATTATCCGAGACTTTTATACAGAGCATTGGCCTTGCTAACGCCGCTCTTGTATCTGACATTGGATCCCGAGTTTACAGACTCCGGTTTAGACTAACGACCTTAGTCTACTATGTTAGAAATTTGGTAATGCGATGCGATGGTATGATTGAACAAAAATTGGAAAGCCAAGAGGATGTGGCTCTTGGTGCGCGCTGTGATCACAAAACGATACTAGGATGTCCGCGTACGGGTCCGTAAGTATCAAGAAAATTTCCCGTGAGTTTGGATGGCTCGTTGGTCGGAGACTCTACCGCTGGAGTGGCTACTGCCTTGGGTGACCCGCCATAATATATGGGTATTAGAGGCACGTCGTTTTAATGAGACGTTGTCACTAGGTATAACTGAACAATTATTACTTTTACAGTGGCGAACATTATTGGTTACTACACCAAGGACGGGAGTTAATACTTGTTTATTATCCTCGTCGTTTCGCTTGTTGTTCCCTGGTTGTACTGTGTGGTATATTATATATGTGTATTGATGGTTATGATTTTTGTGGTATTACTGTTAATTGTTTTACAGTTTAAATATTAAAATGGTATCGCATGTAATGAACCCCATGCTCTCGACCAATAATTGAGGGGTCCGAGGGGGCATGACGGGGCATGTGATAACATACTCAGCAGGGGCTGATTCCATACCACAAACCATATTTATTGCAGGTGATTAGCTGGAGGGTCGACGCGGGGCGCGACGGTTGTTGTTTGTTCTTGTTTAGACTTGGTACGGTATGAGACTACAGTTGTTTATGGACTCGGGTTTTGTAAACCGAGGTGTATGTTTTTGGATTAGTTGCTCACGAGTACGGTTTGTAATAATGGTGATGTTGGATTTGTTTTAAATTGTTTTAGCACTACTATCTATCTCTTGTGGTCACTGCGGGAATACGTTTCGTATGTTGATTATCAAGTAACAGTTATCACCCGTATGGGCGAGTGATAACAGTGACACCATTAGAGCGACAGTCTTTTATTTTACCGCTGCGATTATATTGTTTTTAGGTACAGGTTTAGTAGGGGTGTTACAAAAGTGGTATCAGAGCGGAGTACCGCTCTGATTACAAGAGATAGTAGTTTAGGTACCGTGAGCTTAGGTTATACATACACAGAACTACCTAAGTGAGGAAATTGTCAAGGACAATGTTTCTTATGCCTTTTAGGGCTATGTGAACTTACAGTAGAGAAAAGTACGGTATTTATACCGAGTGTTAACCTTTGATTCTGAATTCTTCAGATGTCTTCCGGTAGACGTTCGGCAGGCAGGGGAAGAGGTGGAGGCGGCGGGGCTGGAGGAGGACCTCCTGAGCCCAATGTCACAGGCGTAGCCGAGGCGGTAGCAGCCGTCTTTGCCCAGTTAGCTTTGATGGGAGGTGTCCAGATCGGAGCACCACCCGTAGCCCCACCCATACCCGCACCTAGAGGGCAAAACTGGCTCAAGAGCGTGGTTGACACGCGAGTACCTACATATGATGGGGAAGCTGACCCCACCACCCTGGAGAGGTTCATCATCGAGCATGAGAAGGCTTTCGAGGCCATCCAGGTGCCTGCTGAGCACAGAGTTGGTATAGCTGCTTTCCACCTGAGGGACGCCGCCAGTATTTGGTGGAGGTCCGTGAAGGCACATCACATGGCTATAGAGGGATTTGGTTGGACTGATTTATTGAGTTGCTGAGACAGAAGTACTATCCTGCTCACCTAAAGCAGAGGAAGCGGGAGGAATTTGAGGATTGAGACAAGGTGGTAAGACTGTAGACCAGTACTACTCCAAGTTTATAGGGCTGCTGGAGTTCATCCCTGGAGTAGTTTATTCTGACACCGTGAAGGTGGAAAAGTTTAGGGCGGGCTGAAGTATGCTATCAAGGCCGCCATGGGTGCTGGTTTACACCAAACGGTCCAGGTAAATTAGTTGACAGATTATATCTATTACTCAGTTTGTTTTGTTACAAGTTCGGGGAACTTATCGATGCATTGTAGGAATGCTACGATGCGCTTCTCGGACCGAGCTGTTGGTGAACAGCCGGGAGGACAACCAAGGGCAGAAGCGAAAGGCCCCAGAGAAGGAGTCAGAGAGGTGGCTGGAAGCGGAGGCAGTAAGAGCTGGAAGTAAGAACCGCTTTAAGTTATTTAATACATTTAAATTACTTACTTGCTGCCTGCTTTCATACCTGCTATTCCTAATACTTTGACGATCTCAGGAAGAAAAAGTTCTCCTGGAGGGAGAAGAAGAAGGAGCAGGCCAGCCAGAAGGGCAAGAAAAGGTCCCGTTGCTGACCGGGCCTACATACGATGTCCAGCCTCTTAGATCTGCACCCCCTAAGGGTAAGCGATCTAACCTTGAGAATGAGTGTTGTACTACACTAACCATTACCGACCCTGTATTGATCAGATTGTTGTATGATAATAGGTACTGTACCCCAGCGCCACTTTCACTGCAAGCGCTGTGGGAAGGATCATCCGGGTGCTGACTGCCAGGGGCAGGCTGTAGACTGCCACCACTGCGGCAAGAAGGGCCATAGGTCATTCGAGTGCTTCTCGAACCCGGAGAGCCGAGCGTACCGCCCACCGAAGGGGACTCAGGGCGCACCTACTGGAGGAGGTGGAGCTCGAGGTGGCCAGAAGGGGCCGGCGCCCCAGGCCCAGAAGGGACAGCAGCAGCAGCAGCCTCAGCAGCAGAATCAGAGGAACCCGCCGGGCAACCGTGTGCTGAACGCAGCGGGAGCATCGGGCGCTGGTACTAGTACCCAGCGCGATGAAAGTAAGTATTCGAAACCTTAACCATTGTACGACAGCATGATCAGGTGTTAAAAGCTTTACCTTAGCATGAATGTGTTTTAATTACGGCTATAGGTATACGACTTACCCTAGGAGACTTCGATATCTGCTATCCCACACTTACAAGACAAGATCACCTAGACCCGTGGAGGAAAGACGGGAGTACCCTGGCGAGATGTGTCATGTGGTCAGACCGGGCATGATACTTCTCAAAGAATTCCTAACCCTAGATGAGCAAATCGCCATAGTCAATGAGTGTAGAGCTTTGGGTAAGGGCATAGGAGGATTTTATACCCCTGTATTTAATAATGGTTCTAGAATGAAACTGCACATGATGTGCTTAGGAAAATATTGGGATCCACAAGCTAGGGTTTATAGTGAGGTGAGGATGGTAGATGGCGTATCAATACCTAGGATACCTGAGAGTTTCCTAAACTTGGTGAGTGATGCAATGGATATTGCTCAAGAGTGTGAGACCTATCCATTACCGACATGACACCTGACGTTGCATCATCAACTACTACGAGCAGGGAGGTAAGCTTGGGATGCACCAGGACAGCGATGAGACGACTGAGTCCATCACCAGAGGAATACCGGTTGTGTCATTCTCCATCGGCGATGATGCTGAGTTCTTATTTGGAGACCAGAAGAGGATGGATCTAGCAAGCAAGATCATCCTCAAGTCTGGGGATGTGTTGGTATTTGGTGGAGAGTCTAGGCTTGTTTACCATGGTATTAAGAGCATTAAGCTCAATACCGCCCCACCAGCATTAGTGAATAATACCCACATCCGACCCGGCCGTTTAAATTTGACTTTCAGACAGTACTGATGTAATAACAGTAGTTAAGTGTGTAACCTTGTGTAAATACAGTGGATGAATGAATAAGAGTTTTTGTACCTACAAGTATATGTGTTCAGTTTGTTGATACCGTTAATCATAACTTCAGGCCACAGAGATGGAAGGAGGGTACCATCTGCATCTTAGATATGGCGCAAGCCAAGGAGTGTAATGTCATCACAGGTATGACAGTTACAACAGGCAGTAAATTAGTGATTTATTGGGACTCGATGCTTATAGGAGTTAATCTCAGGTACCTTTCCTATTGATGGTGTTAGTGCTTCCGTGTTGTTCGACTCAGGGGCTTCACATTCTTTTGTTTCCTCGGCGTTCGCGAAGAAGTTGGGGGTTGCTCCCGAACAGCTTTCAGACTTCTCAGTCACCCTTCCTTCGAAGGAGAAAGTAGGTTGCACTAGGCAGTATCGGGTTAGAGATCAGCATCATGGCTGAGACCTTTCCCATAGATCTGATCGAGTTCAAGGATTTGGGCTTCGATATCATAGTGGGCATGGATTGGCTACAGAGGCATAAGGGCCGCCTTCATTGTGCAGAGCATCGACTACTGTTGAAGGGGCCGAGCGGCAGGACAGTGTCATACCGCAGTGTCGGAGAGAGCCGACTGTCAAGATCGTGTCAGCATTGTCCCTGATGAAGGACGTTAGGAAGGGCCGACAAGCCTTCCTCTGTTACGTACAGGACACGAGACAGTGCGACGAGATGGATGTGATATTCCAGTCGTGGCAGACTTTCCAGATTTGTTTCCAGATGAGTTGCCAGGCTTGCCGCCTGTGCGTGAGGTTGAGTTCGCCGTTGATTTATTGCCAGGTACGGGCCCTATTGCTAAGGCACCTTACCGTATGGCACCGGCTGAGATGAGGGAGCTGAAGATACAGCTGGAGGACCTCCTCGACAAGGGTTACATTCGACCTAGTGTTTCTCCTTGGGGTGCTCCAGTACTGTTCGTCAAGAAAAAGGACGGCAGTATGCGACTTTGCATCGACTACCGCGAGCTGAATGCGGTCACGGTCAAGAATAAGTACCCGTTACCCCGGATTGATGACTTGTTTGATCAGCTGAGAGGGGCCAGTGTGTTCTCAAAAATAGACCTCAGATCTGGCTACCATCAGATCAGGATTGCAGCATGACATAGAGAAGAACAGCTTCTTCGGAGGGCACGGTATGGACTTACGAGTTCACCGTTATGCCATTTGGGTTGACAAATGCACCAGCTTATTCATGGATTTGATGAACCGCTCTTCAGAGAACAGCTTGATAGTTCAGTTGTGGTCTTCATCGATATTCTGATCTATTCCAGGACCAGGGAGGATCATGAGTTACACTTGAGACAGGTTTTGACTATCATGAGACAGAACCAGCTGTATGCCAAGCTCTCGAAGTGTGAGTTCTGGCTAGACAGCGTGTCATTTCTAGGACACATCATATCAGCAGACGGAATATCTGTAGACCCTGCAAAGATTGAGGCAGTAAAGAGTTGGCCAAGGCCAAAGACAGTTACAGATGTTCGCAGTTTTCTGGGTTTGGCAGGTTACTATAGAAGGTTTGTGAAGGACTTTTCCAAGGAGGCCAAACCATTGACTAATCTTATGAAGAAGGAGACCCAGTTCTTATGGACCGCAGAGTGCGACCAGTCCTTTCAGACACTGAAGGATCTCCTTACATCGGCACCCATTCTTACTATTCCTGAGGGCACCGATGGGTTCGAGGTATACTGTGATGCCTCTGGAACCGGTCTAGGCTGTGTGCTTATGCAGCATGGGAAGGTAGTTGCTTACGCTTCCCGGCAACTAAAGAAGCATGAGGTGAATTACCCCACACACGACCTTGAGTTAGGCGCAGTAGTCTTTGCCTTGAAGATCTGGCGACACTATCTCTACGGTGTGACAGTCACCATCTACTCTGATCACAAGAGTCTACAGCATCTCTTCTCTCAGAAGGAGCTGAACATGAGACAGAGAAGTGGGTCGAGTTCTTGAAGGACTACGATATAGACCTGAGATATAAGGAGGGCAAGGCGAATGTAGTAGCTGACGCCCTGAGCCGCTCATTCACTGTTTTCGTTGTTAGCAAACAGCAGCATGATCGATGAGATACGAGCTGCACAGGAGAGTGATCATTACATGCAGAGTATCAGGCTGAAGATGTTGGATGGTTGTTTCGAGAGTTTGAAGTATGACTTCGAACTATGTGATGATGGCATGATTCGGCTGAATGGCCGGTTGTGTATTCCGGAGTCGTCTCCTGATCTAAAGGAGAAGATACTCCAGGAGGCTCATAGCTCTTCCTTATCCGTCCACCCAGGTTCTTCTAAGATGTACAAGGACTTGAAGGTCCATTTCTGGTGGAGCGGGATGAAGAAGGATGTAGCTGAGTATGTTGCTAGATGCTTGACCTGTCAGAAGGTTAAGTTTGAGCATAGGAGACCAGGAGGTTTAGTGCAGTCTATGCCTATTCCTTGCTGGAAGTTTGAGGACATCTCCATGGATTTCGTTGTCGGTCTCCCACCGACTAAGGGGGGACTGAACTCGATATGGGTCATTGTGGACCGTTTGACTAAGGTGGCAAGGTTTGTTGCGATGAAAGATACCTGGAAAGTCCTAAGTTAGCGGACTTGTTCCAGAAGGAGGTGATCCGGCACCATGGGGTGCCAAAGACTATTGTTTCTGATAGGGACCCTCGATTTTTGTCCAGATTCTGGGGACAGGTTCAGGAAGCCTTAGGTACGAAGCTGAAGCTTAGTACGGCTTTCCACCCACAGACCGATGGTCAGAGTGAGAGGACATCCAGACACTGGAGGACATGCTGAGAGCATGTGCCTTAGACTTTCAGGGGAGTTGGTTAGAGCGCCTACATTTGATAGAGTTCGCCTACAACAACAGCTACCACTCCTCGATACAGATGCCACCGTTTCAGGCACTATATGGTAGACCGTGTAGGACCCCCTTATGCTGGGACGAGGCCAGCGAGAATACGCTTCTAGGACCGGAGTACCTAGAGCATTAAGGAGGATGTCCTACAGATCCGTAGAAACATGAGCGCAGCTCAGGACCGGCAGAAGTCATATGCAGACACCAGAGGAGGGACATTGAGTTCACTACCGACGACATGGTTTTCCTCAGAGTGTCACCCATGAAGGGGATTTTCCGGTTTGGGCAGAAGGGCAAGTTGAGCCCAAAGTATGTTGGACCTTATGCGATTAGGGAGCGAGTGGGCCCATTAGCCTACAGAGCTGGATTTGCCAGCAGAGCTCGGGAGGGTGCACGACGTCTTTCACGTTTCTCAGTTGAAGAGGTATGTGCCCCATCCATCGCACGTTTTGCAGCCAGAGACTTTAGAGTTGGACCCCGCTCTACGTTATGAGGAAGTACCACTCCGCATTCTCGATACGAAGACGAGACAGACTAGGAACAAGACCGTTAGCATGGTCAAGGTTCTCTGGTCGAACCATGAGGTGGAGGAGGCTACTTGGGAGTTAGAGGACTCCATGAGAGCGCAGTACCCAGCACTCTTCGAGTAATAGCTGTGATACTTATACGGGTTCGTGGTCAAACCCTTTTTAAGGGGGGTAGACACCACTTGGCTTGCGCATATGTTATGCACTAGGTTTTGTTTTGGTGGTGTGTTTTGTTGGTATGCTGCGTCATACATGGTTGTTGGATGATTGTATGTTTGATACATCTTTTGTATGTGCCTTAGTGCACCTGTTTGGGAATAAATATATAGTACCGCTGAGTACTTTTTGTTGATGGTTTGGATGTGCACCTTGTCTAGTGCTATGTTACAATGAGTTATACCATGAGTTCAGTTATTGATATGTGCTGTATCAATCTTGATACTATATACTAGGTTTGAACCTAGTGGGAGTTACTCCCTAGTGATGATTTGTTTGAGTACATAGTGGAACTTGATTCCTTAGGTGAACTGTAGATGAGTAAGGACTTCGGGACGAAGCCTTTTTAAGGGGGGTAGACTGAAATACCCCTAACCTTGAAAACTCAATAAATGATAACAAATGATTAAAGATGGTTATTAAACATCTTAACACTATTGGGGAACAATCTAAAAGATCTCAACAAGGCAAAACATGCTTTAAGATCGGTAAGGCCAAAAATGTGCTTTAAGACACCATGAAGATTGTATGACCCCAAATATGATCCAAAGTGGATTCCTAAACATTGTAATGAAGTAAGGAACACAACAAAACTATTCTCAAAGAAAACTAAGCTCAGAAACACTCGGTGAACAAAAAGTGCCCTGAAATCACCTTAACGCACGTTTTTGTGTATGAGCTCTAAGATAATGACTTTTTGTCATTTTAAAGACATGGGTATATCATTTAAAACATTTATTGGACATGATAGACTATATTTAAAAGTCTAAATCCAAGTTTGAAAATAAAATCCAAAACTGACAGTTTATTGTGAATAGTACCCAAATAGTGCCATTTTTAAGCACATTTGTCAAGTTGACCTTTGGTCAACGAATTGACCAACCCATACAAGGGGTGTCGGCAGGCAAAGGGAAGGGAGGACAGCACACAATGACAATCATTCAGTTTGGACAGCTAAGTGATGAGTCACCAATTACTATTCATTATTATGGTTTTATGCCTTTAAACACCAAATTGACTCTCTTGCCTCTTGCTCCATTCCAAACGTGGAGTCTGAGTTCTTGACTCTCCAAGCTGTGTTCTCAGTTAGGAAGGCAATCAATCCATAAGCTCCTAAGGTAATGATTTAAGGTCATTTTTAGCCCTTTTTCTTCATCTTTCATTACCAACACTTGGATTCGTGGCTTATCTTTTCCTATGGCTTATTCCAGTTATAAGGTTAGAAACAAGAGCTAATCTCGAATGAACTCAGTTTGAGGGCCAAGGAACTTCAAATCTTCATTTTAAGGTAAAAATGTGCTTTAAGCTCATAACTTTTGATTCCCTTCGAGTTTGGCTGTGAAACTTTGGTCATAGCTCATTTTCTTCTCCTTTTCATGTGGAATCTGTTGGTTAGTCATTTGGAGCAAGGGTGGCCGAGATCCAAAGGAAATACCCTCTTTTTGGGCATTTTTCCAAGGTAAAACCTATTACCACAGCAGCTTGTTGTTGTCTAAGTGTTCCTTATGTTTATATAGTGAATTTAACACCTTGTGGTGTGTCTAAACCAGGCCGAATTCATAAGGAACCTTCCAAGCATTTTTAAGGTGATTTTGCCTTAAATCTTACATTAATTGTTCTTTATGGTTAAGCTCAAGCTTGGAGTATAACTATGTCTTGTTTTGGTGTATTAAACATGTCTAAACATTGTGGTGAATTTTAATCCAAGGTGCCGAGCCCATACAAGGATTTATCAAGGTATAAACACCTTAAACTTATGTTTTTATGTAATCCTTAGCATATATAAATAAATGCCGAGAGTGATATGTAATATTGGGTTATTTATAACCTAAGAATGGAAAAAATGACTAAGATAAATTAAGCTAGTCATTTAAGTGATTTAATTAACATAATGGTCAAATTATGACATTATGTGGAAAAATATGTAAATCAAAGTGAGGCCGAGAATTAATTTGTTATTTGAGACATTTATGTGTAATTTTATGTTATAAAGCAAGGTTGTAATAAGGCCATGTCATTAGGCCATTTTAATTTAAGTTTACAAGCTTATTTAGTTTAATTTATGCTTATATATTTAAGTTTGGGGCCAAATGGTAATTACTAGCTAAATAATAAGCCGTGGGCTTAATTTAGAGAAACTTAGGGTTTTTAAATGAATTTAATAAAAATTATAACATTTTATAAAGTTTTGGGTCAAAATTGTAAAAATAGAAAACTATAGGTTAAGAATTGTAATTACCGAAAAGTTTGGGTCCCATTTGGGTATTAGAAGTCAAGTTGACTATATAGGAGACTTTGACTAAGTTTGGAGAATTTAAGGAATTAAAATACTACCTTATAATAAGATAGTTATTAAATTATAAAAGATTTATGATATTTGGGGTGATATTGTAATTTCCGAAAACTAGGGGTACTAAATGGAGATTAGTACAAACCTTAGGTTATTAGGAATTTTTAGAAGTTGATTTGGTTAAATTTGGAGTTTATATGAATTATCTAAGTATAATATAAGATATTTCATAACATTGTTACAAATGGGTAATTAATGTGGTGAAACCGTGAATAAGAGGAATTATAGGGTTAATAATAATATTTATAACCTTTTGGTATAGTTTGGTAATTTTTGGAATTATATATAAGGTTTTATGGAGATATATGTATAATATATAGTTTTGGTGACATTACAAACTATATGTTATTAAATGGGGTTGATTTGTAAATATTTGAGAATTATAGGTGCTGTTCGAAAATAATATTATTTTTGAATGAAAATTTATAATATGGTTTTTAATGTTATAAGAGTTATAACATTTATAATATAAGAGGTATTCATTAAAAAGAATGAATATATATTATAATGACTTACCATATAATAAATAGTCCTATAATGTATATATAATAAATATATGTTATTTTATGGAAAATATAATATAGTTCAATAACTATATATTACCATGATTTAAAAGAAAGCATTTAAAAAGAAAAAGAATTATAAACATTAGATATGGAATTCTAATGTTAGGAGTATACATGAAATAATAAGAATTTATATAATTCATGGTATTTTATATACGAATTATACTCCATTAAACTTGGAAAAACAAACCTTAGAAAAATAAATGCTAAGGTGAGATGATATAATACATGGTAAAGAATTATACATGCAATATAGAAACAAACTATACAATATACAAGGTATATTAAGTTACATGCGATAACAAGTTCAAACTCTAAGTATATTAATATACGGGAGGAAACTACGCATGTAATATAACGTTTTTCCAAATCCTGAGTTAAACCGAAAACCCGACAAACATTGACAGTTAGTAACGGGGGATTAACCGGGAGGTATTAGTGACGGTACGGGGTGCCGTAGAGTTATGTTGTTATACAGGATTCTAATCAGTAGCATTATGTATTACTTAGATTGTTAGAGACGTCACGTGGAGCATCGGACTTTTGCTGATTTCATACTCCACCGTACTATATTCTGGGTGAACGGTATGTTGTTACGTGTCTCTGATTGTCTCTGAGGTCTTCCTCAGTTCAGACTTCTGTGTGATCTGTGATAAGATTGTTTGTCTGAATGTGTTAAAGATATACGTGAACTGTATATTTATAGCTGCTTATTATTTACTGTTGTTGAGTTAACAGTATTGGTTCGTATATATGAACCTATATATATAAAACGAACTAGCGGCTATGGTGCTATCTTATATGAATATAAGGATCGACAGGAAAACGTTGTAGCACTAGGATAATGAGATATATATATTATCCGAGACTTTTATACAGAGCATTGGCCTTGCTAACGCGCTCTTGTACCGACATTGGATCCCGAGTTTACAGACTCCGGTTTAGACTAACGACCTTAGTCTACTATGTTAGAAATTTGGTAATGCGATGCGATGGTATGATTGAACAAAAATTGGAAAGCCAAGAGGATGTGGCTCTTGGTGCGCGCTGTGATCACAACACGATACTAGGATGTCCGCGTACGGGTCCGAAGTATCAAGAAAATTTCCCGTGAGTTTGGATGGCTCGTTGTCGGAGACTCTACCGCTGGAGTGGCTACTGCCTTGGGTGACCCGCCATAATATATGGGTACTAGAGGCACGTCGTTTTAATGAGACGTTGTCACTAGGTATAACTGAACAATTATTACTTTCACAGTGGCGAACATTATTGGTTACTACACCAAGGACGGGAGTTAATACTTGTTTATTATCCTCGTCGTTTCGCTTGTTATTCCCTGGTTGTACTGTGTGGTATATCTATACTATGTGTATTGATGGTTATGATTTTATGTGGTTATTACTGTTAATTGTTTTACAGTTTAAATATTAAAATGGTATCGCATGTAATGAACCCCATGCTCTCGACCAAATAATTGAGGGGTCCGAGGGGGCATGACGGGGCATGTGATAACATACTCAGCAGGGGCTGATTCCATACCACAAACCATATTTATTGCAGGTGATTAGCTGGAGGGTCGACGCGGGGCGCGACGGTTGTTGTTTGTTCTTGTTTAGACTTGGTACGGTATGAGACTACAGGTGTTTATGGACTCGGGTTTTGTAAACCGAGGTGTATGTTTTTGGATTAGTTGCTCACGAGTACGGTTTGTAATAAGGTCGATGTTGGATTTGTTTTAAATTGTTTTAGCACTACTATCTATCTCTGTGGTCACTGCGGGAATACGTTTCGTATGTTGATTATCAAGTAACAGTATCACCCGTATGGGCGAGTGATAACAGTGACACCATTAGAGCGACAGTCTTTTATTTTACCGCTGCGATTATATTGTTTTTAGGTACAGGTTTAGTAGGGGTGTTACAGCCAGAATCATCTTCGTGTCCGAACTTGCGTCCGACCTTGCAAGTTCGGACACACATCGAGACTTTTACGAAAAACCATCCTCGCGTCAGGTCCGAACTTCGAAGTTCGGACCGACGTTCGGACACGTCAAAACCTTCAAAAATAAAACGCGCCCGATGCACTGTCCGAACTTCCAAGTTCGGACAGATGTTCGGACAGCGCGAACCTGACGAAAAACAGAGCGAACAAACGCACAGAAATCCAACCAAAATCAAAGCCAAACTCACACAAATCCACGGGATGGTAAATCAGTACCCTCGGGGGTTTAGCCACGCAATTAACAACACAAAACCGAAGCAACAACACATAACCAAAACACAATTTGCAAGACAGAAAGGCTAGAACAAAACAGTCCCCGAGGGTGAGTAAACAACCCCGATTCCATCCCCCACTTACATCAATTCGCAGAGGAGATTACACCGGACTGCAGCAGCGAACGATCCCGACACGCAGCGATCCCGAACAGCAAAACAACCACTGAATCGCAGAGAAGAGACCCCAAAATCAGAAAAACTGCCCTCTCAAAACAGAAGCGGAAACCATCCGAATCGAAAGAAAATCAAACCTGATTTGCAGAAGAGAAGAACCCGAACAGAAACCCGAACAGAAGCAGCAGTAGGAATTCAGCAGCACCCAGACAGAGACAGCACAATTCGCACCAGCAGTCAAGGAAGAAGAAGAGAGGGAAAAAGCTTTCAAAACTGTCGATGAGCACAAGAGCGTCGATGAGAACTGATCGTGATTGGAAAGTGAGAACTGCCCAATCAAATAATTAAAGGAAGCTTACCAAAATAAAAGAGAGGGGAATGACCTCCTTGCCCCCGCCTTTTAACTTAAAGACTCCGGCGTCCTCTCTACTAAACAAAGCACACATAACATAACTTAACTTAATAACATTGTTATGTCATGAAATCTGAAAACGTAAAATACGGAGTATTACACTCAGCACCTTTGCTGGTATGGTAATCCTGCAGCCCACATGCTACCGGGCCACGCACAACTACTTGGCGTCTTAGCATGCGGTTGATTATATTTAAATCATACATGTAACAACGAACACACATCACATAACATTCGCCTCAACGGGCTCAACAAACGGATAATATATCCTTACTTAATAAGTCACTCATGGTATTCATCATGCCTAGAGTGTTCCTCCTCTGATGGAGCTACTTCCTTAATAGACGACACATACCCTTAAATCGGGTTACCCTTAAACGCCTCTTATCACAAACTGGGAATCATATCCATGATCCACACACTCCACATTATACAACCTACAACATACACTACATACAACACTTAACAACACTTTGCACGTTTCCACGTGCACAACATAATACCGCAATAGATATTGCATCACAACAAAAATACATAACATAACGGGAGTGGTTCTCTTAGGAACCGACCCAAACATGTTTATACACTGGTGAGCCTAGAGAATGTTGCCAGTCTCATGATAAGCTCGTTAACAATAACAACAACACTCATTACCGTCCTAATAGTTGGACGAGTAACTTAAGTTAAGGCGGTTCGGGTTTGGAGGCCCGAACACACCACACAAACACATGTTCCCCCTAAACCGATCATAAGTCAGAATAGCTAAGCTTTGGAGTAAGCTAATGGGAGATCATAACCCGTGAGGGAAACAACCATAACAAAGAGAAGGGTAAGGCTACAAAGGATACCCTCTCCCAAACAACGCGCGACCGGCCAAACCGGATTCCTCACTACTGTTAGTACATACTTACTTTAGATATTAGTTAGAACCCCACTATGGAGTCTATCACATCTACACATCATACAGTATTACAACTGTGTTAGACACACAAGGGAGATCCCTACATTCAATACACATGTCACACATTTAACACACCATAGCCGTGGTTAGTACGTCCCATGGTTCGGGTCGTTTACTCCGAATACCGAACTCTCATGTGATCCTAAACTCAGTTAACTAAGGTTAACACTGCCGAGGTTAAATGGTATCGGAGTTGAACACGGCACATATATGAATTACTGTAAACTCATTACATGTTTTATCTTACAACGTGGCAACATACAGAAAAACACATTGGCATACAAGCCGGTGTAATCCGGTAGGACACAGGTTGCAAGAAAACCATACCTGTCACCGGAGTCCACTTTACCACGTCCACTTATGTCCCTCGAGCGATTCTCGAACAACTGTTAACATCACATGGTTTTTATTAACATCGGGGTTTGCTTGATTATTTAATGTCTAATGCTTAACTTTCCCCGTTAACTTTGTTACAAACTTTACATTTTAACTTGTTTTACTTTTACATTTTGATACAACTTTTCACCCACTTAATTGCCATTTAAACTCACCTAACATGTCCTTAACAACCTTATAACATCATTACCTATCAATCCCATCATTACATATCATTTCATAACCTTAAACAACATTTTTTGGTCCGACCGACCTTACCGACCGAACTTGTCCAAGTTCGGTCCATTCCAGAACACATTTCCGTCAAAATTTTCTACTCCGACCGACCTTGTAAGTTCGGTCGCACGTTCGGTCTATTCCCGAGAGTTTCTTCCCTTTGAAAATTCAAGCCCGACCGAACTTGCCAAGTCCGGTCCCATGTTCGGTCGGTTCCAGAAAGTTAATCCATACACAAAATACAAGCCCGACCGACCTTGCAAGTCCGGTCCCCAAGGTCGGTCCATTCCAGAAACTAATTCTCGCAGGGTAAACTGGCTCGACCGACCTTGGCAAGTTTGGTCGCAAGGTCGGTCTGCCCCAGACCTTTATTTTCCATTGCCCATTTAACTCCAAACTTCACCTCATATATCCTAATATGTCCTAACCTCATTTGGGCACTTCAAACACGTCTTTAGCCAAGTACTAAACTCTTTAAATCACACACCAAAACCATCTTATCATTCACAAACTTCTTACAAAATTCCTAGCACTTGGAATGTTTTCTCCTTAAGATTTCTAGGTGGTATTTCACCTATAAGGACCACTACACTAAAATGCTTCTTCACCTTCATAACATCATCTCCCAAGCATCTCCTCTTACTAACCAAATCCTCTTTTCACAACTTCTTGAATTCCTTTCTCAAAACCTTACCTAAACATCATTTCTTCCTTGTACATCAACATTCCTAAACCTTAAACAAACTTCTCCAAGACTTAAACACATCCTCAAAACACACATTGAATTCCTAGAACTTCCAAGATAACACCTAAATTCTTGCATCACTCTAAATCACCTTAATACATGTTTTCTTCTCAAGTAAACATTCATTCACCTTTAACACTTCCTAGTTCACCAAAACTCACTTAAAACACTTAGAACTTCTTACACATTTCCCAAATTTGGCCATAGCTTCTCTTGTATATACTCACATCCAAACGCTTAGGTTTTTACCTTATTTCATTCAGAACACCTAAAATCCATCAAGAACATTTTTACACACAAACTTCACACATTAAGCACTACATCACAATATAGTGCATAACTTAAATTGCTTGGCACTTAGGCCCTTAAATAACATGGCTCTTAGGCCCTTAAATTGCATAAACCTTAAACACTGAATTTCCCACATAAGTAATGCCTTTGACCTGCAAATACACCCAACAATACATATGCCCTTAATAAACTCCTTAAGAGCATTTTACTAGCTCATTCACCATTGGCTCCTTAGGTATTTTATTAAGCAATCAAGCTCATTTTCCTAAGGCATTTAAACCACATTAAGATAGCTTGTTTACCTCTTTTTCCTCACAAACTTCTTTCTTGTTTCCTTGTAAAACCGGTGGGGTGTTTGGTTGTTTGTCAACTTCTAAACAATGTACAAATAATAGAATGAGCATTCAAGCATTATGCTTCATCTCATTGTAAACCCTAATTACACATATTGTTTTAACACATTAAGGTAATTGTTTTACCTTGGAATTGGAAGAGAACTTGAATAAGTATCAAGAGAGGACTCCTCCTAGCCCTTGGAAGATCAAATGAAGCTAAAACAAGCAAGATAAATACACCATGGTGAGGTGAATTTTCGGACAACACAAAACATGAAGGAAACATCATTTTTCTTTGAGTTTCCTTACCTTGAAGCAAAGGAGAACAATAATATGTGAAAAGGTGAGCTCAAGCTCCTCCCATGGTGGTTTCTCTTGGCACCGAAATGGAGGTTTTGAAGTTTTGAAAAGACAAGATTGTAGAGCTTGGCTTAACTAAGAGAATGGTGGGTTTGTTTTTGATTTGGTTAAGTGAGCTAGGTTTTACATGTGGTCAAAGATGGACTTCCATGGTGGTATTGTGTATTACCGAGAGAGAACAAGAAGAAGAGAGGAAGAAGAGAGTGGAGCCGTGTGAAGAGAAGAGAAGGAATGAGAGAAATGAGATAAGTTTGCTTTAAGAAGATATTTGTAACTTATAAAGCAAATAGTACTTTACTTTAAGTACTTTACTTATTTGATTTCTTTTACATGTTGGTGACTCACATGAAAAACCGGCCCCCATATGCCTAGGAGGGTATAGTCTTTGTTGACCAATTTAATTACTTATAACATTATATGTTACAAACTAGCTTATAAAAGTTACTATTCACCAAAACAAGGCACATAGAAGTGAAATTTTTGATTTCCCATTGATATAGCCACCCAAATGTGATACTATATAGTACACATGTTAATTAAAGAGTAATGATGGACATTTAGCCATTCAAAACTCATTTACAAGACAATTTTTCAAAAACGTGCTTTAAGACTCCTTAAAGCCATTTTGTGTTTTAACTTGTTTTCAAGCTTGGTTTCTTTGGTAATTGATTATATATGTTCATTAACATATTTATAAGGTAAAGTATGACCATTAGGTCTTTTACAACTTTATCCCAAGCTTAGAGCACATTTTTGCTCATATTGACTTTAAGGTATTTTCTTGTGTTTTATTTGGTTTAACTGCCCACCAAGGTTTCCTAAGGACTTATTTAGCCTTATTAAATCATAATTAAATGTTATCAAGTCTTGGTAGGCTCTTTGGGTCCTAACCAAGTTCACTCATAGCTTAGAGCATGTTTTGCTCAAACTGTATCTTAGCGTTTTATTGCATTTTACTATGGTTTAATTGTTTACTGATGTTTCTAAGGCACTTTTTAGCCTTTACATACCATATTTTGATATTTAAACCACCATATCAAGGTTTGGGGTATTTCAATCTACCCCCCTTAAAAGAACTTCGTCCTCGAAGTTCACACTTTTCACACATCTATAGATTAGAACACAGGAATCACTTGGAAATAAACTTCCATAACCAAACACTCTACATCACAACCTCGGACTTAATGGTCCGGGCAACACATTCACATCCACACATAACATAACATATCTACCTGATAACCTCGGACTCTATGGTCTGGGTATCTTAACAACACTTACACATACATAACAACCCCTTGGACTCACCGGTCTTGGGTAACATCACAACATTTGGACACATAGGTCCCCATAACATAACAGTCTTCAGACACTTAGGTCTATGTAACACAACACATTTAGACTCATAGGTCTTGATAGTATACACTTTAGGAAATCCAAGTCAAAACAACATTTATTACACATACCACACAACATGTCAGAGCATGTATAGCAATAAAAAATATCCTTGATATTCACTATGATCTCGTAGAACCCGGTTGCGATGGACACCTTCCGTCCCCGTGCCTTTGGGAGGTCAAAACAATCACTTAAATTTAAAATTTCCTTGTGAGGTTAAGTAAGAGAACTTTAATTATATAGAGTATCTATCAACGTTTCATAAATACCAATTGAAAATCCTTTTGAAAACACACACAACTCCAAGTCCAACTTAAGCTCTTTGCTTCTTTTCTTAGCGTGGTTGTTTGTGACCACTTATAGGGAGCTTCAAGAATCATCCAACCCTGATGTGATCAGCATCAGTGTTGAACTATCCTTCTACTCCAATTTTGTGTTCGGCTTCCCTTGATCACATGCAAATCAAGTTCCACCTCCCACTTCATTTTCACGCATCAAATAAATCACTCATTTCCATTTTCTATCTTTTTAATCATTCTAATCATGATCATACATCTCCAAAGATAGAACTTCGTCTATCAGTTATTCCCATACACTTTAATCCTGTTGCCTATGGAATATTATTCTCACTAGGTTCTATGTCGGTTTCATACCCTTTCATGCATCACTATAAAGTATATATATATATATACACATATATTTTATCAAAATACAACACCTGGTTTTACATTTATACACTGTCGGGGCTTTTGTTCCCCCGGGAGTTTCTCTACTCCCCACACTTGTACTATCACACACAACTGTTAACAAACACACACACTTATCACAATGGTATTCGCATCTTCTGTGCGCAATTACCACAATTAAACCATGAATGAATGTGTATGTTTACGTAACACACACACCAATCATCAAAACAATAATATAATTTTGTGCTATGCACATATAAATCACATACACTACGTACACTTGTACGGTAATATACACTAAGTGGTTTTGCGCTCTACCCCCCTTAAAAGGGATTACGCCCACGTAATCAATCACTAAACATTGGCTTAAATGTTCTGCCGTCGTGAAGTGTTTTAACTTCCACGCGGTCTATTACACAATGGATTCTGATTAGAGGATCTTAACCATATTGGCGGTTTAGTCCCTAACCAAGAATTCGCATTGGAGTTGTAACTCATAACCGGTTTCGGTCCTGGCCTGTGAGGCTTTTAGGCGTTAATAATTAGCCATTCACTCATGTTCACCATGTACATTCAACACTTGATCACTGGCTCACTAGTTTCTGCTGCGAAACTCTGATAACTGTAGAGCTTAATTGCTCCCTTTTTGTTATTCTTACCGTATTGTATATCCCCAATTGTCACCTTCATCTTGGTAACAATGGTTTCTCAACCGACGCGTGGTATCTCTTACCGTTAGCGAATTCGGTGAGTTATAAACTTTCTATCCACTTCCATAACAATTTACTGTGTATACAGCTATGTATTTCACAATGATTGACTTGTTCCCTTTCGACTTACTGTCGGTTGAGATTGAGCTACTACCTAGTGTGTAGTGCTCTCTCATCTATTTACAACATTTGGGGTATATTCCATACCGATATTCGGCAATTAGTGCTACTGTAGTCACTTACTGTTAATCATGTCACTTACTGTACAAGTACCTTTTTTATTGGTGTGGTCTTGCATTTCCTATGCATCAGCCATTATAACATTATTGCTCCACAATTAACATGTTTCCAATTCCTAGCTATCCCACTCGATCATTACTGCGCAAGTGTAATACCAAAACACTCAGTCATACAGAGTGCAGAGGCGTAAACTCTCGACAGTAAATCCCTTATGTGATTCGCCATGGAATTCACACTGTGTTTCACTGAAATTCTGATCTCGTAATACTGGCTACTGGCTTACTGCCGAGTCTGTTTAACATCAATTATCTTGCATCTCCACTGAGTTTAACTCATAACTGGTCTTATCTGTTACATTTTCGTTTAACAACACTTATACAACGGTCGCTTGTTGCGCACCGTGCTCTTACTGTATAACACTAACTTACATGGTATTTATTGTCACATTTACTTCCACACATATACTTATATTATGGTTTGTCATTCATCTGGATGACTACCGAATGCTCCTTGAGCATTGACCATTCGAGTCACAAGCCGGCACTATTCAGCTCGGTGTTTCACTTTATATACACATACTATTAAACTAACTGCTCTTTTTCTTTGTCTATCCTTAACATATTCCTTGAACTTGATTCACATAACTACCGCTTCTGCGGTCTCACAATATCGAGAGGTATCCCCACTCTTAATGCAGTGGTTCGTTTACCACTCTATTCACTTATACAACATAAACTTCTACCATCAATCGAATTTATATAACATATCTTGCTTATGGCTTATAAGCCTTATTTGCCTTGCGCTGGGCTCATTGTAGGCTGTCCACCCACATGTACTCCTCTGTACAACATTACATGGTTTGGATATTATATTGGGCTCCATGACAAGTCGTTGCATCACGTTCCTTTCATGGGATTCCCCTTAGGTTTGTCAGTCTGTCTCCTGACAACTCAGGTCTAAACTGGGTGTTAATTTCAACCCTTGTGTTTCTGTCATGTCATTTTGTGCAACAATTATTGATGCGAACACCCTTTAAGGATTGCTCCTGGGTGTTGCTACTGGTATATTCAGTTAGCCACGCCTTTTGCGTTCTTAACTGGCTTATTATTTCCTTCTGTGAAGATCAACATTTCCTGGTGGTGTAGGTACTCATTCTGGGAATTTTCATCCCGTTCTTTGCACATTAATGTGTCCACATTAGGCATCTGCCTTGCCATGAATAGGCTGGGTCTCCGTTCCAGCTATCATGTTTATCCCTGAGGATCCTTAAGACGTATACGATGTCTTTACATTACAGTTAGTGCACTTCGCACCTCCTGACTCTTAAAATATTTCCTTGAAAATGCATTCACTGATTCCTTTAGTCTAGTTATCTCAACTGAGTTCCTTAACTTCAACCATTCCTTGTAATCTTAGCTCTGTTTGATTTACACTGCTGACCGTAGACGGAGTCGACTACTTCCCGTGTTTCGGACTCTTCTCGTATACATATATGGGGTATCATACTGATACATTACTACTTACCCAACTAACCCATAAATAGGTCTGTCAGGCCCACAAGCTCCTATCGGAGTGCGGTCGTCCCACAATTCAATTGGTACACTCGTAGTGTCCGTCACACGCCTAGGTGAAGTATTCTGTTGTCAACTCCCTTATATTGTCCCGTGACAATATTCATTCCTTACTTCCCGAACTTAATCGAGGGAAAGTTTATCCATTGTTGTATCCTTGTCAACTGTCCTTGGTTTTACTGGTTTGGTTTAAAAGAAGGTTGAAAAGAAGTGTTGGTTTGAAAGAAAATCTGGTTTTGAAAAGAAAAGGGTTTGAATAAATCTGGGTTTGAAAGAAAATTTTCATGGTTTCACAACATCTTCTTACCTTAACCAAGTCTAGCTTCTTGCTGACTGGTGTATTTACAATTACAGAGGTTAGGCTACCAAGCCCTTCCATGGTCATAATGATCCTGTTTAACTTCATGGTACTTTACTAAGTACTTGTAGTGGTTATAAATTTCCCGAACAGCCCTGTCATAGCAGCACTTGCTATGGCAAGTGCGCCATGCTAACTGGCAATCGGTTTAACACATACCGGTTGTGGTATTCTTTTTACCCATACTGTCATCAGTGGCCTTGTTGGCCCTCACTGATCTTACTGCCTTGATAATGACTCTTCTAGGTGAGTTCTCACTGTCTTCACATGACGATCATCAACTAGGGTGTTTCCCATTCTGGGAGACCCCTTTGTCTTAGTATTGTATTCTCTTTGTAGCCCGTTCCACGTATTTATCGCGGTTACTGAGACTTGTCTCTTGTTTGGGCACTACGTTGTAGTTCCCTTGTCGGTTGGTATGCCGTTGGTGTATTATTTATCAATTGTGGTCCCGTAGACACTCGTCTCGGGTTTCACTAATCCACTTCTTGCCTGTTGCACGGTTGGTGCGTTGCAAGTTGGTTATTCTCGACTGCTCGGCATGTCGACCCAGGTTGCTGGAAATTCTATTCTCTTATACACAAAATCCTTCATTCATTGCTATGAAATGCGGTTAACACTGTTTAGATGGAAACCGTCTCCGGGATTCCCAGTTTTCGGGATCTACCGTATGACAGGTCTTCCGTACTTTAAAGGTATTTAATAGCAGCCAGATCGGGTATTCCCGAGTAAGAGTGGACTTCCATCTCTCTGGCGTTCTTTCCCAAGTTATCAAACAGGGATTGTGGAGGGTGGGATGGATATTGTAGGTTTCCAGTAGTCACTGGTAGTTCCTAACTAGCGTATCTCTCACGCTATCACTCAACCCTTAACCCAAAGTACTTAAATCCTAACTCGGTACTTCCTAAGCTCGGTAATTCAGTCATCAGAGCGATACTTCGCTCTGATACCACTTTTTGTAACACCCCATCCAACATTAACATACTTACAACAAACTGCAGCGGAAGAACAACCTCATCACATTACTTAACTCGTTGGTGTTACACGCCGTAAGCCACCCACGTGGCTAACAAGGCTAATACATATACATTGTACCGGTCTGATGGGCTAAATTCCCGAGCGACTACACATTACTATCCCTTTCCATTAACAACAACGACAACATACACCTTTCAACTATACCGAGTATTTATAAACTGATGCCGATAACAATTTCGGTCTTACTACACCTACTGTATATATACACTTAAATGATTACCCATGTACAATGTCTACCCCGTCCTACTCTCGAACGGCTTCCAGCTCTCTGTACCTAAAACAGGAAAAGAAGAGAAAGGGTGGCCCCCAAGGGGCTCAGCACCTTTGCTGGTATGGTAATCCCGCAGCCCACATGCTACCGGGCCACGCAAACTACTGGCGTCTTAGCATGCGGTTGATTATATTTAAATCATACATGTAACAACGAACACACATCACATAACATTCGCCTCAACGGGCTCAACAAACGGATAATATATCCTTACTTAATAAGTCACTCATGGTATTCATCATGCCTAGAGTGTTCCTCCTCTGATGGAGCTACTTCCTTAATAGACGACACATACCCTTAAATCGGGTTACCCTTAAACGCCTCTTATCACAAACTGGGAATCATATCCATGATCCACACACTCCACATTATACAACCTACAACATACATACACAACACTTAACAACACTTTGCACGTTTCCACGTGCACAACATAATACCGCAATAGATATTGCATCACAACAAAAATACATAACATAACGGGAGTGGTTCTCTTAGGAACCGACCCAAACATTGTTTATACACTGGTGAGCCTAGAGAATGTTGCCAGTCTCATGATAAGCTCGTTATACAATAACAACAACACTCATTACCGTCCTAATAGTTGGACGAGTAACTTAAGTTAAGGCGGTTCGGGTTTGGAGGCCCGAACACACACACAAACACATGTTCCCCCTAAACCGATCATAAGTCAGAATAGCTAAGCTTTGGAGTAAGCTAATGGGAGATCATAACCCGTGAGGGAAACAACCATAACAAAGAGAAGGGTAAGGCTACAAAGGATACCCTCTCCCAAACAACGCGCGACCGGCCAAACCGGATTCCTCACTACTGTTAGTACATACTTACTTTAGATATTAGTTAGAACCCCACTATGGAGTCTATCACATCTACACATCATACAGTATTACACTGTGTTAGACACACAAGGGAGATCCCTACATTCACATACACATGTCACACATTTAACACACCCATAGCCGTGGTTAGTACGTCCCATGGTTCGGGTCGTTTACTCCGAATACCGAACTCTCATGTGATCCTAAACTCAGTTAACTAAGGTTAACACTGCCGAGGTTAAATGGTATCGGAGTTGAACACGCCACATATATGAATTACTGTAAACTCATTACATGTTTTATCTTACAACGTGGCAAACATACAGAAAAACACATTGGCATACAAGCCGTGTAATCCGGTAGGACACAGGTTGCAAGAAAACCATACCTGTCACCGGAGTCCACTTTACCACGTCCACTTATGTCCCTCGAGCGATTCTCGAACAACTGTTAACATCACATGTGTTTTTATTAACATCGGGGTTTGCTTGATTATTTAATGTCTAATGCTTAACTTTCCCCGTTAACTTTGTTACATAACTTTACATTTTAACTTGTTTTACTTTTACATTTTGATACAACTTTTCACCCACTTAATTGCCATTTAAACTCACCTAACATGTCCTTAACAACCTTATAACATCATTACCTATCAATCCCCATCATTACATATCATTTTAACCTTAAACAACATTTTGGTCCGACCGACCTTACCGACCGAACTTGTCCAAGTTCGGTCCATTCCAGAACACATTTCCGTCAAAATTTTCTACTCCGACCGACCTTGTAAGTTCGGTCGCACGTTCGGTCTATTCCCGAGAGTTTCTTCCCTTTGAAAATTCAAGCCCGACCGAACTTGCCAAGTCCGGTCCCATGTTCGGTCGGTTCCAGAAAGTTAATCCATACACAAAATACAAGCCCGACCGACCTTGCAAGTCCGGTCCCCAAGGTCGGTCCATTCCAGAAACTAATTCTCGCAGGGTAAACTGGGCTCGACCGACCTTGGCAAGTTTGGTCGCAAGGTCGGTCTGCCCCAGACCTTTATTTTCCATTGCCCATTTAACTCCAAACTTCACCTCATATATCCTAATATGTCCTAACCTCATTTGGGCACTTCAAACACGTCTTTAGCCAAGTACTAAACTCTTTAAATCACACACCAAAACCATCTTATCATTCACAAACTTCTTACAAAATTCCTAGCACTTGGAATGTTTTCTCCTTAAGATTTCTAGGTGGTATTTCACCTATAAGGACCACTACACTAAAATGCTTCTTCACCTTCATAACATCATCTCCCAAGCATCTCCTCTTACTAACCAAATCCTCTTTTCACAACTTCTTGAATTCCTTTCTCAAAACCTTACCTAAACATCATTTCTTCCTTGTACATCAACATTCCTAAACCTTAAACAAACTTCTCCAAGACTTAAACACATCCTCAAAAACACATTGAATTCCTAGAACTTCCAAGATAACACCTAAATTCTTGCATCACTCTAAATCACCTTAATACATGTTTTCTTCTCAAGTAAACATTCATTCACCTTTAACACTTCCTAGTTCACCAAAACTCACTTAAAACACTTAGAACTTCTTACACATTTCCCAAATTTGGCCATAGCTTCTCTTGTATATACTCACATCCAAACGCTTAGGTTTTTACCTTATTTCATTCAGAACACCTAAAATCCATCAAGAACATTTTTACACACAAACTTCAACATTAAGCACTACATCACAATATAGTGCATAACTTAAATTGCTTGGCACTTAGGCCCTTAAATAACATGGCTCTTAGGCCCTTAAATTGCATAAACCTTAAACACTGAATTTCCCACATAAGTAATGCCTTTGACCTGCAAATACACCCAACAATACATATGCCCTTAATAAACTCCTTAAGAGCATTTTACTAGCTCATTCACCATTGGCTCCTTAGGTATTTTATTAAGCAATCAAGCTCATTTTCCTAAGGCATTTAAACCACATTAAGATAGCTTGTTTACCTCTTTTTCCTCACAAACTTCTTTCTTGTTTCCTTGTAAAACCGGTGGGGTGTTTGGTTGTTTGTCAACTTCTAAACAATGTACAAATAATAGAATGAGCATTCAAGCATTATGCTTCATCTCATTGTAAACCCTAATTACACATATTGTTTTAACACATTAAGGTAATTGTTTTACCTTGGAATTGGAAGAGAACTTGAATAAGTATCAAGAGAGGACTCCTCCTAGCCCTTGGAAGATCCAAATGAAGCTAAAACAAGCAAGATAAATACACCATGGTGAGGTGAATTTTCGGACAACACAAAACATGAAGGAAACATCATTTTTCTTTGAGTTTCCTTACCTTGAAGCAAAGGAGAACAATAATATGTGAAAAGGTGAGCTCAAGCTCCTCCCATGGTGGTTTCTCTTGGCACCGAAATGGAGGTTTTGAAGTTTTGAAAAGACAAGATTGTAGAGCTTGGCTTAACTAAGAGAATGGTGGTGTTTGTTTTTGATTTGGTTAAGTGAGCTAGGTTTTACATGTGGTCAAAGATGGACTTCCATGGTGGTATTGTGTGTTACCGAGAGAGAACAAGAAGAAGAGAGGAAGAAGAGAGTGGAGCCGTGTGAAATGGAGAAAGGAATGAGAGAAATGAGATAAGTTTGCTTTAAGAAGATATTTGTAACTTATAAAGCAAATAGTACTTTACTTTAAGCTTAACTTTACTTATTTGATTTCTTTTACATGTTGGTGACTCACACCATGAAAAACCGGCCCCCATATGCCTAGGAGGGTATAATAGTCTTTGTTGACCAATTTAATTACTTATAACATTATATGTTACAAACTAGCTTATAAAAGTTACTATTCACCAAAACAAGGCACATAGAAGTGAAATTTTTGATTTCCCATTGATATAGCCACCCAAATGTGATACTATATAGTACACATGTTAATTAAAGAGTAATGATGGACATTTAGCCATTCAAAACTCATTTACAAGACAATTTTTCAAAAACGTGCTTTAAGACTCCTTAAAGCACATTTTGTGTTTTAACTTGTTTTCAAGCTTGGTTTTCTTTGGTAATTGATTTAATATGTTCATTAACATATTTATAAGGTATAAGTATGACCATTAGGTCTTTTACAACTTTATCCCAAGCTTAGAGCACATTTTTGCTCATATTGACTTTAAGGTATTTTCTTGTGTTTTATTTGGTTTAACTGCCCACCAAGGTTTCCTAAGGACTTATTTAGCCTTATTAAATCATAATTAAATGTTATCAAGTCTTGGTAGGCTCTTTGGGTCCTAACCAAGTTCACTCATAGCTTAGAGCATGTTTTGCTCAAACTGTATCTTAGCGTTTTATTGCATTTACATTTTATATGGTTTAATTGTTTACTGATGTTTCTAAGGCACTTTTTAGCCTTTACATACCATATTTTGATATTTAAACCACATATCAAGGTTTGGGGTATTTCATTAAGCTTAATTTCGTAACCACAATTCAATACTACCTCATATAATATTCTTTTAACATTATTATGTATAGGTTTAGTTTAACTTATTAATTCCTACATATTCTATTTGCTATAAGGTATTTTATGTCTTTTATTTATTTATTTATCGTATATGTATACTAGGATTTACTCAAGACATTCTTTATGTAGTTTTATTGCATTTAATTATTTATATTAACTTTTACACATATCTACATCCCAAAATATGGTTTATAAAATAAAGTATTTTCCTTAGTTTTAATTAAGTATATTAACTACCATATTATATAATTAATATAAATGTAGATTAATTTAGTTCCTTGATTTAACCTAAGTTACTACTTTATTTCTTTTATATAATATATATATATATATATATATTTACCTCACTTAAAAGTTTATTCCTAAAAATATTTATAAGCATACTGTTACTAAATGTTAATTTAGTCTTTTCATATTTTCCCAACCTAAAAAGTTTATTAACAAACTATATCTTAATTTTTGTTACATTAAAAACCATATATTATAAGATAAACTTATGAAAACTTCATAAACACAATTTTTAAACCCACTTACCCTTGTCCAAAAATTCCCAAATTTAATATATAGTAACTATAACATTTTAGACATATTATAAAGTTTTTATTTCATAAAAATATCTTTTAAATTTAACCAAATAATTCCATAATACCTGTAACTTACAAAAATCATAACTTACGTTTAAAAACTCCAAAACCTTATTAACTTACATCATAATAAACTAGATTTTATAAGGAATCTATGGTTAAAGTTTCAAGTCAAAACACAATCGGGAAGGCCGTTAACTAAATTCAACAAGTTAGAGCTAAATTCTAAAACATTATAAACTTAAAACATCTTTATTATCCATGATCTAATCTCGACCGTCCAATCTTTTAAAACGCGATCGGAAGGTCCTTGAAAGCTCAGTTCATCAGCGAGAACAGAATCGATCCCGAGTACTAAATTGCAATTTCCTCTAAATCTACAGAACCAAATTGAGTGATTCTTGTTTCTATGGTTTTGAAATTCAATTACGGTCCCATTGATACTAATTTCGCTAGCTATAATGCAGGATTCACTGGTTTTCGATTTCGGTTTCGAAGTTAGGGTTCATAAGGGTTTCCGAACTCAAATCTCTCAAATTCACTCAATCTAATGCTTAATTGATGCAATTGGAACATGGTATTGACCAATAATGTAAGGGCGATTAACAAGGTTGAAGGAATTTGAAGGAAACTTAGCGGAATTGCTCGAATCGAACGGATTTGTTTTTGGTTTCTGGAAAAATGCCCCCTTTACAACCCGATTGAGTAGCCTACTTTGCTACGCTATAATTTACAGATACAACAGCGGTTAGAACTAGTTCTTGGCTTAATCTAAAGAGGAAACGTAACTCTACACAATGATAGCAAGAACTCACCCTAACTTGCACTACACAGAAAGAAATCGAAGCTGGAAGTTGCGAGTTTACCTTGTGTTTTCTGGAAAGAAAACTATGATTTTATGTTGTGACGAATCCGAAACTTTAGACACCTCGTTCTTCCAAAAGGTTGGGAGTTGGCTTAGGTCATCAACATGAAAGTTTTAGAGGGATTAGAGCTCTTCAAAACGAGCAAAAGAACATGAAATTTGGCTGAGAAACAAAGAAGTTATGATCGAATGAAGTTTACCTGAATTCGGTGAAAAGCTGGAATTCTGGGTACGAGTTTCGCAAGCGGTCAACTTTAGATTGAATTTGCAGCTGATGTATAATGAATTAGGGTATGTGTGAGTAATGGTTGGAAAGAGGATTCAAAGGAGAAGAGAATGAAAAAGATGGCATTGAAAAATATTGAGAGATGAGTGAGATATAGCCGTCTAAAGTTAGGGCAAAATCTGGTATCGGTTACCGGAAAACAAGGGATAAAATCGGCTAAGTGTTGGGCGACCCGTGACAGTGTGACACGTGGCATATTCAAATTTTTGGCTCTAAACTTCAATCTATCATAACTTTGGCTAGGATGATCCGTTTTTGACGTTTTTTATCGATCTTCATGGTTTCCATAACCTATTTATTGGTATAGGTTTCATGGGATGGTTGACCATTCTCAAAAAGTCAACCCTAGCAAGGCTTAAAAGGCTTTAAGGGTTCTAGAATTTTATTTTGACTTTTATGTTTCAAAACAATGTTCCAACTTTTCTAAAATTTTATAATATACTTGGAGTGTTTAGAAATTTTCCCAAGATTTATTGACTTATAAATCTTATTGTTAATTCATAATACTATATAATAATATATAATAGTTTAATACTTAATAGTATTCTTTAGGGTTAAATATAAGAAATCCCCTAAATTAATTTCTATAATTCCACATAATATTAATATTCATAATTCCATACAATACTTTAATATTCATAATTCCTTATACTAATTTAATATTCATAATTCCATATAATAATTTCATACTTAATAGTATTATTAAAGGTTTAATAAAAAAATCCCCTAAATTAATTTAGGGGTATTTCAGTATATCCCCCTTAAAAGAAACTTCGCCTCGAAGTTTAAAATCAACTAATAGGCACTCACACCGCTTCGGGTGTGCTGAGACAATAATAATTCCAATGAAATTCCATACCAATCCAATCCTTTATTTCCATCCATTTCCATAACAACATTCCACTCGAGATTACTCAAAATCAAAAAAACCAAGATATACCAAGACATAGCATGATGAAAATCAACAGTCACATACTGTGTCATAATGTAAAAACCAAGCACATACAAACACCTCTCGTTTTGCCAATAAGGCACATGGCAAATCTGGATGAGGTGACGAAGGAAGAGTATGCCAGTAGTATATCCCCCTTAAAAGAACTAAGGTACGCCCTCGTACCGCTACTAACGACACATTCAAAGAATTCAACACCTTATTAACCAGCTTTGTTGTAAATTTTATTGCACCGTTGATTTTATCTGCGATCGATATAGATATATATACTGTATCTCTTGATTGCTTTGTATTTGTATTTTCTTAACTGTTATAAAATTTTATCTTATGATTATTATCCATTCATTTTATGACTGATACGAATTATATGTCCATTATATGTTCATTTTATCATATCAATTATATTAACAAGCTACAACTCAGGTGTAACACACTTGTGTAGTTTAAAATAATATTTCAGATCATTTAATAATTCTAGATAATCTTTCAAAAGTATCTTCAAGGGTTTATTAGCCAACCATATGTTAAAACTCTATAAAATAAATATTTTCTGTGACTTTTCAAGTTTCAATTGTTTTTATAATTAACTATCGTATTTTAGACGAATCATTCAGTGTTTACTTCATAAATTTACTTATTATATATTTACATAATTTCACCCAAGGCAGAATTTTAGGAAGTTCTTATCAATTATAATGCAGCTCTCAAAATCTGATTTCTTTATCTTAAAATATATTTTTCAAGGTAGGGACTCTATATATAAATTTTAAGTCAAATGAATTAGTCTAGTGAAAGTTCACTCACTCTTGATAATTATTTTTCTTAGGGTTTGTTCTATGTAAGTATTACTCTGATCATTAAATCTTAGTACTCTCTTAGATAATGGTGGTTTTTGGTAAATATCACTCCTAGTGTGACTTCTAAAATTTAATATATGTATAATGTTAAACTTCCAAATAAACATGAGAATTTCCAATCTTTAAGTAACTCTCAATTTTCACTAGATGCTCAATATTCCAAGTATTTAAGGATCAATGATATTTAGTTTAGTGTTACTCTTCTCTTCACTTAATCTTTAAGTAACTTCCTTTAATGGTTTTTATATTCAACAAGGGGTAGATGTTCTACCTTGAAGTACCCAAATTTTAAATTCCCTTCCTCCATATACAGGTATTTTTTTCACCAAAGATTTAACTCAATAAATCTTTTACATGTATGAATTTAATACTGGATATTAAGATATAAATTTAAAATTGTTCATTGTGGCTAGTAATGAAATATGCCCAGCTCAAGACTTCATGATGGTAACGTCTTACCTCCAATCCTCCTCAAGTTCAACACAATCCATCACTTACGTAGAAGATTATATACGGTTAGATGACAAGGCTTGTCTAGCCCCTAAACTTCCAGAAGTGGGTGTGCACCCCCACTACTTTCAGCCTAGGAGTTCGTCGCACCAGGCACTTCCCGTAGGGTGTTAGGTTTATGTGTTTTCTTTCTAAAGTTAACATAGAGTTTTAGTGTGTTTTACAGGTTCAGATGTTGAACTATATATACATATAATATTTCCTGTAGTTTATTGTTGCAAGGTATAACAACACATCACACTCAACAGACATTCATAAAAGACAAGTGTGTAAAGGAATCACTCACAATTCCACGAAGGGTTAGGAGTCGTGCCTTACTGGAGTCCTCACTTCCCAATTCTACCCCAGTTCCCCAGTTTTAAGTGCCTATATTCTAAGTATTTCACTCGGCTTGTTTTCTGGGTTCAGAGCGTAACTACGCTCTGATACCAATTTATGTAACGCCCCTATTTAACATATTTATAGCGGAAATAAAATACTAAAGGCGTACAGACCATCGGGTTCCAAACACCCGGCACCAAACCTCACCAATTACAACTTAAAGATTACAATTGTTACGGCCAGAACCTCTAGAAAACTTAACAAAAGTAAAACAGTAATATAACACATAAACTCTCAAAACCTAATCCCATCCCAATCACTCGTTCTCTTCGTGGCCACCTGTAAAATAACTCGTACCTGCAAGATAAAACCAAGCAGCCCACCCCGAGAGGGGTGGGTCAGTTTCCTGGAATGGAACTGGTACGATCCTTCAAAAACAAACTTATAATACAACTCTAAAATAAATAATAGCTTGAAAGCAATCACTTAAACCACACAGAGGAACAAGCATTTCACTCATCATCATACCAAGATAACAAATTAGGAATAAAGATAAATAACAGAAAGGTAAAGTTAGTGAAGCAAAACCACACCATGTGTTAGTGAACATCCAATGCCTTAGTTAAACCCAATTCCCGTTAGGAGTAGAAAGACTCAGATAGTCACAAAGGACTAGGAATGATAAGATAGATCCAAGAACCAATAACTCAAGAGTGGAATAATTCAACTGGGAGAGATGGCCCCCACCGCCAAGTACGTCCTTTTGGGACAGGGGATATACAGCCCCTCACAGTCTACAACGTCCCTTTTGGGACAGGGGATATACAGCCCCTCACTGTTACCATTGAAGACGCGCGCACGTCGAAACCTCAAGAACCAGCTCATGGATGAAACGATATCCAGAGTCAAAGGAAGAATTTACCAAAATTGACCTTTTCCAAATTCCCACAAGATCACTAACTACCCAGAGCAATACCAAAACACTCAGTCCTACAGAGTGTAGAAGCGTAAACCCTAAGCAGTCAATGACTAATGGAACAACCAAATAGAAGAAACCAATACCCAAGTGAGTTTCAGATTCAAGGCTCAGTTAGTCACACAAGCTGAGTTAGTCACACAACCATTTCCTTTTAGAAATTCCTCTTAAACTCAGTTAGCGTTTTTCGAAAACGTCTCATAAGTCAATCAGCAAAAGTATCGGAGTACGAGAAATCGTACCTGGTCAACGCTGTAGCAGTTCTAGTAAACTCGTGCAAACATTCAACAATTCTCTAAGGAACATTGAAGATAATTTACTATCAATAACCTGTACCCAAAGTTAAACTTAAATAAATTCCTCTCTCTTATTTCCAAATCTCAATTATCTTATAAGCTCTTGCTTAAATGTTATGTATAACCTTTGACTTATTTTAGAAGGTTGTATAGCCCAAGGTTGTAGGAACAAGGAATGTATTTTATTAACACCTGCTAACTGTCCACTCCTATCCACTTTATTCATATTTAACCATAATCCTCACATTCAAGACTTTGAGACCTTTATATCATAAATGTTTTATATTATATAACTAAATCTAAGAATTTCAATAATAATCTTAAGCTCAATACCTTTATTCTTAATTTAGAATAAACATTGTATTATGACCTATGATGGACTCATCTTAGAATACTAACTATTATCTCACAATGTAAAGATTATGTATTTAAACAATATCTACTAGATAACCCATTATGATTAAGTCCTTCCCTTAAAATTAAGATCTACATCTTGTATATTGGAATCGTAGTGTTGTAGACGCGTTTTATTATAACTTAATTGAACTGCTAAACTCAATTATCTCATCTTTAGTTCAGAATGACTTTTAATTACAACCATCTAATAAACTTGTCATAAGATGTTAAATTGCTTCTCATCCTGAAAACTATACTATAGTTAACTTAGATTTAACGAATTAATCTTACATTTAGTATTCACAAGGTATATTATATGTTTTATTATTACCTATACGATAAGGTGTTTAGTATAACCTTTTATGTATCCTTACTTACATTTAATTTCCTAAATGTTTTATTTTTACACACATTCTCTCTATAGACTATGTATAATCCTTTGTACTAAACTTCATTAAACTTAAGCCTTAAATACGTTTTAAATTGTTTTACAAAACCTAAGGTTTCAAAGGAATAACTTAATAAATTAATTTCCTTTATTGTATTTAGGATGGACAATATATCTACATAGAGTAGAATTTATCAAAGAATTAAATTCTGGTTCATAAGTGAAATTGTTAATTATTTAATAAGATAATCTATTATGAAAATTCTCATATTTTATATTCAAATAACCTATCATTATTTCCCATTACCATAAAGTATATCAATATAATATCTTACGTAACTTAGTTTTATCTAACAAAAGGTTCAAAGGTTTTAAGTATCAAATTCCTATTTATAAACCTTCTATAAATTCTAACTACTAAATACCTCACTTAATTGTAAACTCACATCCTATGTATTGGTAATAAATGTTATAAATGTATTTCATATGGCTTATCTAATGCCAAGAAACTTAAGGATTATTATTTAGATAAATTTCCAAATCATAGTTTAATATAGTTTTATATCTTAATCCTTTTAATGATTTTATCTTAAAACATTAAGTTATATTTCAATACCATAAATGTTAAGAAATGATTAATCTAGACTTACTAATCCACCTCACATTTAGATGTAAAAGTATTTTATTTATTTTATTATTGTTTATATTAAGAACATTTAGATGTAAAAGTATTACATTTATTTATTAATTATATAGTAAGTTCTATTTGTGTAAAATCTAATTACAAATATTCCAAGTCCCAACTTATTAATTACCTAACCAAATTATAGATCTACATTCTGGTCTGTGACAAATAATATTACACATGTATTTTAATATGGTTTATATAAATCTTAGAAATCCAAGATAACTCTTTAAGCTTAATTTCGTAACCACAATTCAATACTACCTCATATAATATTTTTTTAACAGTATTATGTATAGGTTTAGTTTAACTTATTAATTCCTTCATATTCTATTTGCTATAAGGTATTTTATGTCTTTTATTTATTTATTTATTTATCGTATGTGTATACTAGGATTTACTCAAGACATTCTTTATGTAGTTTTATTGCATTTAATTATTTATATTAACTTTTACACATATCTACATCCCAAAAATGGTTTATAAAATAAAGTATTTTCCTTAGTTTCAATTAAGTATATTAACTACCATATTATATAATTAATATAAATGTAGATTAATTTAGTTCCTTGATTTAACCTAAGTTAACTTTATTTCTTTATATATATGTATATATATATATATATATTTACCTCACTTAAAAGTTTATTGCTAAAAATATTTATAAACATACTGTTACTAAATGTTAATTTAGTCTTTTCATATTTTCCCAACCAAAAGTTTAAACAAACTATATCTTAATTTTTGTTACATTAAAAACCATATATTATAAGATAAACTTATGAAAACTTCATAAACACAATTTTTAAACCCACTTACCCTTGTCCAAAAATTCCCAAATTTAATATATAGACTATAACATTTTAGATATTATAAAGTTTTTATTTCATAAAAATATCTTTTTAATTTAACCAAATAATTCCATAATACCCGTAACTTACAAAAATCATAACTTACGTTTAAAAACTCCAAAACCTTATTAATTTACATCATAATAGACTAGATTTTATAAGGAATCTATGGTTAAAGTTTCAAGTCAAAACACATTCGGGAAGGCCATTAACTAAATTCAACAAGTTAGAGCTAAATTCTGAAAATTATAAACTCAAAACTCTTTATTATCCACGATCTACTCTCGACCGTCCAATCTTTTAAAACGCGATATGTAACACCCCGTCCTAAGCCAATCGTGGTTATCGCAACTTAACAAAACTGCTTAACGTCGCAGCGGAATAAAGTAACACCAGGACCTAGCTACGGTCTAACCAACAAGAATTACCGTAATTTAAATATTTACAACCGTACATCCAAAATACATACACCATCCGAGTTTTAAGTATTCTAAAACCATATAATATATCTCATATTCCACTACTAACAGACGGGCGCACAGGCGCTACCCGTACTCAAAATAAAGTCCCACCTAGGGCTACCCGCTCCTACTCTCGTGGTGTGACTTCATCGGCCGCTTACCTGCAAGTGTAAAAACAGCCCCCAAAGGGGGTCAGCACGAATGCTGGTACGACCCTCCCATGGCCCCAAGCTAACGGGGCTACGACGACTAATTGTCGATAGCATGGGAGTTGATTAACATGATAAGCATAAATAGTGCAATAAGCTTAATGTGAAGCACAACAAACCAACAACCACAATGAACATAATTAGCTCATAAGCAAACGAACGACTCAGGCGTTCCCTTAATAAGTGAGTTAGTTCTTAACCCCTTAGATCCACAATTCCTTAACCTTATACTTGCCAACCGCTCCACTATTAGATTGGTTAGCCCTTAGTTGGTTGCTTATCTTTGTAGGGCTTGGTTAACCCTAGCCGGTAGCAGTGCATATCCGACGATAAGCTACCTTCTTAATTTATTGGGGATGTAGGCTTGATCCCCCCACGCCATCCTTAATGTGCCTCCCACCTCAAACAGTAGCCCGGGTGGTCGGGTCGATTTGTTGACCCTAGGCGACGAGTCTAATGACCAGTCTTATTTGGAAGTCGGATCTGATTCAGATACCGACCTCCCCAATACACATGTGCCGGTACCATTCCGGATTCCTCACTCCCACCCCAAGTTATGGTTAGTGAAAGCCTTAATTACCAAGTGTTAGTTAAACCTTGACGGGTAAAACCAACAATCAACAATACTTAGTTCTTAACCTTAACTCAGTGAGTACTAAACTTAGTTGGCAACATTCTCAAGTCTCGTGGGTTAGTGTGGAGTAAACACATTCACATCGAGAATAAATTTGATCGGTTGCATGCTTTGTCTTGTCTTAGTCATAGCAAAATAAACAGATAGCACACAAGCCGAGGGACACCTCGTTAGCAAGCAGGTCACAGGAAAGACTGTACCGTTCACCGTCGATCGTTGTTTGTTTAACCTTCTTCGGGTCCCAATTCACAAACCTAAAACATTCATTCATTCTTAGGTCATTAGTTATTTGCACCTCACTTAACTCACTTAGTCCTAAGGACTTCCACTCAATAACCTCTCAAGCCTTTATCACTTAGTCTTACAACTTAACTTTAAACATTAAAACTTATACTTAATCTTAACTTAATTCCTTAAGTCCTTAGGGTCCCAATCATTACTACCCTACCAAGGGCATACCTCATTACCCATTACCATTCTTAGAATTTAAAATTTCTTTTTTTTTTATTTTTAGGCTCGACCGGACTTACCGACCGGACTTGCCTAAGTCCGGTCCATTCCAGTACCCTTTTTACCGTTGGAAAAATTCACTCCGACCGGACTTACATGTCTGGTCGATTCCAGAGACTTATAATCCGTACAAAATTCATGCCGACCGGACTTGACAAGTCCGATCCCATGTCCGGTCCATTCCAGAACATTTTTCCCTCACAAAACAAGTCCGACCGGACTTGTAAGTCCGGTCCCCAAGTCCGGTCGATTCCAGAAACATTTTCCGGTAGTGTAACAGAGCCCGACCGACCTTGCAAGTCCGGTCCTAAGGCCGGTCGGCTCTAAAAACTTGTTTCTAAATTCTTTTTCAACTCCAAACTTCTCCTCATATATCCTAATATGTTATAACCTCATTTGGGCACCTCAAATACACCTTAAGCCCTCCTTAAAATACCTTAAATCCTCCACCAAGATCCACCTTAGTCATTATGCATTTTCCTTGTACTAATGCTAACACTTGTAATGTTTTCCTCTAGGTTTCTAGGTGGTGGTTCATACCTAATGTAACCACTATGCCAAATGTTTTCTTCACCACTATAACATCATCTCCCAAGCATCTCTCACTATCTAAACTCTTTTAAGCATTCACTTAAAGTTCCTTAACAAGTTTAAACTTCCATCATCATCACATTATTTCCTTCCTAGTTGTGCACCAACATTTGCCTAAGTCCTAAATACCCAAATCATTCTCTTGATTCCTAAATATTCCATGGTGATACCTAAGTCATCAAAAGTCATTAAAACACCTTAACTTCACCCTTTTTCATCAAGACAACCCATAGAACATTCCTAGTACTTCCTTAGTCATTAAATTCCTTAGGATATCTTAGACACTTAAACTCTCCTTTAAATTTTGCCATGGGTTCTCTAGTATAGTACTTCCTAACACATGGTTTTTCTCCATCAAACAACCAATACCACACAAATTCTCATCACAATAGCTTAACACCCAATTACACCAAAACTTCACCACATCATCATATAATGCTTAAACTTAAAATGCTTGGCACTTAGGCCCTTAAATAACAATAATCTTAACCACTGAATTTCCACAATATATGCCTTCAACCTGCGAATACACTTAACAAGGCTCCCATTGAAATAAAATGCTTCTTGTGCTTCACCTTTATATTCTTAAACTATCTCTTTTCTCATTTGCTCCTTAGTCACAAGTTCACAAGAATAGTCATTGTTTCTCCTAGGTTTTATAGCACCTTCCCAATATAAACTCTACACTTAACTCATCATATACCCACATCTCACTCCCTTAAACAACAACAACACCTTAAGGTAAGTAATTTACCTTGTTTTCCCACAAGCTTAAAAGCTTTTCTTCTTAGGTTTCTTTGTTCAATCTCGGTCACCAATGTGATTCTCCTTGCCAATGTTCTAACCAATATCCAATGACTCCAATGAGTACTAGATAACACATTAACCCTAAGGAACAAACCCTAGGTTTAAAAATATGTTTTAAGGTATTAATGTGATTGTTTTACCTTGGTTTCTCAAGACAACTTGGATGTGAAGCAAGAAGGACCTCCTCTCTCCTTTGAAGAGTAGAAACAAGCTAGAACAAGGCATAAACATGGAGTCCCATGAGTATATATTTTCGGTTATGTGAAGAAAATGGTGGAAACCTAGGTTTTCTTACACTTTCTTTACCTTAAGAGAATGGAGATGCCAATGGAGTCTCCAAACTTGAATTTCCTCCTCTAATGGTGGTTTGACTTGGCACCAAAATGAAGCTCTTGAAGTTTTGAAAAGATAGAAAGGAGGAGCTTGAGCTAACTAAGAAGAATATGTATTTTGTTTTGGATTTGGAGCTAAAATGAGCAAGATGTGGCCAAGGGAAGATGGAGCTTTCATGGAGGTGAGCTCTACGTGAATGGAGAAGAGAAAGAGAGCAAGAAATCGTGGGCAACAAGGGAGAATGAAGAAGTGAGGAGAGAGATAAGCAAATGTGATATTTATCTTAAAAGGTGAATAGTACTTTATGCTTTATAACTTACTTATTTTGCTTTCTCTTTACTTAGCTAGATAAGTGTGGTGAGTCACACTTAAAAACCGGCCCCTTTAGTGAATGAGGGTAGTTTAGTCTTTGTTGACCAAATGTCTCACTTATAGACTTATGTTATAAACTAGCTTAATTAATTCACTATTCATCAAAAACAAGGCACATTGTTGTGAAATTTTGATTTCCCATTGATATAGACCTCCAAATGTGATACTATATGGTACACATATTAATTAAAGAGTAATGATGGACATTTAGCCATTCAAAACTCATTTACAAGACAATTTTTCAAAAACGTGCTTTAAGACTCCTTAAAACACATTTGTGTTTTAACTAGTTTTCAAGCTTGGTTTTCTTTGGTAATTGACTTAAAATGACCATTAGGATATTACTAAGGTCCTAGAACAATATTTGGGTACTCTCCCAAGTCTCTCCAAGCTTAGAGCACGTTTTTGCTTAAACTGCTCTTTTTGGTGTTTCCTTATACTTTCTTTGATTAGAAATGTTTCTTAATGTTTCTAAGGCATTATTTAGCCTCCTTATATCTTAGTTTATCATTTAAACACCATATCTAAGTTTGGGGTATTTCACGATCGGACGGTCCTGAAAGCTCAGTTCATCATCAGCGAGAACAGAATCGATCCCGAGTACTAAATTGCAATTTCCTCTAAATCTACAGAACCAAATTGAGTGATTCTTGTTTCTAAGGTTTCGAAATTCAATTACGGTTCCATTGATACTAATTTCGCTAGCTATAATGCAGGATTCACCGGTTTTCAATTTCGGTTTCGAAGTTAGGGTTCATAAGGGTTTCCGAACTCAAATTCACTCAATCTAATGCTTAATTGATGCAATTGGAACATGGTATTGACCGATAATGTAAGGGCGATTAACAAGGTTGAAGGAATTTGAAGGAAACTTACCGAAATTGCTCGAATCGAACGGATTTGTTTTCGGTTTCTGGAAAAACGCCCCCCTTTGTAACACCCCTACCCCGCTAATACCGTCATTACCGTCCAATCTCCTTACACATTCGTACTCACGCAGCGGATACATTCTTACTCAACGGCGGGTGATACAATGCCGTCAGCCACCCACGTGACTAACAAGGCTACTAATACATACAGCATCGGTCTGATGGACCGGAATATCCGAGTACTACTCAAATACAATACATACTCCCATTACTTACTGAGTACTACAATACTCCATTCAATACAATACTCCATTCAATACAATACTCCCTTCAATACAATACTCCTTACTTCAGTACAAGATAATACACTACACATACCGAGTTTACTGAGTTCCAAATACAAATACGATACCTCTTCAATTCCACGCATACTCATTAAGAGTCTATCCACTACCCGTCCTCACAACTACATACTTGCAACTTACGTAATAGTGTACCCCTTGGTACACTTCTACAGGCAAGGCTACAAGCCTATACCATTTACTACAATCTAACTTCATTCCTAGCAATCTAGGCATGTCCACCGGTCTCTTCTGTGACTAGGTCTGCTTCGGGTACCTGCACACTAAAAACGTTCCCCCTAGGGGGTCAGCTTACGCTGAATATGATACCGCATACCCCGCGTACTAGCGAGGGTACGCCGACCATTTGGTCGAATACATGCAATTCAATTTGCAATACATGCATACATACATACATACTTACATGCTTTCATTCACGATACTGCAATACTACACAAGGTATACATACATACGCACAGTACAAACATGCTTGGAAGACAATACAAGTCAACCAATGCTTACTTACCATCTTCCAGAATACACATACACAATACATACTCATTACATACTCAATACGCAATACGGAGATACAATTCTCCAATACATACAAAGGTCCAGTTAGCTTCATTACACACCCGGGTTAATCGGGTGTTCAATACTTTTTGCTCCAGGTCAATGACTTACAATAGTCAAGACCAATACACATGCAATACTTACTTACATACTTTACTTCCAGTTAAGTCGGTACGACCTCCGGGCAGGGATTACTACATCCCACCACCGGGCTTTAGGGTGGCCCACTAATCCAGGATGCTACCCATTCAAGGGATTTGGTCCATGGAAGAGATTATAGCCAGGATTCGGATCCAACCTCTTGTGTTTCCTTATCCTCACGCGTGGCCGAAACTATATCGGACTTCTACTCATTCCAGTTTACTCATTACTCAAGTTAGGAGTTGGGTTGTTAGGAATTAGTAGAAGTCAGTACTTCACTTCCATACATACATACAATACACAAGTACACAATACTTACACATACTTCTCATTTCCATTCATTCATTTCATGAATTATACAAACTAATTGTTCAAGAAGATACAACCAGAACAAAATAGTTCAAACACAGTTAAGTGCAATATAAGTCCGATTCGTGCATTTATCTTATTGGTGATCACATAAGCACACAAATCGGGGTAACCAGGTTAGGATACAGAGCATGAAGAAATCATACCTTTCACCGTTGACTTTGGACTCACCGACTCCCTTCGGTGTTCACTATTTGAATCCTATGACATACATACAATTGAGTGGTTAATTATCCATAACTAACCTTACTCATTACTTCCCTTACTGATTCCCAGTTTATACTTACTAACTCTTTGTTACTTAAATACATTTACTTAAGTTACTTACTTACAATTATTTTCTAAGCTTGTTTATAGCCTTAATGACCATTAAACATCATTAATCATGTCTTAATTAACTTATAATATCATTACCCATCCTTACCCTACTTTAGTTTAGCTTTAAAATACATTCTGGGCACTTTTCAGGGTGGTCCGGGTTTGTGTCCGGGGATACAAACCCGGACCAATGCATTTGGTCAGCTCTCGGGTGTATTCTGTATGTGGTCCGGGTTTAGGGCAGGGTTTACAAACCCGGACCATACAATGGTAGTTCTCTCGGGTATGTTTTCTATGTGGTCCGGGTTTAGGTCATAGTTTACAAACCCGGACCATGGGTGTGTAAAACCTCTCGGGTGTATTTTGGGGGTGGTCCGGGTTTAGGTCTTGGTTTACAAACCCGGACCATCCATTCTGTAATACATTCTATCGTTTTTTTGACATGTCCGGGTTTGTGTACTAGTGTACAAACCCGGACAAGTTACAGTATTGTCAAATGTATATGTTTTTTATTCTGTTTCAACTCCAAATTTCCACCAATCTCTTCCCCAATATTCCTACATATAATCTAACATATTTTAGCATTGATTAAGCACTTTAAACTAGCCCAATCCACTCTACCAAAATCTGTTACAAAACACACTCCACTGTTACATTTTTCTCCCCTGTTACAGTTTTGTTCTTCTCCAAATGCTACAGATTTTTCCTTTCTTCTTCCCACTACTCCTATGGCTCTTCCATTGCCTCATTTGCATTATACTCAACCTAAGTCTTACTCTGTACAATGCTCTTTTACTAAATCCTACATACTAATTCTTCCTCGTTTCTCCAACACACTTCAATATTCTTTGCTACAGATTTTATATCTTTCATTCTCTCACCACAACTACTACTCCTTAGTTACTAAATCATCTCTACTAAATCCCAATACACACATTGGTTCTCCCATTCACCAAGTCATTCTTAATACACAATTTCTACTAAAATTTCACCATAGTTCACCTACTTTTCTTACTTATCCACACATCTCCTTTCTCATCAAATTCATCCCTATTCTAGCCAAACTACAAGGGTTCTATCAGCACTCATACAAAATCTCAATACACCATTACTTCCTCAATTACAATAAATACATCATTACTTCCTCAATCCATACTAATACACATACACAATTTATTTGGCCCCAAGGCCTACAATTCCAATACTTGCTCATAAATACTCAAACTTCCACAAACTACAATACTAATACAATATTTGGGTTTCTTTAATCGGTTTACTCATCCCCATCACTCTAATGCATTAAAATTTAACATTAGGGAGGAGCTCTTACCTTAAGCTTATATTTCCTTCCTTTCTTTTCCAATCCTCCTCTTTCTCTCTTTCTTGCACAATCGGCTACATGGGGAATGGAGTTGCCAAACCCCATTCCCATCACCCAATACACACAAAATAAGTGTAATTAACATACTAACCCTTACATTAACACTAATGCATTGAGATGTTCAAATCACGAATTCTAGGGTTTACCTTTAGAGTGTTTTATGAGGGGTTTTAGCCCTTGGTTTGAGAAGGTGATTCCACCACCATTGCAAGGTTGTAATTTTGCTTAAACAAGAGGGAGAAAGTAGAGTATTACAAGGGGGTAGGAATCGGTTGTAAAAGAAGATGAAGGAAACATGAGTTTTTCATGTAAATTTTTACCTTAATGGAGAGGGGAGACTCCAAGCTTTACTTTGGTACCATTTTCTCTTTGAATGGGAAAACCCATGGAGATGAAGTTCTTCCTTTTCGAATTTTGAAAAGATAGAGTTGTAGAGAATGTTGAGGGGAGTTCAAATATGTAATTTGTTTTTGATTTGGAGCCTTAATAAGGCTTGGGCAAGCTTGAGAAGGTGAGCTGCCATGGTTGTCTCTTTGGAGCTTCCAAAAATCGCCAACAGAGAAGAAGAAGAGGGAGAAATCGCTGGGTGAGGGGAACCCACGCAGAGAGAGGAGAAATGTGAGGGGGAGAGGAGAGAGGTAAGGTAAATACCTTTTTACTTTTTTGGTACTTTTGCTTTTTGGCCCTTTAATTAATTAGCTAGTTACATGTGTGTGTGTGGGGTTATTTGACTTAATAAAATCGGTCCCCCTACTGTATTACTAGTTGGAGCGTTTTTCTTCTTTTACAGAAATCGCTCGTTATTTTACCCGGTTTGGTACTATTCACTAACCGGGCCCGTTTTCCGGAATTTTCTCGTTTAATTATTTTTATGTTATTAAGCTTCCATAAATGCTTAATAATTATTATTTAATGATTCATAATTTTTACGGGTCCGTTTGACCACTTAAAGTCACGTTTTTTGGGTTTTCTCGAAAAACGTGCGCCAAAGCTTTATTAGCGTTTTAATGCATTATTTGGATCCGTTTCCTTCGGGAGTTGTTCCCATATATTATTTAGGCCTTGTTAAGCCTTTAGAATCCATATATTACGCTAACCGAGGTTTCATACCTCCTATGGTTATTTAACGCTTATTTAGCGTTTTTCGCTTTTTAAGCATTTCTTCATTTCTTTTGGATTTATTTTTCCTTACCAATATTACTTAGGCATCATTAGGCCCTTAAATACGTATTAGATTAATTTTAATCCCTACATTTAAGTTCGGGGTATTTCAATCTACCCCCCTTAAGAACTTTGTCCTCAAAGTTGTTCGAGGTTATGGGATTACTATACTTACTCATTTACACTTGCCTAATACCAAAGCCATGCACTCCTCCTCCTTACAATTCCCAAATTCGTTCCTCCAAGTTTCTCCTTTCCATACCATACCAATGTACAATAGTTACTCCAATCCATATTACTATCAACATCCGGTTCCTCATTACAAGTTTTATACATACACACAGTGCGACGCTATCCCCAAAGCAATGCAATACACATTACAATCCCGCAGGCACTCCGGTCATCTAGACACAGGACTCCTCTATGTCCTGTTGCCCTTGGAATAATACAACATGCTACCTACTGTCATTCTCCGGTATAAGCTTCCAACAATTACTTACCCTCCAGTCTAAGGAAAATCCTTCCCGACAGCTAATTAGAAATCCTTCTAAAGCATACAACTCCAAATTTCAATTTATATTCCTTACATCTATCCTACGCGTGATTCTTGTGACCACTTAAGGGGAGCTTCAAGAATCGTTCGACCCTGATGTGATCAGCACCAGTGTTGAACTATCTTTCCACCCCAATTTGTGTTCGGTTTCCCTTGATCTGATCAGGATCAAGTTCGACTTCCCACATCAGTTTCAAACAAACAAACAATTTGATTTTGTCCATTTTCTATCTATTTACTCTTCCTAGTCATAATTACAAGTTCATACAACTCCGAGGGATGGAATTCAATCCATCAATCATCCTCACTCTACTTCCCAAATACTTTACTTCGAGATTCAATACCTAAGTGCTCATTTCATCAACCTTCGTTACTTTCGTCCATTACTCTCAATCATTACAAATATTCTAGCTAAGAATTACAATACTTATAAAGTTTAGCTATCCTCAATTACTACCAATAACATACTTACGAATATACCACCCATGGGTTACATTCCTCTACTACTCATAATCAATTCGCACTGCTTCCTCGAAGGTTACAATACTTGTGGAGCTCCGTCCACTACTCATTCTCGATTGTATCAAGACAATCACCTAGGGAGTTCAATTTCCTCTAGGTTCTACATCGGTTTTATACCGACTCTTGCATTGTAGTGCCATGTCTAACTTCAAATAGACACCCACTACAGGGATTATCATTTCCCCAAGAGTTACTCTACTCCTCTTTACTAATACTTTTACACTGGGGTTACAAGATGGGTATATTCAACCTATGGTATTCGCATCTCTCGTGACTGATTACCACAGTTACAATATGACTGAATACGTATGTTTATTTAACATAAGTACCAATCATTAAATAATTTCTCATTTGTGCTATGCACATTATAGTTTCTGTGTTTTGTTCATGAAACTTACATTAAGCGGTTTTCGCTCTACCCCCCTTAAAAGGGATTACGCCCGCGTAATCTACCATATGTTACTATTACACATTGGTTTACTCGATTTGGGCAATCTGAAGCGTTTAGCTTCACTACGATATACTATACAATATGCTCTGGTCAAAGGGTCTTAACCATGTCAATGGTTTAGTCCTTGCACCAAGAATTCCTATTGAGTTCATTTAACTCATAACCAATTCGGTTCTAGCCTATTAGGCTTCAAGGCATTAATAGCCATTCTTTCATACTTACTAGGTGTATTTCATTTCTTAGCTAGGGCCCACTAGCTTCTGCTGCGCGACCCTGATAACTTGGGTTACTCACCCTTCATGTTATCGTTAATGTGCTATACATCACCTTTTTATTCCTCTATTGTGGGAATGAGGTTTACTAACAGTGTGGTATTCTCTTACCGCTGTTTGAACTCAATGAGTTTTAGATTGTAACCAGCTCTCTGGTAATATATTACGCTCACTATTCGTGCCTCCACGATTATTCGTTAAGTTCCTCCGACTTGTTGTCGGGCGAGGTTAAGTCACTACCAAGTTGTAGTGCTCCCTCTGTTGTCACTAGCTTCTGAATTATACCAGTTCTTCTGGTTCAGTACAAGTGTTCTTTACTTGTATGACCTTGCATTCTCAATGCGTCGGTCCAAGTGACTTTCTTACATCTCCTTTCACCTTTTTATTCCAATGAAATTCACATCTTGTGATTGATAGTGTGTTTTACACTCTTCGTGCGATCTGTTGGTAAGAATGCCTGACTAGCTTATGCCATGTTTGTGGTGAAAAGAAAGATTTACTACTGTTTACATTCTCCATATCCGCAGCCATCCCATTGGATCGTTAGCTGCACAAGTGCAATACCAAAACACTCAGTCATACAGAGTGCAGAGGCGTAAACGCTTGACAGTAATTCACTTATGTGATAGGGATGGATATTTCTGCCTGTCTTCTCATACTTATACTCCGTGTCATCGTCTTACTGCTTCCTCCTAGCGGTCGCTTATTGCGCACCATACTCTTACTCATTACATGACATCGTTTTTACTGTCTTCGTTACTGTGGTAGTTCCTCCTTACTCATTGCCATTGCCATTGGCACCATTTCCTTATGGTATGAATACTGAGGGTTTCCTCTGTTCGTGTGTATGGCGGTTGTCATAGCATACCGCAATGTTACTATATTCCCAATGCGGGAATGTTTCGTTTCCATTCAGGTTCCATGTGTGGGTTGGCCTACCTCACATTATTTCATAATCGATAATGCAATTTACCAAGTGTCTTGGTTGGCTGTGGATGAAGTGATTCATCGGGTCATCGGCTCTCTTGAGCGTCGGTCATTCGTGGTGCCCAATGTGCACTCACATTAATTGTTTCTGATAATTACTGTCTCCTCAGTGCTGAGCATTGGTTATAGGCTCTGGCTATGCAGTTTTACTTTTGCATGTACATTACCGGGACATCCCAAGAACTTTAATGGTTTTCTGGTCCCGTTCCCCAATTGGAGGGTATTTCATCACTGGTAGGTGAAGGTTCTTGTCGAGAGGTTAGTTACCACTCATAAGTCTTATGGCAAGGTTACCATGTTGGTCTTTATACAATGGTTCACCACATGCTTGGGTGCATATGGAGTATACTTACTCCTTCGGGTCTCTATGCTCTTTAAGCGTCTCGCCCTTACAGTCCAAAGCCTCTTGTAGGCGTAGTGGTTCAAAAATCTCGTATTCTTGTTCGATTGTCTCTTGGCAACAACTACATGCACAAGTTTGTGGTTATGGTAGATGAAAGCCCTTTTTGAGGGTTCACATCGTTACAGCATTGGTGATCTTTGGTCAACAAGAGGTGTCTTTCCTCTGGTTTCTCGCAGTGTCCAAGTGTGGACTAGGCCACTGTTGGCGTTATTACGATTCTTATGCCTCTGTGCTGCCATTGCTACAGAAGGCATGTAGGTAATTAAAGCTTGTCAACTGTATACTAGACTGATGCTCTAGTGACAGTGACACTGAGTTGACCATTACTCCAAGCCGCTCAGGAGGTTGGATTTGAATTGATGGTCCAGTTGTTGATTTCTTGTCATATGGGACAATATCTCTTGCAAGTCCTATTAGCGATGGTGTGGGTTTTGCCACCGTTTGAGTTCACACCACGTAGTTGGTTGGTGGCTTTTAAGCCTTATTGCTGCAAGCTATGCTCTTTGCAAGCTGCTTATACACGTTTCCATTCTTTGTGTACCCCATAGGTTGGAGGTATTTACTGGGCTCCATGGTAAGTCGTGACATCACGCTTCCGTTCATAGGAGGCCCTTGAGGCAAGTTGATGCTAACCAGTGCCTTTTGTAATTTAGGGTATTTCCTATTAAGTGAAATCCCTTCGGTATTCTAACCGAATATCCGTTCTGGTTGTCGTGCTCTCTTCATGACACTTGTTCGATTGTGTTAACTCAGACACCCTTCGAGGGTTGCTCCTGGGTGTTTGTTAGGTTATGCCGTTACATCCGGCTAGCGTTTATGATACGTTATCACTATACCACCTTGTGGTATTATATTTAAGCTGTTCCCTCTGGGTTATAACGTCTCCCGTCGTTGGGTAGACCGTCTATGCTTGCTCCTAGTGCTTAAGACTAGGTTTGAATGTCCTCTTTGACGATGGATTATATTTGTGGTAATCTTGTAATTGCTCTTGGGAACTCTGTCCCGTTTGTTGAGCATTCTGGTGTCCACGTTAGGCGATTGCCTTACTGTGTTTAGGCTGGGTATACTTTCCAGCTGCCGTGTATTTTCTTGATGTCCTGAGACATATCCAATGTCTATACTTACTAGTATGTGCTCTTTGCACTCCCTAGTTCTTACTCCTTATCTTCAGATGGATTCTCTGAGTTCCTTTATGCTTAATTGCCTGAGGTGTCCAGTTGTTCTGGTTTGAACTTACTGATGGTCCGTAGAACGGAGTCGACTACTTCCCGTGTTTCGTACACTACCTGTATACATACGTGGGGTACCATGTTGATACGTTACCACTTACCCAACTATATGTCAGGCCCGCAAGCTCCTTCGGAGTGCAGTTGTCCCACATCCCGTAATTGGGTACACTCGTAGTGTTCGTCACACGCCTAGGTGAAGTATTCTATTGTCAACTCCTCTTGTATCATTCCATGATACTCACCGTAATTCTGTTGATTTGGTTTTAAAATCCAAGGTTTTTAAAAGAAGTTGTGGTTTTGAAAGAAGGATTCGGGTTTGAAAACAATGGTCCAGTGTTAAAAGAAATCTCTCATGGCACAGCCATGCTTGAGGTCTTGACTAAGTCTAGCTTCATGCTGACTGGTGTGTTCTAAATGTAGTGGTCAGGCCGTCAGGCCTTTCCATGGTTTCATTCCCCTAGTTTTGGGGTGTTTATTCCTGTAGTTGTTCCATTACGGCCACAGTACACTACTATGTACTTGTGGTGTGTTAGTGCTCCCCTGCATGTTCCTGTTCACACTGCACTTGCTGTGGCAAGTGCGCGGTACTGGTGGTTTTTGGGTAACCCGATACCGGTCACGGTATGGTTTCCACTCATAATTGGTAATCTTGCTTACTCTTCCTTTGATCTTGTTGATCATTTACTTAGGTTAATCACTCTTCTGAGTAACTTCTCAGTGAGTTTGACATGGCTGTCATTGATCGGGGTACTTCTCCAATCCTTGGAGCTTCCCCTTTGACTTGGTTGTGTTGTTCCTTGTTGCTTATTCCCACACGTTTGTTGTGGTTACTGAGCCTGATTTGGTTTAGGCACTACGGTTGTAGTTACGTCAGATTATATCTTGTGAATATTCTTGTAGCTGTCTGAGCTATGTTGGCCAGGTTTGTAACCTTTTTGGCGTTGTAGCTTTGGAGTCAGTCACTCCCGACTATGTCCTTAGCCAGCTAGCTCACCGTTGGTGGTGTTGCTTGGCTATTACTGTTGTCCCGTAGACTTGTGTCTCGGGTTTCATTACTGCTCCTGTTTCCATTTCGTTGCACGGTTAGTGCTTCTTTTCCTGTTGCGGGTTGTTTAGCTAGGTTCTGCGACTGCTAAGCATGTCGCCCCATGCTGTTGCAAGTTGTAGCCTCCTTGTGGTTGGAGTGTTTATACTACCGCTATTAAGTGCGGCTATTGTTGTTCAACCGGGATCCACTTCCGGGTCTTCCATTCTTGGAATCTACCATACGTCGGTTCTTGTTTACTGTGTGATTGCTTCACAACTGCCAGATCGGGTTTTCCCCGAGTATGAGAAGGCTTTTCTTCTCTCTGGCGTCCTTTCCCAAGTTATACAATGGGGTTGCGGTGGGCGGGACTGGTGTTGTAGGTATCCGGTACTCACCGAGAGTTCCTAACTAGCATCTCTCTAATGCTATCACTCAGCCCATAGCCCTAAGCTTCTAATTCCTAACTCGGTATTTCCTAAGCTCGGTATTTCCAGTCATCAGAGCGATACTTCGCTCTGATACCACTTTTTGTAACACCCCTACCGCTAATACCGTCATTACCGTCCAATCTCCTTACACATTCGTACTCACGCAGCGGATACATTCTTACTCAACGGCGGGTGATACAATGCCGTCAGCCACCCACGTGACTAACAAGGCTACTAATACATACAGCATCGGTCTGATGGACCGGAATATCCGAGTACTACTCAAATACAATACATACTCCCATTACTTACTGAGTACTACAATACTCCATTCAATACAATACTCCATTCAATACAATACTCCCTTCAATACAATACTCCTTACTTCAGTACAAGATAATACACTACACATACCGAGTTTACTGAGTTCCAAATACAAATACGATACCTCTTCAATTCCACGCATACCCATTAAGAGTCTATCCACTACCCGTCCTCACAACTACATACTTGCAACTTACGTAATAGTGTACCCCTTGGTACACTTCTACAAGAAAGGCTACAAGCCTTATACCATTTACTACAATCTAACTTCATTCCTAGCAATCTAGGCATGTCCACCAGTCTCTTTTGTGACTAGGTCTGCTTCGGGTACCTGCACACTAAAAACGTTCCCCCTAGGGGGTCAGCTTACGCTGAATATGATACCGCATACCCCGCGTACTAGCGAGGGTACGCCGACCATTTGGTCGAATACATGCAATTCAATTTGCAATACATGCATACATACATACATACTTACATGCTTTCATTCACGATACTGCAATACTACACAAGGTATACATACATACACACAGTACAACACATGCTTGGAAGACAATACAAGTCAACCAATGCTTACTTACCATCTTCCAGAATACACATACACAATACATACTCATTACATACTCAATACGCAATACGGAGATACAATTCTCCAATACATACAAGGTCCAGTTAGCTTCATTACACACCCGGGTTAATCGGGTGTTCAATACTTTTTGCTCCAGGTCAATGACTTACAATAGTCAAGACCAATACACATGCAATACTTACTTCTTACATACTTTACTTCCAGTTAAGTCGGTACGACCTCCGGGCAGGGATTACTACATCCCACCACCGGGCTTTAGGGTGGCCCACTAATCCAGGATGCTACCCATTCAAGGGATTTGGTCCATGGAAGAGATTATAGCCAGGATTCGGATCCAACCTCTTGTGTTTCCTTATCCTCACGCGTGGCCGAAACTATATCGGACTTCTACTCATTCCAGTTTACTCATTACTCAAGTTAGGAGTTGGGTTGTTAGGAATTAGTAGAAGTCAGTACTTCACTTCCATACATACATACAATACACAAGTACACAATACTTACACATACTTCTCATTTCCATTCATTCATTTCATGAATTATACAAACTAATTGTTCAAGAAGATACAACCAGAACAAAATAGTTCAAACACAGTTAAGTGCAATATAAGTCCGATTCGTGCATTTATCTTATTGGTGATCACATAAGCACACAAATCGGGGTAACCAGGTTAGGATACAGAGCATGAAGAAATCATACCTTTCACCGTTGACTTTGGACTCACCGACTCCCTTCGGTGTTCACTATTTGAATCCTATGACATACATACAATTGAGTGGTTAATTATCCATAACTAACCTTACTCATTACTTCCCTTACTGATTCCCAGTTTATACTTACTAACTCTTTGTTACTTAAATACATTTACTTAAGTTACTTACTTACAATTATTTTCTAAGCTTGTTTATAGCCTTAATGACCATTAAACATCATTAATCATGTCTTAATTAACTTATAATATCATTACCCATCCTTACCCTACTTTAGTTTAGCTTTAAAATACATTCTGGGCACTTTTCAGGGTGGTCCGGGTTTGTGTCCGGGGATACAAACCCGGACCAATGCATTTGGTCAGCTCTCGGGTGTATTCTGTATGTGGTCCGGGTTTAGGGCAGGGTTTACAAACCCGGACCATACAATGGTAGTTCTCTCGGGTATGTTTTCTATGTGGTCCGGGTTTAGGTCATAGTTTACAAACCCGGACCATGGGTGTGTAAAACCTCTCGGGTGTATTTTGGGGGTGGTCCGGGTTTAGGTCTTGGTTTACAAACCCGGACCATCCATTCTGTAATACATTCTGTCGTGTTTTTTGACATGTCCGGGTTTGTGTACTAGTTTACAAACCCGGACAAGTTACAGTATTGTCAAATGTATATGTTTTTTTTCTGTTTCAACTCCAAACTTCCACCAATCTCTTCCCCAATATTCCTACATATAATCTAACATATTTTAGCATTGATTAAGCACTTTAAACTAGCCTAATCCACTCTACCAAAATCTGTTACAAAACACACTCCACTGTTACATTTTTCTCCCCTGTTACAGTTTTGTTCTTCTCCAAATGCTACAGATTTTTCCTTTCTTCTTCCCACTACTCCTATGGCTCTTCCATTGCCTCATTTGCATTATACTCAACCTAAGTCTTACTCTGTACAATGCTCTTTTACTAAATCCTACATACTAATTCTTCCTCGTTTCTCCAACACACTTCAATATTCTTTGCTACAGATTTTATATCTTTTCATTCTCTCACCACAACTACTACTCCTTAGTTACTAAATCATCTCTACTAAATCCCAATACACACCTTGGTTCTCCCATTCACCAAGTCATTCTTAATACACAATTCCTACTAAAATTTCGCCATAGTTCACCTACTTTTCTTACTTATCCACACATCTCCTTTCTCATCAAATTCATCCCTATTCTAGCCAAACCACAAGGGTTCTATCAGCACTCATACAAAATCTCAATACACCAATACTTCCTCAATTACAATAAATACATCATTACTTCCTCAATCCACCATACTAATACACATACACAATTTATTTGGCCCCAAGGCCTACAATTCCAATACTTGCTCATAAATACTCAAACTTCCACAAACTACAATACTAATACAATATTTGGGTTTCTTTAATCGGTTTACTCATCCCCATCACTCTAATGCATTAAAATTTAACATTAGGGAGGAGCTCTTACCTTAAGCTTATATTTCCTTCCTTTCTTTTCCAATCCTCCTCTTTCTCTCTTTCTTGCACAATCGGCTACATGGGGAATGGAGTTGCCAAACCCCATTCCCATCACCCAATACACACAAAAAAGTGTAATTAACATACTAACCCTTACATTAACACTAATGCATTGAGATGTTCAAATCACGAATTCTAGGGTTTACCTTTAGAGTGTTTTAGGAGGGGTTTTAGCCCTTGGTTTGAGAAGGTGATTCCACCACCATTGCAAGGTTGTAATTTTGCTTAAACGAGAGGGAGAAAGTAGAGTATTACAAGGGGGTAGGAATCGGTTGTAAAAGAAGATGAAGGAAACATGAGTTTTTCATGTAAATTTTTACCTTAATGGAGAGGGGAGACTCCAAGCTTTACTTTGGTACCATTTTCTCTTTGAATGGGAAAACCCATGGAGATGAAGTTCTTCCTTTTCGAATTTTGAAAAGATAGAGTTGTAGAGAATGTTGAGGGGAGTTCAAATATGTAATTTGTTTTTGATTTGGAGCCTTAATAAGGCTTGGGCAAGCTTGAGAAGGTGAGCTGCCATGGTTGTCTCTTTGGAGCTTCCAAAAATCGCCAACAGAGAAGAAGAAGAGGGAGAAATCGCTGGGTGAGGGGAACCCACGCGAGAGAGAGGAGAAATGTGAGGGGAGAGGAGAGAGGTAAGGTAAATACCTTTTTACTTTTTTGGTACTTTTGCTTTTTGGCCCTTTAATTAATTAGCTAGTTACATGTGTGTGTGGGGTTATTTGACTTAATAAAAATCGGTCCCCCTACTGTATTACTAGTTGGAGCGTTTTTCTTCTTTTACAGAAATCGCTCGTTATTTTACCCGGTTTGGTACTATTCACTAACCGGGCCCGTTTTCCGGAATTTTCTCGTTTAATTATTTTTTTAGTTATTAAGCTTCCATAAATGCTTAATAATTATTATTTAATGATTCATAATTTTTACGGGTCCGTTTGACCACTTAAAGTCACGTTTTTCGGGTTTTCTCGAAAAACGTGCGCCAAAGCTTTATTAGCGTTTTAATGCATTATTTGGATCCGTTTCCTTCGGGAGTTGTTCCCATATATTATTTAGGCCTTGTTAAGCCTTTAGAATCCATATATTACGCTAACCGAGGTTTCATACCTCCTATGGTTATTTAACGCTTATTTAGCGTTTTTCGCTTTTTAAGCATTTCTTCATTTCTTTTGGATTTATTTTTCCTTACCAATATTACTTAGGCGTCATTAGGCCCTTAAATACGTATTAGATTAATTTTAATCCCTACATTTAAGTTCGGGTATTTCACCCTTACAACCCGATTGAGTAGCCTACTTTGCAACGCTATAATTTACAGTACAGAACGAGTTAGAACTAGTTCTTGGGCTTAATCTAAAGAGGAAACGTAACTCTACACAATGATAGCAAGAACTCACCCTAACTTGCACTACACAGAAAGAAATCGAAGCTAGAAGTTGCGAGTTTACCTTGCGTTTTCTGGAAAGAAAACTATGATTTTATGTTGTGACGAATCCGAAACTTTAGACACCTCGTTCTTCCAAACGGTTGGGAATTGGCTTAGGTCATCAACATGAAAGTTTTATAGGGATTAGAGCTCTTCAAAATGAGCTAAAGAACATGAAATTTGGCTGAGAAACGAAGAAGTTATGATCGAATGAAGTTTACCTGAATTCGGTGAAAAGCTGGAATTCTGGGTACGAGTTTCACAAGCGGTCAACTTTAGATCGAATTTGCGGCTGATGTATAATGAATTAGGGTATGTGTGAGTAATGGTTGGAAAGAGGATTCAAAGGAGAAGAGAATGAAAAATACGGCATTGAAAAATATTGAGAGATGAGTGAGATATAGTCGTCTAAAGTTAGGGCAAAATCTGGTATCGGTTACCGGAAAACAAGGGATAAAATCGGCTAAGTGTTGGGCGACCCGTGACAGTGTGACACGTGGCATATTTCAAATTTTTGGCTCTAAACTTCAATCTATCATAACTTTGGCTAGGATGATCCGTTTTTGACGTTCTTTTTATCAATCTTCATGGTTTTCCATAACCTTTTATTGGTATAGGTTTCATGGGCTGGTTTGACCATTCTCAAAAAGTCAACCCTAGCAAGGCTTAAAAGGCTTTAAGGGTTCTAGAATTTTATTTTGACTTTTATGTTTCAAAATAATGTTCCAACTCTTTCTAAAATCTTTATAATATACTTGGAGTGTTTAGAAATTTTCCCAAGATTTATTGACTTATAAATATTATTGTTAAATTCATAATACTATATAATATATATAATAGTTTAATACTTAATAGTATTCTTTAGGGTTAAATAGAAGAAATCCCCTAAATTAATTTCCATAATTCCACATAATATTAATATTCATAATTCCATACAATACTTTAATATTCATAATTCCTTATACTAATTTAATATTCATAATTCCATATAATAATTTCATACTTAATAGTATTATTAAAGGTTTAATAAAAGAAATCCCCTAAATTAATTTAAATTAATTTAGGGGTATTTCAGTATATCCCCCTTAAAAGAAACTTCGCCTCGAAGTTTAAACAACTAATAGGCACTCACACCGCTTCGGGTGTGCTGAGACAATAATAATTCCAATGAAATTCCATACCAATCCAATCCTTTATTTCCATCCATTTCCATAACAACATTTGAAATACCCCGAACTTAAATATGGTGATTAGAATATTCAATATAGTATTTAAGGGCCTAATAGTGCCTAAGTAATTTTTGGTAAAGAAAATAAATCCAAAAGGAATGAGAAAAACGCTTAGAAAGCGTAAAACGCTAAAATGAGCGTTAAATAACCATAGGAGGCACGAGACCTCGGTTAGAGTATTATAAGGATTCCTAAGGCTTATTCATGCCTAATTAAGTATACGGGAATGATTCCCGAAGAAAATGGATCCAAGAAATGTATTAAAACGCTAATAGAGCTTTAGCGCACGTTTTTCGAGGAAACCCGAAAACGTGATTTTAAGTGGTCAAACAGACCCGTAAAAATTATAAATCATTGAATAATAATTATTAAGCATTTATGGAAGCTTAATAACCAATAAAATAAAAAAGAAACGAAAATTCCGGAAAACGGGCCCGGTTAGTGAACAGTATCAAAACCGGGTAAAATAACGAGCGTTTTCTGTAAAAGACGAAAAACGCTCCAGCTAGTATTACAGAGGGGGCCGGTTTTTACTGGTGTAAACAGCTCTCTCTCACACACACACACAAGTAACAAATAAGTAAATCAAAAAGCAATAAAGTAATAAAGCAAAAAAAAGTAACTTATACTACTTTAACATTCTCTCACCTCTCATTCTCACCTTTCCCTCATCTCTCTCCTACCCTTCTCCTTCCCCATCGATTTTTGCCCCTCTCTCTCTTCTGGTTGGGCGATTTTGGAGCCCCAAAGGAAACCTCCATGGCTACTCCACCTTCTCCTCCATGCATGCTCCATCTCCATTTGAACTCCAATTGCAAAAATAATTGCATATTCTTACTCTCCTCATCACCCTCTACACTTCTCTCTTTTAAAAATCCAAAAATGAGGAAGTTGATTTTTCGTGGGTCTACCCCATTGGTGAAGAAAGTAACATCAATGTGAAGCTTGGAGTATCCTCTTTCCAACAAGGTAAAAATCTCCATGAAAGACCTCACTTTTCTCCATCTCTTGGCATGGCCGATTTTTGGTCTCTCTCTTACCTTGTTTTTCCTCTTGTTTTGGAGCTTTGCTTCAACCCTCCAATGGTGGTGAGAACACCTTCTTGAACCGAGGGCTAAAACCCCTCCTAAAGCACTCCAAGGTAAAAAAACCCTAACTAATGGTAATTTAAACCCTTCATTGAATTAGTGAAGTTTTAAGAGATTAGAAGTTTAATTATACTCTCCTCATGTAATTTGGGTGTTGGGATGGAGTTTGGAAACTCCATCCCCCACATGGCCGATTTTGCAAGAAAAAGAGAAGGAGAAGAAGTGGAAAGGAAAAGAAGGAAATATAAGCTCAAGGTAAGAGCTCTTCCTTAATGCTAAATTTTAATGCATTAGGATAATGGGAATGGGTAAACCAACTTAAAGAAACCGAAATAATGTAGTAGAATTGTAATTGTGAAAGTTTGGGTATTTGTGAACAAGTATGTGGATTGTAGGCTTTAGAGCCAAGGAATTGTGTATGTGTATTGATATTGTGTTTTGAGGAACTAAAGATGTATTAAGATTGCTTGGTATTGCTGGTAGGACCCTTGTATGGGTGTGGCTAGAATAGGAATGATTTTGGTGATGATGGGTATGTGTGGATAAGTAAGAATTATAGGTGAGCTATGGCAAAATTTTGGTAGGAATTGTGCATTAAAGAATGACTTGGTGAATGGGAGAACCAAGGTATGTATTGGGGTTAGTAGAGATGTTTAATGACCATGGATTGGTAATTGGAGGATGAGGATAAAGTATATAAAAATCTGTAGCAAGAAGTGATAAAAATGTATTGGAGGAGCTAGGAAAAAAATTAGAGTGCAAGATGTAGTGAAATGGATGTTGGACTTGGGTATAGACATGGTAATTGCTAGGAAATGTATTTGGGATGTTAGGAGTGGTATTGGTAGAAGAGATATTGAATGGTAGGAGTTTGTTTAAAAATCTGTAGCATAAGAGACACAAAAACTGTGCGTAAGTGTTGAAGAAGAAGTGAAGGAATTGTGTATGTGGAATTAGGAATGAGTAAGGAATTTGGGGGATGAACTAAGGCAATTTTGAGGGCCTAAGTAGTGTTAAAACATGAGGGATTACATGTAGGAATATTGGAGAAACAATGGGCAAAGTATAGGACTGAAAACAGAATTTAAAACTGAAGTACTGGGCCGGACCGACCTTGGGACCGAACTTGCAAGGTCGGTCGAGCCTAGAATTACAAAGACGGAAAACCTTCTGGAATAGACCGGACTTGCGACCAAGTTCGGTCGGACCAGAAAATTCTCCCGTCTGAAACCTTCTGGAATGGACCGAACTTGCGACCGGACTTACAAGTTCGGTCGGCCAGAAAAATTCCGCAGATGAAAGCTTCTGGAATGGACCGAACTTGCGACCGGACTTGCAAGTTCGGTCGAGACAGAAAATTTCCATCCTGATAGCTACTGGAATGGACCGGACTTGCGACCGACCCTGCAAGTCCGGTCGAGTAAAAAAAATAATAATATTTTTATTATATGATTATAACAATCATATGTATATATATATGCCTATACACATATATGCATATATATGTAGTAGTACACTATAAATGAAGTAGTAAAGGTAAGAAAGTAAGTATATGAGTAGGAAAACAAGTGTAAAAAGTAACCAAGTAAGTTGAGAGTATGAGAACATTGAGTACACCGGGATAACGGGGTAAGTACGGGAGTAGTAATTATTTGCGTATCGTAAGAGTATGGTATTAATAATAATGTTGGAACATTATCAGTGGAACAAGTGTGAACCAAGGAACGAGGGAACACACGTGTTAAAGCTAACTCCGGTGAAAGGTATGATTTCCTCATGCCCCGTATGCTAACCGAGTTACGTTGATTTGTGTGCTGTATGCCGGCTAATCAAGACTAAAGCATGAAAACGGTTTATTGCCTTTCATTGTATGTCTTGTGAATGTTGTGTGAGCTAACCATTCTTGATTGATTGTATGGCTTAACTTAGTGCGTAGACCGACTCCTAAGTGAGTCTAGTTGTGTAGTGACTCGCAGTAAGAGTCACGTTGTAAACTAATAGAACCGTAGAAACGCGCTAAATTAACAAACCAATAACCGGTAACACAAATCAAGGAACTCACTAGAATGTGAGAGAGTGTACGGGAGTAGTAACCTCCCGATAACGGTAGGAGAACCGAAACGAATAATCCACAAACCATAAGTAGTGGAAGAGTATAAGTAACCTCTATTAGAAGAACTAATCTTGGTGCAAGATATGAACCATGAGAGTAGTAAGGAATGATGAGGGATCTCCAAACCCCTTAGCAATTATTCGACCCATTATGAGAGGACCCGACTGATGTAAGTAATGTCCCGAACTTGAGAGTATTCGATATGTTGGGGAAACCCTTAAATCTGAGGATACTAGTCGATGGTGATTCCCTAAGCTAGTGGAGGTTATCAAGAGAGATACTCCTAGGCTAATCCATGAGATTGTAAGATACTCCAAGAGAGGAGTGTTGGGAATTTGAGTAGTCCGGTAAGAACGAGCATTTGAGTATTTGAGGAGCTAAGCGTATAGCCCTCGTATTGTAGGCCCGGTGGCGAGTCTTGTGTATGACTCCGCCCGGTGGCCAAAGTAATGAGTATCGAGTATTACGTATGTATGAGTAAGGTAATGGGTATTGAGTAAGAAGCAAGTACGAGTATGTAATAAGTACCGAGTATTGAGTATGTATGAGTAAGTATTGAGTATCGAGTACATATGAGTAAGTGAGGAGTATTGAGTAGTGAATATGCACTAGCATAGTAACGAGTACAGAGTAAGGATTGTGTACGAGTAAGGTATTGAATATGGAGTGATGAGTATGCAAGAGTAAGGAGTAAGTATGAGTAGAGTAACGAATATCGAACACAGTACGAAGAGTAATGAATGTATAACAAATACGAATGGTTGACTATTGAATTGTCTTCCTTAGTAAGTATTGAACTTGTATATTTATGTAGGTATCTTTGATTGTATGGTTGTAGTATGAGTATGTATGTATGCATGTAAAATGAACTCCATGTATATCCGACCCAAAGTAGTCGGCGTACCGCGGTTAGCACGCGGTATATGCGGATTTCATATGCAGCGTAAGCTGACCCCCTAGAGGGACCGTTTTTAGTGTACAGGTACCGAAGCTGCTCACCGTTCGAGAGAGTAGGATGGGGACTGCTACATAAGCATGGGTAGTTGAAAAAAAAGGAATTGTATTGGTAACGTAGTATGAATTTGGAAGTCTAAACTGTATCGGTAATGTAAGGATTGTAGTATGCTCGGTATAGCATTGCATTGGAGTTGTATCGAATTATGGATTGGCATGCAAGGGAAAGTAATGTATTGTGTAGAGCACTCGGTATGTTCATATTCATCAGACCGATAGTATGTAGTATTGTAATCCGCCTTGTTAGTCACGTGGGTGACTAACGACATTGTACACCCGCCGTTGAGTAAGTAATATCCGCTGTGAAGGTAAGTATTTGTACAGTAATGACGGTATTAGCGGTAGGGGTGTTACAACATTCCACTCGAGATTACTCAAAATCAAAACGAACCAAGATATACCAAGACATAGCATGATGAAAATCAACAGTCACATACTGTCATAATGTAAAAACCATGCCAGTATATCCCCCTTAAAAGAACTAAGGTACGCCCTCGTACCTGAAATACCCCAAACCTTGATACATTTTAAACATTTAAACATGGTATTTAAAGGCTAAAAAGTGCCTTAGAAACATCAGTGTACAATTTAAACCGTAGTAAAACACAATAAAGCACTAAGACACAGCTTGAGCAAAAACATGCTCTAAGCTTGGAGTGAACTTGGTTAGGACCCAAAGAGCCTACCAAGACTTAATAATATTCAATTATGATTTAATAAGGCTAATTAAGTCCTTAGGAAACTTTGGTAGACAGTTAAACCAAACAAAACACAAGAAAATACCTTAAAGTCAATAAGAGCAAAAATGTGCTCTAAGCTTGGGATAAATTTGTATAAGACCTAAAGGTCATACCTATACCTTATAAATATGTTAATGAACATATTAAACCAATTACCAAAGAAAACCAAGCTTGAAAACAAGTTAAAACACAAAATGTACTTTAAGGAGTCTTAAAGCACATTTTTGAAAAATTGTCTTGTAAATGAGTTTTGAATGGCTAAATGTCCATCATTACTCTTTAATTAACATTTTTACTGTTTAGTATCCCATTTGGAGGTCTAAATCAATGGGAAATCAAAAATTTTACAAGAATGTGCCTTGTTTTTGTGAATAGTAACAAAAAAATGCAAGTTTATGACATAAGTCAATATAAGTAAGTTAGTTGGCCAACAAAGACCAAACCACCCTTATTATTAAATGGGGGCCGGTTTTATCAAGGTGATTCACCTCCTTGTTAGTTAATAAGTAAATAAGTAATGACAAAGCAAGTAAATTCACTATTTACTTTATAACATAAATATCTTAACAAAGTGTACTCTCTCACCTCATTCTCTTCTTCCCTTTTCATTTCCCACGGTTAGCCATCTTCTTCCTCCTCTCTCCATCGGTTTGCTACAACCATATACCATTCTCCATCTTGGAATGCTTGTAACTTATGACTCCATGCTCCAAATTCAATTTCAAGACCACCTTTGTCTTAGTTAAGTCAAGCTCTTCAATTCTATCTTTTCAAATCTTCAAAAGCCTCATTCCGGTGCCATGGAGATTCACCATTGATGGAGCTTGAGCTCACCTTTTCATGCCTTGTCATCCTCCTTTGCTTCAAGGTAAGGAAAATCAAAGAAAAACAACATCCCCTCTTGTTTTTGTGTGTAACCGAGAATCACCTTTGATGGTGTCTTCTCTTGTTGTTTCATAGCTCCATTTCAATCTTCAAGGGACAAGGAGGAGTCCTCTCTTGTTACATATTCGAGTTCTCTTTCAAATTCAAAGGTAAATATCATTTTAGTGTATTAAAACACTTATGTTAAACTAGGGTTTGTATATGAGTTTAAGTGTGAATTCTTAAGCTCATTACCCTTATATGTAAATTGAATAGAAAGTTGACAAGTGATCAAACTCCTTGCTGATTTCCGGTTCAAGGAAACAAGAAAGTTTGAAAGGAAAAGAGGTAAACAAACTATCTCAATGTAGTTCAAATGCCTTAGGAAAAATGAGCTTGATTTGCTTGATAAAATACCTAAGGAGCCAATGGTGAATGACCTAGTAAAATGCACTCAAGGAAACTATTAAAGGGCATATGTGTTGTTGTATGTAATTGCAGGTCAAAGGCATTATTTATGTGGGAAATTCAGTGTTTAAGGTTTATGCAATTTAAGGGCCTAAGAGCCATGTTATTTAAGGGCCTAAGTGTCAAGCAATTTAAGTTTATGCACTATATTGTGATGTAGTGTAAATTTGGTGAAGTTTTGTGTGTGAGAAAGTTCTTGGTGGATTTAGGTGTTCTTGAATGATATGAGGTAAAACCTAACTGTTTGGATGTGAAATTATACAAGAGAAGCTATGGCAAAATTTGGAAAATGTATAAGAAGTTCTAAGTGTTTTAAATGAGTTTTGGTGAACTAGGAAGTGTTAAAGGTGAACAAGTGTTTTACTAGGGAAGAAAGCATGTATTAAGGTGATTTAGAGTGATACAAGGATTTAGGTATTATCTTGGAAGTTCTAGGAATTCAATGTGTGTTTTTGAGGATGTATTAAAGTCTTGGAGAAGTTTGTTTAAGGTTTAGGAATGTTGATGTACAAGGAGGAAATGATGTTTAGGTAAGATGTGAAAAAGGAGATTTAGTTATTAAGAAAAGATGTTGAGAGATGATGTTATGATGGTAAGGAAACATTTTTGGCATAGTGGTTATCATAATTATGAAACACCACTTAGAGGAACTAAAGAGAAAACATTATAAGTGTTAGGAATTTTGGTAAGAAACATTGTAAGTGTTTATGGAGTTATAAAATGAGTTTTAAGGATGTTATGAAGGGTTAAATGTGCCAAATGATGTTAGAACACATTAGGAGGCTTAAGAGAAGTTTGGAGAAAGTTTTGACAAGTTTTGGACAAGTTCTGATGTTGTCCGACCTAGTGGTCCGACCCAGGGTGGGTCGGACAGCCCCAGTTAATTCAACCGTTGGTGTTTTTGGAATGGTCCGACCCAGAGGTTTTGGGTCGACATGGGTCGGACGGGAGGATTTAAAAGACGGAAAAAGTTTTTGGAACGGTCCGACCCAGTTGTGGGTCGGACGGTGGGTCGGATGGCCCAAAACATGTAAAAAAAAAACAAATTAAGTGTGGTTTAAGTAGTAAACCCTAGTGAGTTATAATGACAATTTAGTGGGGAAAAGTTGTATTAAAATGTAAAAGTAAAACAAGTTAAAATGTGAAGTTATTTAACTAAGTTAACGGGGGATAAGTTATGAGCATTAGACTTTAAACAATCATGTTACCCCCGGTGTTAATAAAAGTACATGTAATGTTATCAGTTGTTCGAGAATTGTTCGAGGAACATAAGTGGACTTGATAGAGTGGACTCCGGTGACAGGTATGGTTTTCTTGTAACCTGTGTCCTACCGGATTACACCGGCTTGTATGCCAATGTGTTTTTCTGTATGTTTGCCACGTTGTAAGATAAAACATGTAGATTTTACAGTAATTCATATATGTGACTGTCTTGTTCCGATACCATTTAACCTCGAAGTGTTAACCTTAGTTAACTGAGTCTAGGATCACATGAGAGTTCGGTATTCGGATTAAACGTCCCGAACCATGGGACGTTCTAACCACGGCTATGCGTGTGTTAATTGTGTGATATTTGTGTGTCTATGTAGGGACCTCCCTCGTATGTGTAACCCAGTTTTGATACTGTATGATGTGTGGATGTGATAGACTCCATATTGGGGTTCTAACTAGCTAAAAGTGAGTATGTACTAACAGGGTGAGGAATCCGGTTAGGCCGGTCGCGCGTTGTTTGGGAGTGGGTATCCTTTTAGCCTTACCCTCCTCTTTGTTATGTTATGGTTGTTTCCCTCACGGGTTATGATCTCCCATTAGCTTACACCAAAGCTTAACTATTCTGACTTATGATCGGTTTAGGGGGAACATGTGTTTGTGTGGTGTGTTCGGGTCACAAAACCCGAACCATCTTAACTTAAGTTACTCGTCCGACTATTAGGACGGTAATGAGTGTCGTATAACGAGCTTACCATGAGGGTGACATCATTCTCTAGGCTCACCAGTGAATTAACAATGTTGGGTCGGTTCCTAAGAGAACTGCTCCCATTATGTTATGTGTTGTTGTTGTAATACAATTTCTATTGTGATGTTGTTATGTGCTCGTTGAAACGTGAAAAGTGTTGTTATGTAGTGTATGTTATATGTTGTAAAATGTGGAGTATGTGGATCATGGATATGAATCCCAGTTTGTGATAAGAGGCGTTTAAGGATAACCCGATTAATGGGTAAGTGTCGTCTATTAAGGAAGTAGCTCCATTGGAGGAGAAACACTCTAGGGGTAATGAATACCATGAGTGACTTATCAAGTAAGGTGGTGTTATCTATTTGTTGAGCCCATTGAGGTGGAATGTTATGTGTTGTGAGTTTATAGTTACATGTATGATTTAAATATAATCAACCGCATGCTAAGACGACAATTAGTTGTGCGTGGCCCGGTAGCATGCGGGCTGCGGGATTACCATACCAGCAAAGGTGCTGAGCCCCTTGGGGGCCACCCTTTCTCTTCTTTTCCTATTTCAGGTGCAAGGAGCTAGAAGTCGTTCGAGAGTAGGACGGGGTAGTCGTTGTACATGGGTAATCATTTAAGTTGTATATATTCAGTAGGTGTAGTAAGACCGAAGTTGTTATCGGCATTAGTTTTTGAATACCCGGTACAGTTGGAAGGTGTATGTTGTTTCTATTATTAATGGAAGGGTCAGTAATGTGTAGTCGCTCGGGAATCTAGTCCATCAGACCGGTACAATGTATATGCAATAGCCTTGTTAGCCACGTGGGTGGTTAACGGCGTGTAGCACCAACGAGTTAAGTAATGTGATGAAGCCTATTTTCCACTGTAGTTTGTTATTAAGTGCGTAAGTGTTGGATGGGGTGTTACAAAAAGTGGTATCAGAGCGATAGCGAAGTATCGCTCTGATGACTGAATTACCGAGCTTAGGAAGTACCGAGTTAGGATTTTAGTACACTGGGTTTTGGGTTGAGTGATAGCGTGAGAGATACGCTAGTTATGTATTACCAGTGTGTACTGGAAACCTACAATATCCTTCCCGCCCTCCACAATCCCTGTTTTATAACTTGGGAAACAACGCCAGAGAGATGAAAGTCCTCTCATACTCGGGAATACCCGATCTGGCTATTATTAAGTACCTCTAAAGGTATGGTGAACCTGTCATACGGTAGATCCCGAAAGGTGGGAATCCTGGAGACGGTTTCCATCTGAATAATGTTAACCGCATTAAATAGCGAAGAATGAGGAATTTTGTGTATAAGAGAATAGAATTTCCGGCAACCTGGGTCGACATGCTGAGTAGTCGAGAATGACCAGCTTGCAACGCACCAACCATGCAACAGGCAAGAAGTGGATTTATGAAACCCGAGACGAGTACGGGACCATAGTTGTTAAAGATGATACATCAACGGTATACCAACCGACTAAGGAACGACAACGTAGTGCCCAACAGGAGACAAGTCTCAGTACCACGACACAGGGCGTGGAACGGCTACGAAGAGGAAACAATACAAAAAAAAGGGGGCTCTAGAATAGGAAACACCCTAGTTAAATGATTATCATGTGAATATAGCGAGAAGTCGCCCAGAGGTTATTGTCAAGACTGTAAGATCAAGTGAGGGCCAACAAGGCCACTGATGACAGTGCGGGTGAGAACAATACCGCAACCGGTGTGTGTGTTTAACTGAGAGCCAGTTAGCATGGCGCACTTGCCATAGCAAGTGCTGCTATAACAGGGCTGTTCGGAAAATTTTTAAACAAATACAATACTTAGTAAAGTACCATAAGTTAAGTGAGATCGTCATAACCGTGGAAAGGCTTGATAGCCTAACCTCTGTAATTGGAAGTACACCAGTCAGCAAGAAGCTAGATTGGTTAAGGGAAGACGGCATTGTAAAACCATGAGAATTTTCTTTCAAACCAGATTTTCTTTCAAACCAATACTTCTTTCTAACCTTCTTCTAAACCAAACCAGTAAAACCAAGGGCAGTTGATAAAGATACAACAGTGGATAAATTTCCCTCGATTAAGTTCAGGAAGCACGGAACGCATATTGTCACGGGACAATATAAGGGAGTTGACAACATAATACTTCACCTAGGCGTGTGACGGACACTACGAGTGTACCAGCTGTAATGTGGACGACCGCACTCCGATAGGAGCTTGTGGGCCTGACAGACCTACTTATGGGTTAGTTGGGTAAGTAGCAATGTATCAGCATGGTACCCCACATATGTATACGAGTAGAGTCCGGACACGGGAAGTAGTCGACTCCGTACTACGGTCAGCAGTATAATCAAACAAGAGCTAAGATACCATGAATGGTGAAGTTAAGGAACTCATTAAGTTAACGAGACTAAAAATTAGTAATTCTTTTCAAGGAAATGTTTAAGAGTCAGAGGTGCGAAGTGCACTAACTGTAATGTAAAGACATCGTATATGTCTTAAGGATCCCAGGGATAAATATGATAGCTGGAATGGTGACCCCCTGTGCATGGCAAACAGATGCCTAATGTGGACACATTAGTGTGCAATGAATGGGATAAACTCCCAACGAGTACCTACACTACCAGGAAATGTTGATCTTCACAGAAGAGGATAATAAGCCAGTTAAGAACGCAAACGCGTGGCTAACTGAATATACCAATAAGTGTGAACCAGATGTAAGGCATAACTTAGCAACACCCAGGAGCAATCCTGAGGGGTGTTCACATCAACGATAATTGTATGAAATGACATGACAGAAACACAAGGGTTGAACTAACATCCAGTTTAGACATAAGTTCAGGAGACGGACTGACAATCCTAAGGGCATCCCATGAAAGAAACGGATGCAACGACCTTGTCATGGAGTTCAATATGATATCTAAACTATGCAATGTTGTACAGAGAAATAAATGTGTGTGAACCGTCCACAATGGACAGAGCTCGAAGCAGTAAGGCTCATAAGCCACAATAAATGTGTTACGAAATTAGATTGATTGTAGAGTTTATGTTGTATAAGTGAATAGAGTGGTAAATGAACCACTGCATTAAGAGTGGGGATACCTCTCGATATTGTGAGACCGCAGGAGCGGTAGTTATGTGAATCAAGTTCAGGAAATATTTCAGGATGGACGATAATATTATTGAAAGAGAGCAGTTAGTTTAGTAGTATGTGTGTATAAGTGAAGCATCGAGCTGAATAATGCCGGCTTGTGACTCGAATGATCAATGCTCAAGGAGCATTCAGTAGTCATCCAATGAATGATGACCCATAATACGAATGATGTAAGTATATGTGTGGAAGTTAATGTGACAGTAAATACCATGTAAGTTAGTGTTATACAAGGAGCACGGTGCGCAGTAAGCGACCATTGTATAAGTATTGTTAAACGACAATATGGCAACTAAGCACATTATGAGTTAAACCTAATAGAGATACAACAGTAATGATACCAAACAAAAGGCAGTAAGCCAGTAGCCAGTATTACGAGATCAGAATCTCAATGAAACACAGTGTGAATTCCGTTGCGAATCGCATGAGAGATTTGCTGTCAAGAGTTTACGCCTCTGCACTCTGTATGACTGAGTGTTTTGGTATTGCATTTGCGCAGTAATGATCAAGTGGGATAGCTAGGAATTGGAAACATGTTAATTATGAAGGAATAATTTATAAATGGCCGATGCATAGGAAATGCAAGGCCGCACCAATGAAAGAATACATGTACAAAACCAAATGTGGAGGCATGATTAGCAACAAGTGACTGCAGTAATACGGAATACTAGATATCGGTTTGGAATATACCTCAAGTGTGAGAAATAGCTGAGAGAGCACTACACACTACGTAGTAGCTCCACCTCAACTGACAAGTCAATCATTGTGAAATACGTAGCAGTTTACGCAGTAAGTTATTGGAGAAGTGGATGGGAAATTTTGTAACTCACCGAGTTCGCTAACGGTAGGACATACCACGCGTCGGTTGAGAAACCATTGTTACAAATAAAAGGTGATAAATGGAGTTGACAATATAGTAACATAACGAGTGGGGAAAACTGAGCCCTACAGTTCTTAGAGTTTCGCAGCAGAAACTAGTGAGCCAGTGATTCAAGTGTGTTACGTGAATAGCGAATATGAGTGAATGGCTAATTATTAATGCCTAGAAGCCTCCAGGCCAGAACCGAAACCGCTAAGAGTTTAAACAACAAATCCAATGAGAATTCTTAGGTTATGAACTAAACCGCCAATATGGTTAAGATCCTGTAACCAGAACAACCGCGTGGAAGTTAAAACACTTCACGACGGCAGGACATTTTAAGCCAATGTTTAGTGATTGATTACGTGGGCGTATCCCTTTTAAGGGGGTAGAGCGCAAAACCACTTAGTGTGTATTACCGTACAAGTGTACGTGACTTATGTTGTGCATAGCACAAAATAATTTGTTTTGATGATTGGTATGTGTGTTACATAAACATACACATTCATTCATGGTTTAATTGTGGTAATTGCGCACAGAAGATGCGAATACCATTGTGATAAGTGTGTTTATTTGTTAAAAGTGGTGTGTGATAATACAAGTGTGGGGAGTAGAGAAACTCCCGGGGAACTAAAACCCCGACATTATATGTTCATATGACACTAAATGTGAAACAGTGTGTTGTATTTTGATAAAAATGTGTATATATATACAATATAGTGATTCATGGAAGGGTATGAAACTGACATAGAACCTAGTGAGAATAAGATTCCCTAGGTAACAGGATAAAAGTGAATGGAGATAATTGATAGACGGAGTTCTATCCTTTGGAGATGTAATGATTATGACTAGAAAGACTAAAAGATAAAATTGAAATGAGTGTATTACTTGATGCTTGAAAATGAAGTGGGAAGTGGAACTTGATTGCATGCGATCAAGAGAAGCCGAACACAAATTGGGGTGGAAGGATAGTTCAACACTGATGCTGATCACATCAGGGTTGGATGACTCTTGAAGCTCCCTATAAGTGGTCACAAATAACCACACTAAGAAAGAAGCAAAGAGCATAAGTTGGACTTGGAGTTGTGTGTGTTTTCAAAAGGATTTTCAATTGGTGTTTTCAAAACAATCGATTAATATTTTGAATAAGGATTCTCTTATACTTAACCTAGTAAAGAATATTTTTGTAGTACTTGCTCACGAGCTGAGGACATATGAGCCTTTGTCTTCTGACCGGCGACATGAGAAGTACATATGTTAAAAATTAAGTGAATGTTTTGATCTCCCAAAGGAACGGGGACCAGAAGGTGTCCATCGCGACCGGGTTCTGCGGGATCACAGTGTATATAAAAGATATTTTTGATTGTTATACATACTATGACATGTTTGTGGTATGTGTAATAAATATTATTTTGACCTTGTTCCAAAAGTGTATGTTATCAAGACCTATGAGTCTAAATGTTGTTGTGTTACATAGACCTATGTGTCTAAATGTTGTTATGTTACCCAAGACCAGAGAGTCTAAGGGTTGTTATGTATGTGTAAATGTTGTTAGGATACCCGGACCATTGAGTCCGAGGTTATCATGTGAGTATGTTATGTTATGCATGGATGTGAATGTGTTACCCGGACCATTAAGTCCGAGGGTGTGATGTAAAATATGTTTGGTTATGGAAGTTTATTCCCAGTGATTCCTGCGTTCTAATCCAAATGATTGTGGGAAGTGTGAACTTCGAGGATGAAGTTCTTTTAAGGGGGGTAGATTGAAATACCCCAAACCTTGATATATTGTTAAAATTTAAACATGGTATTTAAAGGCTAAAAAGTTCCTTAGAAACATCAGTGTACAATGTAAACCGTAGTAAAACACAATAAAGCACTAGACACAGCTTGAGCAAAAACATGCTCTAAGCTTGGAGTGAACTTGGTTAGGACCCAAAGAGCCTACCAAGACTTAATAATTCAATCATGATTTAATAAGGCTAATTAAGTCCTTAGGAAACTTTGGTAGACAGTTAAACCAAACAAAACACAAGAAAATACCTTAAAGTCAATAAGAGCGAAAATGTGCTCTAACTTGGGATAAATTTGTATAAGACCTAAAGGTCATACCTATACCTTATAAATATATTAATGAACATATTAAACCAATTACCAAAGAAAACCAAGTTGAAAACAAGTCAAAACACAAAATGTGCTTTAAGGAGTCTTAAAGCACATTTTTGAAAAATTGTCTTGTAAATGAGTTTTGAATGGCTAAATGTCCAACATTACTCTTTAATTAACATGTGTACTATTTATTATCACATTTGGAGGTCTAAATCAATGGGAAATCAAAATTTCACAAGAATGTGCCTTGTTTTTGTGAATAGTAACAAAAAAATGCTAGTTTATGACATAAGTCAATATAAGTAAGTTAGTTGGTCAACAAAGACCAAAACACCCTTATTATTAAATGGGGGCCAGTTTTATCAAGGTGAGTCACCACCTGTTAGTTAATAAGTAAATAAGTAATGAAAAAGCAAGTAAATTCACTATTTACTTTATAACATAAATATCTTAACAAAGTGTACTCTCTCACCTCATTCTCTTCTTCCCTTTTCATTTCCCACGGTTAGTCATCTTCTTCCTCCTCTCTCCATCGGTTTGCTACAGCCATATACCATTCTCCATCTTGGAATGCTTGTAACTTATGACTCCATGCTCCAAATTCAATTTCAAGACCACCTTTGTCTTAGTTAAGTCAAGCTCTTCAATTCTATCTTTTCAAATCTTCAAAAGCCTCATTCCGGTGCCATGGAGATTCCCCATTGATGGAGCTTGAGCTCACCTTTTCATGCCTTGTCATCCTCCTTTGCTTCAAGGTAAGGAAATCAAAGAAAAACAACATCCCCTCTTGTTTTTGTGTGCAACCGAGAATCACCTTTGATGGTGTATTCTCTTGTTCTTTCATAGCTCCATTTCAATCTTCAAGGGACAAGGAAGAGTCCTCTCTTGTTACATATTCGAGTTCTCTTTCAAATTCAAAGGTAAATATCATTTTAGTGTATTAAAACACTTTTGTTCAACTAGGGTTTGTATATGAGTTTAAGTGTGAATCTTAAGCTAATTACCCTTATATGTATATTGAATAGAAAGTTGACAAGTGATCAAACTCCTTGCTGATTTCCGGTTCAAGGAAACAAGAAAGTTTGAAAGGAAAAGAGGTAAACAAACTATCTCAATGTAGTTCAAATGCCTTAGGAAAAATGAGCTTGATTTGCTTGATAAAATACCTAAGGAGCCAATGGTGAATGACCTAGTAAAATGCTCTCAAGGAAACTATTAAAGGGCATATGTGTTGTTGTATGTAATTGCAGGTCAAAGGCATTATTTATGTGGGAAATTCAGTGTTTAAGGTTTATGCAATTTAAGGGCCTAAGAGCCATGTTATTTAAGGGCCTAAGTGCCAAGCAATTTAATTTATGCACTATATTGTGATGTAGTGTAAATTTGGTGAAGTTTTGTGTGTGAGAAGTTCTTGGTGGATTTAGGTGTTCTTGAATGAAATGAGGTAAAACCTAAGTGTTTGGATGTGAGAATATACAAGAGAAGCTATGGCAAAATTTGGAAAATGTATAAGAATTCTAAGTGTTTTAAATGAGTTTTGGTGAACTAGGAAGTGTTAAAGGTGAACAAGTGTTTTACTAGGGAAGAAAGCATGTATTAAGGTGATTTAGAGTGATACAAGGATTTAGGTATTATCTTGGAAGTTCTAGGAATTCAATGTGTATTTTTGAGGATGTATTAAAGTCTTGGAGAAGTTTGTTTAAGGTTTAGGAATGTTGATGTACAAGGAGGAAATGATGTTTAGGTAAGATGTGAAAAAGGAGATTTAGTTATTAAGAAAAGATGTTGAGAGATGATGTTATGATGGTAAGGAAACATTTTTGGCATAGTGGTTATCATAATTATGAAACACCACTTAGAGGAACTAAAGAGAAAACATTATAAGTGTTAGGAATTTTGGTGAGAAACATTGTAAGTGTTTATGGAGTTATAAAATGAGTTTTAAGGATGTTATATGAAGGGTTAAATGTGCCAAATGATGTTAGAACACATTAGGAGGCTTAAGAAGAAGTTTGGAGAAAGTTTGACAAGTTTTGGACAAGTGTTGATGTTGTCCGACCCAGTGGTCTGACCCAGGGTGGGTCGGACAGCTCCAGTTAATTCAACCGTTGGTGTTTCTGGAATGGTCCGACCCAAAGGTCTTGGGTCGGACATGGGTCGGACGGGAGGATTTAAAAGACGGAAAAAGTTTCTGGAACGGTCCGACCTAGTTGTGGGTTGGACGGTGGGTCGGACGGCCCAAAACATGTAAAAAAAAATTAAGTGTGGTTTAAGTAGTAAACCCTAGTGAGTTATAATGACAATTTAGTGGGGGAAAGTTGTATTAAAATGTAAAAGTAAAACAAGTTAAAATGTGAAGTTATTTAACTAAGTTAACGGGGGATAAGTTATGAGCATTAGACTTTAAACAATCATGTTACCCCGGTGTTAATAAAAGTACATGTAATGTTATCAGTTGTTCGAGAATTGTTCGAGGAACATAAGTGGACATGATAGAGTGGACTCCGGTGACAGGTATGGTTTTCTTGCAACCTGTGTCCTACCGGATACACCCGGCTTGTATTCCAATGTGTTTTTCTGTATGTTTGCCACGTTGTAAGATAAACATGTAATGAGTTTACAGTAATTCATATATGTGACGTGTCTAGTTCCGATACCATTTAACCTCGGAAGTGTTAACCTTAGTTAACTGAGTCTAGGATCACATGAGAGTTCGGTATTCGGATTAAACGACCCGAACTATGGGACGTTCTAACCACGGCTATGCGTGTTAATTGTGTGATATTTGTGTGTGTATGTAGGGACCTCCCTCGTATGTGTAACCCAGTTGTAATACTGTATGATGTGTGGATGTGATAGACTCCATATTGGGGTTCTAACTATATCTAAAAGTGAGTATGTACTAACAGGGGTGAGGAATCCGGTTAGGCCGGTCGCGCGTTGTTTGGGAGTGGGTATCCTTTTTAGCCTTACCCTCCTCTCTGTTATGTTATGGTTGTTTCCCTCACGGTTATGATCTCCCATTAGCTTACTCCAAAGCTTAACTATTCTGACTTATTATCGGTTTAGGGGGAACATGTGTTTTGTGTGGTGTATTCGGGTCACAAAACCCGAACCATCTTAACTTAAGTTGCTCGTCCGACTATTAGGACGGTAATGAGTGTTGTATAATGAACTTACCATGAGGGTGACATCATTCTCTAGGCTCACCAGTGAATTAACAATGTTGGGTCGGTTCCTAAGAGAACCGCTCCCGTTATGTTATGTGTTGTTATAGTAATACAATTTCTATTGCGATGTTGTTATATGCACGTTGAAACGTGAAAGTGTTGTTATGTAGTGTATGTTATATGTTAAAATGTGGAGTATGTGGATCATGGATATGAATCCCAGTTTGTGATAATAGGCGTTTAAGGATAACCCGATTAATGGGTAAGTGTCGTCTATTAAGGAAGTAGCTCCATTGGAGGAGAAACACTCTAGGGGTAATGAACACCATGAGTGACTTATCAAGTAAGGTGGTGTTTATCTATTTGTTGAGCCCATTGAGGTGGAATGGTATGTGTTGTGTGTTTATAGTTACATGCATGATTTAAATATAATCAACCGCATGCTAAACGACAATTAGTTGTGCGTGGCCCGGTAGCATGCGGGCTGCGGGATTACCATACCAGCAAAGGTGTTGAGCCCCTTGGGGGCCCCCCTTTCTCTTCTTTTCCTATTTCAGGTACAAGGAGCTGAAGCCGGAAGCCGTTCGAGAGTAGGACGGGGTAGTCGTTGTACATGGGTAATCATTTAAGTTGTATATATTCAGTAGGTGTAGTAAGACCGAAGTTGTTATCGGCCTTAGTTTGTGAATACCCGTACAGTTGGAAGGTGTATGTTGTTTCTATTATTAATGGAAGGGTCAATATGTGTAGTCGCTCGGGAATCTAGTCCATCAGACCGGTACAATGTATATGTAATAGCCTTGTTAGCCACATGGGTGGTTAACGGCGTGTAGCACCAACGAGTTAAGTAATGTGATGAAGCCTGTTTTCCGCTGCAGTTTGTTATTAAGTGCGTAAGTGTTGGATGGGGTGTTACAGTACCGCTACTAACGACACATTCAAAGAATTCAACACCTTATTAACCAGCTTTGTTGTAAATTTTATTGCACCGTTGATTTTATCTGCGATCGATAGATATATATATCTGTATCTCTTTGATTGTTTTGTATTTGTATTTTCTTAACTGTTATAAAATTTTATCTTATGATTATTATCCATTCATTTTCTGACTGGTACGAATTATATGTCCATTATATGTTCATTTTATCATATCAATTATATTAACAAGCTACAACTCAGGTGTAACACACTTGTGTAGTTTAAAATAATATTTCAGATCATTTAATAATCCTATATAATCTTTCAAAATTATCTTCAAGGGTTTATTAGCCAACCATATGTTAAAACTCTATAAAATAAATATTTTCTGTGACTTTTCAAGTTTCAATTGTTTTTATAATTAACTATCGTATTTTAGACGAATCATTCAGTGTTTACTTCATAAAATTTACTTATTATATATTTACATATTTTCACCCAAGGCAGAATTTTAGGAAGTTCTTATCAATTATAATGTAGCGCTCCCAAAATCTGATTTCTTTATCTTAAAATCTATTTTTCAAGGTAGGGACTCTATATATAAATTTTAAGTCAAATGAATTAGTCTAGTGAATGTTCACTCACTCTTGATAATTATTTTTCTTAGGGTTTGTTCTATGTAAGTATTACTCTGATCATTAAATCTTAGTACTCTCTTAGATAATGGTGGCATTTGGTAAATATCACTCCTAGTGTTGTAACACCCCTACTATTAATGCTGTGCTTACCGTCCAATCTCCTTACACATCAGATACACGCAGCGGATACATACTTACATACAGTGGGTGATACAATGTCGTTAGTCACCCACGTGACTAACAAGGCTACTTCTTCTACATACAGCATCGGTCTGATGGACCGGAATCCCGGTGTTACATACCTACCATACACACTCCGTATACCAATAAATGCTACAATCTTCCATTCGATACAATACTTTTAATACAATACAATATAATCCACATACCGAGTTTACTAAGATCCTTATACAAGTATACTACCTCTCCAAGTTCATGCGTACTCACTAAGAGACTACTTACTACCCGTTCTCACAAGCTACTTGCTTCTAAATACAAGGGTGTGCCTCCGGTCTCTTACCTTGACCACATCCGCTTCGGTACCTGCACACTAAAAACGTTCCCCCTAGGGGGTCAGCTTTCACTGCGCATGATGATGACCGCATACCCCGCGTACTAGTGAGGGTACGCCGACCACTTGGTCGAATACATGCAGTTCATTTTCATACAAACATACATGTATACATGCTCTTACACAATCTTACAATACATTACGCAAGACATACACACATACATACACTTCATTACATACAAGAAGTACAACATAAACATCCAATACATACTTACCTTTTTCCGAATTACACATGCACATTACATACACAATATACAATACTTGTTAGCTTCATTGGTCCACCCGGGTTAATCGGGTGGAGATTACTCTTTTACTCGTACTACTCCTACATACATACGCATACATACTCATACTCATACATACTTACTTACTCTTACTCTTACTCATGTTAAGTCGTCGGGACCTCCGCCCTGGGGACTACTCCGTCCCACCTCCGGGATTTACTTGACTCACCAATCCGGGATGCTACCCATTTAAGGGATTTGGGCCGCGGACCAGTTTAAGAGTCAGGAATTGCAGCCAACCTCTTGTGACTCTGCATCCTCACGCGTGGCCGAAGCTATATCGGACTTCTACTCATTCCAGTTTACTCACTTAAGTTAGGAGTTAGGTAGTTAGGAATTAGCAGAAGTCATTCATACAAGCCACATACACAAATACATTGCTCAATACCCATTCATACGAAACGCAATACAATACTTAAGTACAATACAAGATTCGAATACCATTCATCGTCATTCATATATTTCATGAATTATACAAACTAGTGCTCAAGACAATAAATATCAAGAACAACATAAGTCAAGCACAGGTAAGTGCAATATAGTCCGATTCATGCATTTATCTTATTTAGGTGATCAAATAAGCACACAAATCGGGGTAACCAGATTAGGATACAGGGCATGAAGAAATCATACCTTTTTACCGGAATTTACTTTACCATGTCACCTCACACTCCTCGGGTTGTTCTCGAATCACTGACAACATTTCAAGTGGTTCTATTAATATTAAGATACTATGGTATGTAAAACTAATACTCCCGTAATTAACCCCGTTATCCATTAACTTTAGTTTTACTCAAGTGTGCTTAACTTTCTTACCTTCATTACTTTAGTACTAACGCCTTACTCATGCTATATATATGTATATATATATATATGTATATATATGTAGATATATATATATGTATATATATGTAATATATATATTATATATGTATATATGTACATATGTATTTATATATATTCATCTAATTAAATTTAAATTTAAATTTATTTTTTAACAAAGGCCGACCGACCCACTCTGGGTAGGTCGCCTGGGGGGTCGGCTGCAGAGAGTACCCAGGTTACAGAATTCGGCCCGACCGACCCAGTCTCGGGTAGGTCGCCTGGATAGGTCGGCTGCAGAACCCCTTTTAATTATCTACTTTGGACTCCAAATTCACCTCAATTCTCCCCAATATTTTTCTACTCATTTCCACATGTTTCTTACATGTTTAAACACAAATTAATCCTCTAATTCACCTTAGTTCATCCATCAAATTCATTTTCACTTCTAAATCAACTTACACAATTTTTCTCACTTCATCTTCAACACATGCAACAATTTTTGTTTCTCTTTTGCTACAGATTTTTAAACCAACTTCTACCGTCCAATACTTCCTCTACCAATGCCACTCCTAGCATTCTAATTGCATCATCTCACCATCCTACTTCCATCCCATTACCAAGCTCTTCTCCAAATCTGTTTCAAGGTATCAAACTACTCACCTTAAGTCCTCCAAATACACTTAATTCCTCCTAGTCTCTCCAATGTGTTTTAACACTTCTTGCTACAGCTTTTACACTCTTTTATCACATGCTACTACTACCATTCCATAGTAACTAATCATCTCTACTAACTCCAATCAAAATCTGTTTCAAATACATGTTTTCACCTAGTTTCTAGTTCTTAAGTTCTCTAGTTTCTAGGTAGATTTTGACATAGTCTCCCCTATATTCTTACATTCTCACCACATGTTTTAGTTCCCAAATCATCACTCATTTCACCTGTTTGTAAACAGCATTAATATACCAATTCTCCAACACATACTACACATCAAACACTCACTAAATCCTGCACATTCACCATTTCCTTCCTTAAGGTTTTAACAAGTTTTCCAATGTCTTTTAAAGCTTCAAAACTGTTTGGTTCTATTACACATTACACTACTACTCATTACCATTTACAATACACATTTTAAACTACTAAAATCTGTTACAACAACAAACAAAAGTTGCACAAGGATGAGTGTAATTACCTTGTTTTCTTACTAGTTCTTCCTCCCTTCTTCTTTCTTCTTTCTTTCCTCTTTCTTTTCCATTCCTCTCTTCCCACCGGTTATGGAGATTCAATTCTCACAAGCTACAGCCCATTCATTATACACATTCTAAATTAAACTAACCCTTAATCAACTTTAAAGCTTTAAGGTAAGTTTTAGGTTTAGGAATTGACATTACCTTGCAAGTGAGTAGATGAAGTTTAGAATAGCACAAGAGCAATATTTTACTCCTCCAAGAAGCCAAAAATCGGCTGGAAGCAAGGAAGAAAATCAAGGCTCAACTTGTATTTTCGTTTTGCTAATAAAAGCTAGCAAAAGATGGACTTTTGAGACTATTTTTACCTTAGAACAATGTGGAGATGAAGGGGGTCACAATGGTGGTCTTCAAGCTCCAAAATGATCCACACCCATGGAGATGAAGTGTGAGCTTTTCAACTTTTGAAGGGTGGAAAATGAAGCCAAAGAGAAGAGGAGTGCAATGGTGTAATTTTTATGAGATTTGGACAAGTTTGAACCTTGAACAAGAGAGAAGAGCTTGGTGAAGAGAGCTCTCAAATCGCCATTACTAGGCTGGAGGAAGAAGAAGGAATCAGGTGGGGGGGAGGAAACAAACGTGAGAGGCAAGAGTGTAGGAGAGAGACTTCTATTTTTTTCACTTTATTTACTTTCCACTTTATTCTTTTGTCTTTTAGTGAGTTAGAAAGTAATTAAAAGAGAGGGGGAGAGTGAAGCCGTCCCACACACACCCAACATATGGGTTTCTGATTTTTAATTGCAAATGGGGGAGATACTTTGGTTTTATTACACTTAGCACCCCACAACTTTTAGTTTTTACATTATTCACTCACCGGAACCCGTTTTCCGGAATTTTCTCGTTTAATTAATTTTATTGGTCCTCCACCCTCATTAATGTTTATTAATGACTATTTGGTTGACCAAAATTATTACGAGTCTATTTGACCCGCTTAAAGTTGCGTTTTCCCGGTTTCCTCGAAAAACGCGCTTTAAGGTTCGTTTGGTTTTTTTAATCCTTTTAAGGATCCGTTTTCTTGGGATTTGTTCCCATATATTATTTAGGTCTTATTAAACCTTTAGAATCCATATAATACTCTAAACAAGGTCTCATACCTCCTATGGTTATTTAACGCTTATTTAGCGTTTTCCGCTTTTAAGCGTTTCTTTATTTCTTTTGGATTTATTTTTCCTTGCTAGTATTAATTAGGTACCATTAGGTCCTTAAATACGTATTAGATTAATTTTAATCCCTATATTTAAGTTCGGGGTATTTCAATCTACCCCCCTTAAGAACTTTGTCCTCAAAGTTGCTCGAGGTTATAGGTTTACAATGCTTACTCATTCTTACGTGTCTAATACCAAAGCCATACGTTCTTTCTCCTTCCTAATTCCAAATCCGTCACTCAAGGTTCCTACATACTATACCATACCATGCCATACTAATGCACCATAATTACTCCAATCCATATTACTACCGACCATCCGTTCCTCATTACCAATTTATACATACATACAATGCAAGGCTATTCCCAAAGCAATGCAATACACATACAATCCCGCAGGCACTCAGGTCATCTAGACACGGGACTCCTCTATGTCCCGCCTGCCCTTGTAATAATACAACATAATATACTACTATCTTCTCCCGTACCAGCTTCCAACAAATACTTAGTCTCCAATCTATGGAAGATCCTTCCCCACGGCTACATAGAAATCCTTCTAAAACATACAACTCCTGATTCCAATTTATTTTCATTACTTCTATCCTATGTGTGATTCTTGTGACCACTTGAGGGGAGCTTCAAGAATCATTCGACCCTGATGTGATCAGCATCAGTGTTGAACTATCTTTCCACCCAATTTGTGTTCGGTTTCCCTTGATCTGATCAGGATCAAGTTCAACTTCCCACATCAGATTCAACCAAACAAATAATTTAATTGTTTTCATTTTCTATCTTTTTACTCTTCTAGTCGTGATTACGAATTCATACATCTCCAAAGGATGGAATCAGTCCATCGATCGTCCTCACTCTACTTCCCCAAATGCTTTACTCCGTGGTTCAATACCTAAATGCTCACTTCATCGACTGTTACTACTTCCATTCACTACTCTCCTTCATCTCAATTATTCTAGCTAAGGACTACAGTACTTATGAAATTCAGTTGTTCTCAATTCACTTCAATTGACGTACTTACGAATACACTACTCATGGCTACATTCCTCTACTACTCTTAATCCATTCGTACTACTTCCTTAAGGGTTACAATACTTGTGGAGCTCTGTCCACTACTCATTACTCTTCTTTGCTAATACTCTTACACTGGGTTACAAGATGGGTATATTCGCCCTATGGTATTTGCATGTCTAATGCTTAGTTACCACAATTTCACTATGAATGAATACGTACGTTTATATAACATAAGTACCACTCATCGAATCCATTCTCATTTGTGCTATGCACATTATAGTTTTATGTGTTTTATTTATAAAACTTGCATTAAGCGGTTTTCGCTCTACCCCCTTAAAAGGGATTACGCCCATGTAATCTACCGTATGTTATTATTATTAAACTTTGGTTTAATCAGTCTGGGCAAAGTGGAGCGTTTAGCTTCACTACGGTATACTATATACTATGCTCTGGTCAAAGGGTCTCAACCATACCAATGGTTTAGTCTTTGCACCAAGAATTCCTATATGAGTTTATTTAACTCATAATTAATTCGGTTCTAGCCTAACCGGCTTCAAGGCATTAATAGCCATTCTATTATACTTACTAGGTATATTGTCTCCTAGCTAGGGCCCACTAGCTTCTGCTGCGCGACCCTGATAGCTTGGGTTACTTACCCTTCGTGTTATCATTAATGTGCTATACATCACCTTTTTATCCGTCCATTATGGGAATATGGTTTACTAGACAAATGCGGTATTCTTTTACCGTGGTTGAACTCAATGAGTTTAAGATTTATAACCAGCTCTCTGGTAATCTACTGCACATGCTATTCGTGCTTCCACGATTATTCGTTAAGTTCCTCCGACTTATTGTCGGGTGAGGTTAAGTCACTACCTAGTTGTAGTGCTTCCTCTGTTGTCAATATACACCAGTTTCTCTGGTTCAGTACAAGTGTTCTTTACTTGTATGACCTTGCATTTTCTATGCGTCGGTCCTAGTGACTTCCTTAAGTCTCCTTTCACCTTTTTATTCCACTGGAATTCACATATTGTGATTGTTAGTGTATTGTACACTCTTCATGTTTGTTGGTGAAAAGAAGGGTTTACTACAGTTTACGTTCTCTATATCCTTAGCCATCCCATTAGATCATTAGCTGCACAGGTGCAATACCAAAACACTCAGTCATACAGAGTGCAGAGGCGTAAACGCTTGACAGTAAGTCACTTATGTGATAGGAAAGAATATTTCTGCCTGTCATCTCGTACTTATACTCTGTGTCATTATCTGCTACTTCCTCATATCGGTCGCTTGTTGCGTACCGTATTCTTACTCATTATACAACATCGTTTTTACTGTTTCTGTTACTGTGATAGTTTCTCTTTACTCATTGCCATTGTCATTGGCACCATTCCCTTATGGTATGAATACTCTGGGGTTTCCAATGTTCGTGTGTATGACGGTTGTCGTAGCATACCACAATATTAATATCTTCCCAATGTGGAGATGTTCTTTCATTTTAGGTTTCATGTGTAGGTTAGCTTACCTCACATTCCATCATCATTTATGATACAACTCACCAAGTATCTTGGTTGACCGAGGATGAAGTGGTTTATCGGGTTACAAGCTCTCTTGAGCGTTGGTCATTCATGGTGTGCAATGTGCACACACATTGATTGCTTTTGACAACTATTATCTTCCCAGTGCCGAGCATCGGTCATAGGCTCCAGCTGTGTAGTTTTACTTTTGTATGTACATCACCGGGACATCCCAAGAAACTTCAAGGGTTTTCTGGTCCCGTTCTCCAATTGAGAGTATTCTATCACTGATAAATGAAAGTTCTTGTTGAGGGGTTTGTCTCCACTCATAGGTCTAATGACAAGGTTTGCTATGTTGGTGTTTACACAATGGTCCACCACATGTTTGGGTGCATATGGAGTGTGCTTACTCCTTTAAGTCGTAATGGTTTGGAAATCTCATTGCCTTATTCCATCATCCCTTGGCAATATCTATTGCGTAGGCTTTATTGTTATAGTAGATGGAAGCCCTTTTCTAAGGGTTCACATCATCACCGCATTGGTGGTCTTCGGTTAACGAGGGGTACCTTCCTTGGGTTTCTCGTAGTGTCCAAGTGTGGACTAGGCCAATGTTGGCATTATTACGATTCTTTTGCCTCTGTGTTATTACTGCTACAGTAGGCATGAAAAGTAATTAAACTCCGTCAACTGTATACTAGACTGGTGCTCTAGTGACAGTGACACTGAGGTTGCCACTACTCCAAGCCACTCAGGATGTTGGGTTTGAACTGATGGTCCAGTTGTTGGTTTCTTGTCGTATGAGACAATATCTCTTTCAAGTCTTGTTATCAATGGTGTGGGTTCTACAACCGTTAAGGTTTACATAACATAGTTGGTTGATGGCTTTTAAGCCTTATTGTTGCAAGCTATGCTCTTTGCAAGCTGCTTATACATGTTTCCACTCCCTGTATACCCCATAGGTTGGAAGTATTACTGGGCTCCATGGTAAGTCGTGACATCACGCTTCCGTTCATAGGAGGTCCTTTAGGCAATTTGGTGCTAATCCGTGCCTTCTAGTAGTTAAGGGTATCTCCTGTAAGTGAAATCCCTTCGGTATTAAACCGAATGTCCGTTCTAGCTCCCGTGCTCTTATCATAACGCTTGTTCGACTATTGTTAACTCAGACACCCTTCATGGATTGCTCTTGAGTGCTGTTAGTTTATGCCATTGCATCCGGCTAATGTTTATGATGTTATCACTATACCGCGTTATAGTATTGTATATAAGCGATTCCCTTTGGGTTATAACGTCTCCCGTCTTGGGTAGACCGTTTATACTTGCTCCTAGTGCTTGAGTCTAGGTTAAATATCCCCTTCGATAATGGATTATATTCAATGGTAATCTTGTGATCGCTCTTGGGAACCTTGTCCCGTTAGTTGAGCCTCGTGGTGTTCACATTAGGCGATTGCCTTACTGTGTTTAGGCTGGGTATACTTTCCAGCTGTCATGTATTTACTTGATGTCCTGAGACATGTCCAATGTCTATGCTTACGAGTCTGTGCTCTTTGCACTTCCTTAGTTCTTATTCCTCATCTTCAGATGGATTCTCTGAGTTCCTTTATACTTGATCGTCTGAGGTGTCCAGCTGTTCTGATTTGAACTCACTCATGATCCGTAGAACGGAGTTGACTACTTCCTGTGTGTTGTACACTACATGTATACATACGTGGGGCACCATGTTGGTATGTTACCACTTACCCAACTATATGTCAGGCCCGCAAGCTCCTTCGGAGTGCGGTTGTCCCACATCCCGTAACTGGGTACACTCGTAGTGTTCGTCACACGCCCTAGGTGAAGTATTCTATTGTCAACTCCTCTTGTATCATTCCATGATACTCACCGTAATTCTGTTGGTTTGGTTTTAAAATTCAAGGTTTAAAAGAAAGGTTGTGGTTTTGAAAGAAAATTTTTTGGTTTTTAAAAGCAATGGTTCGGTGTTAAAAGAAATCTCTCATGGCATAGCCATGCTTGAGGTCTTGACCAAGTCTAGCTTCTCACTGACTGGTATGTACTAAGTACAGCGGTCGGCCGTTAAGCCTTCCCAAGGTTTTGTACGTCTGGTTGTTCGGATGTGTGATCCTGTGGTTGCTTCATTACGGTCGCCGTACATTACTATGTACTTGTGACGTGTTAGTGTTCTTTTACATGTTCATGTTCTTACTGCACTTGCCGTGGCAAGTGCGTGGTACTGGGTGGTTTTTGAGTAATCCTATACCGATCACGGTATGGTTTCCACTTGCATTTGATAGTCTTGTTGACTCTTCCCTTGTTCTTATTGATCTACCATTGGTATACTCGATCCTTTAGGTAGCTTCTTGGTGGTCTAGACATGGCTGTCATAGATCTGGGTACTTCTTCTCAATCCTTGGAGATTCCCACTCTATTTGGTTTAGTGTCGTTCCTCGTGGCTCGTTCCCACACATCTGTGGTGGTTACTGAGCCTTCCTTGTTTAGGCACTACTCTCGTAGTCCTATTGGATTATATCTCATGATTTTCTTGTAGTTGTCTGAGCTATATTGGCCAGGTATTGCAACCTTAATGGCGTTGTAGTTTGGAGTTAACCGCTTCCGACTATGTCCTTAGTCAGCTAGCGTACCGTTGGTGGTATTATTCAAGTATCACTATCCCGAAGACTTGTGTCTCGGGTTCCATTACTGCTCCCTTTTTCCGCGTCGTTGCACGATTAGTGCTCCTTTCCTGCTGCTGTTGTTGGTTAGCCAGGTTTTGCGACTGCTAAGCACGTCGCCCCATGTTGTTGCATGTTGTAGTCTCCTTATGGTTGGAGTTCTCATTCTTCCGCCATTAAGTGCGGGTATTGTTGTTCAACCGGGATCCATCTCCGGGACTTCCATTCCTGGAATCTACCATATGTCGGTTCTTGTTACTGTGTGATTGCTTCATAACTGCCAGATCGGGTTTTTTTTTCCGAGTATGAGAAGACTTTTCTTCTCTCTGGCGTCCTTCCCCAAGTTTGTACAATGGGATTGTGGAGGGCGGGTCTGGTATTGTAGGTATCCGGTACTCACAGGGAGTTCCTATCTAGCACATTTCTAATGCTAACACTCAGCCCTTAGCCCTAAGCTTCTAATTCCTAACTCGGTATTTCCTAAACTCGGTATTTCCAGTCTTCAGAGCGATACTTCGCTCTGATACCACTTTTTGTAACACCCCTACTATTAATACAATGCTTACCGTCCAATCTCCTTACACACCAGATACATGCAGTGGATACATACTTACATACAATGGGTGATACAATGTCGTTAGTCACCCACGTGACTAACAAGGCTACTACTTCTACATTCAGCATCGGTCTGATGGACCGGAATCCCGAGTATTACATCTATAATACATACTCCACTCGTCAATCAAATACAATAATGCTCCATTCAATACCTACTCCTCCATAATTCATACATTACAATATACTTAACCGAGTCTACTAGGATCCTTATACAATTATAATATCTCTTCCAAGTTCGTACATACTCACTAAGAGTCTACATCTACCCATTCCTCACAACTACTTACTTTCTAAGTACAAGGTGTGCCGCCGGTCTCTTACCTTGACCACATCCGCTTCGGGTACCTGCACACTAAAAACGTTCCCCCTAGGGGGTCAGCTTTCGCTGCGCATGATAACCGCATACCCCGCGTACTAGTGAGGGTACGCCGACCACTTGGTCGAATACATGCAGTTCATTTTCATACAAACATACATGCATACATGCTCTTACACACGATACAATAATACTTACGCAAGGCATACATACATACACTTCATTACATACACGGAATACAATATAACCATCCAATACATACTTACCTTCTTCCGAATGCACATGCTCATTACATACACAGTATACAATACTTGTTAGCTTCATTGGTCCACCCGGTTAATCGGGTGGAGATTACTCTTTTACTCGTTACTCCATACATACGCATACATACTCATACTCATACTCATACATACTTACTTACTCTTACTCTTACTCATGTTAAGTCGTCGGGACCTCCGGCCCTAGGGACTACTCCGTCCCACCTCCGGGATTTACTTGACTCACCAATCCAGGATGCTACCCATTTAAGGGATTTGGGCCACGGACCAGTTTAAGAGTCAGGAATTGCAGCCAACCTCTTGTGACTCCGCATCCTCACGCGTGGCCGAAGCTATATCGGACTTCTACTCATTCCAATTTACTCACTTAAGTTAGGAGTTAGGTAGTTAGGAATTAGTAGAAGTCAACATCCAACCACATACACAAATACATTATTCATATACACATCCATACCAATACAATACAATATACAAGTACACTACAAGGTACAATTACACATCATCGTCATTCATATATTTCATGAATTATACAAACTATTGTTCAAGACAAATATCGAGAACAATGTAAACAAGCACAAGTAAGTGCAATATAATCCGATTCATGCATTTATCTTATTAGGTGGTCATTAAGCACACAAATCGGGGTAACCAGATTAGGATACAGGGCATGAAGAAATCATACCTTTTTACCGGAATTTACTTTACCATGTCACCTCACACTCCTCGGGTTGTTCTCGAACCACTGACAACATTTCAAGTGGTTCTATTAATATAAGATACTATGGTATGTAAAACTAATACTCTCGTAATTAACCCCGTTATCCATTAACTTTAGTTTTACTCAAGTGTGCTTAACTTTCTTACCTTCATTACTTTAGCACTAACGCCTTACTCATGCATATATATATATATATATATATATATATATATATATACATATATATACATATATATATATGTATATGTATTTATATATATTCATCTAATAAATTTAAATTTTTTTTTACAAAGGCCGACCGACCCACTCTGGGTAGGTCGCCTGGGTGGTCGGCTGCAGAGAGTACCCAGGTTACAGAATTCGGCCCGACCGACCCAGTCTCGGGTAGGTCGCCTGGGTAGGTCGGCTGCAGGACCCCTTTTAATTATCTACTTTGGACTCCAAATTCACCTCAATTCTCACCCAATATTTTCCTACTCATTTCCACATGTTTCTTACATGTTTAAACACAAATTAAATCCTCTAATTCACCTTAGTTCATCCATCAAATTCATTTTCACTTCTAAATCAACTTACACAATTTTTCTCACTTCTTCTTCAACACATGCAACAGTTTTTGTTTCTCTTTTGCTACAGATTTTTAAACCAACTTATACCGTCCAATACTTCCTCTACCAATGCCACTCCTAGCATTCTAATTGCATCATCTCACCATCCTACTTCCATCCCATTACCTAGCTCTTCTCCAAATCTGTTTCAAGGTATCAAACTA